>JAJEJO010002279.1:345211-430571 GCA_020662805.1 Glaucomys volans | reverse complement strand
AAGAAAGGAAAACTTGTCTGGCCTCAGGATTCCCGCCCCACACAACCCCCAGAAATACACAGCAAAAACATAAGATGGTACTGGCCATTGGTTTTTTTATATAATTTTTCTCCTTGGAAAAAGAGTAATAAAATATATTAAGTTTAAAATACACAAATAATAAGTACATAGTTCAATGCATTTTCAAAAAGACATTCCCCATATACTCAGTATCTACTTAACATGACCACCAGCCTAGGCCCCCCCATCCTCCTACAGCCACTACACACTACAGGGTAACTCAATGCTGACTTCCAATACCATGGGCTGGTTCAGCCTGTTTTTGAACTTTATTTAGATGGACCCATGCAGCACATGGTCTTTTGTGCCTGACCTCTTTTTCTGAGCATTGTACTTTGCATATAGTGTGATACGCTCATTCTCCCTGAATATAGTATTCCATGGTATCACTGTACTACAGTCCATCCATTCCACTGCTGGTGAGCTTCATTAATGGACATGGACTTCACATATGATGATGCCCCTTATATATTTCTTTAGTGTGTATTATGTGTATTTGTACTGGGTCTATACCTAAATGTGGAACTGCTGCATCATAGAGAGACATGTGCTTAAAATTAGTGATCCGACCAGTTTTCTCAGTTGCTTACATTGCTTATAGCAGTATATTAGGGTTCTAGTTGCTCCACTTCCTTCCAACATTGAGTATGTCTGTCTTAAATTTTAATCATTCTGGCAATTGTGTAATTATATCACATTGTGGTTTTACTATGTATTTCCCTGATGACTAATGAGGTTTAGAACTTTTTATATGCTTATTGGCCATTTGAATGTCCTCTTTCTCAGTGTCTTGAACAAGCCTTTTACCCTCGACACTCCTTTTGTAAATCATTAGTTTCATGAACCTTGATTTCTGATAGTGTAAGTCCTTCATTTTCATATTTCATCTTCAACATTGTCTAGGCTTTTCTTGGGCCCTTGAACTTCCATATAAATCTTAGAATCAGCTTGTTGACCACACAAAACAGCTTGCTAGATGGGCACTGTGAGGTATACCTGTAATCCCAATGACTTGGGAGGCTAAGGCAGGAGGATCACAAATTCAAGGCCAGCATCAGCAGCTTATTGAGGTTCTAAGCAATTTAGGGAGATCCTGTCTCAAAATAAAGAATAGAAGGGGCTGAAGATGTAACTCAGTGGTAAAGTGGCCCTGGGCTCAATTTCTAGTACCAAAAAAAAAAAAAAAAAAAAAAAAAAACCTTGCTAGATTTGGGGTAATATTTCAGCTATGAATGACTTTAGAAGAATTGACATCATTACAATATAGACTCTTCCATGAACATAGTATATCCTTCCATGTAATTATGTCTTCTTTAACTTCTTTCAATAATGTGTTGTAGTTTTCCAAGTAAAGATCTTGCACAGCATTTGTTAGTTTCATTCCTAGGCACATGGTATATTTTTAAAGCAAAAGTAGTACAAGTTTAGACAAATAGATCAAGTTCTATTCTAGTCTGGAATGTTAGAAAGAATTTATGTCTTAATTTGGGTGTTGTTTTCACAGATATATACAATTGTCCAAACCAATTGATCTCTACTCTTAGTGTACCTTGTTCACTTTATGAATATTTTAACACAACTAACCAGTGTTAAAAAGAAAAATATGTCGAAGACATGGACAGATCATTTAAAATAGTAGAAATATATCAATAAAAATGAAAATTTTAACAAGCAAGGAAGGTATAACTTTTTTGGTCCAAGTAGCGATTTTCCACCTCTGATACTATCACTTTCTTGATCCAAACATGCTCAATCTGGGTACCTACACATCTTCCAGCAACTTCCAGTGGCATATGCACATGGAACCTGACAGCACTGCTTGGGTTGACATTACTCTTTGCATATTTTACAGAAAGAGAAACTCGGCCAGGAAATACAGCCCCTTACATAAGGAGGCCCAGGGAGAAAAAGGGAAGAAGGAATTTGAACCCAGGTCAGCCTGCTTCCCAAGCCCACGCCCCAAGCCCACGTATGTGAGTACTTTTTATTATCAAATCACAACCAAGACCACCAAAATGTTGCTATAAACTCTTAAGCCAGAGTGCAGCGGGCCTCCTTCAAGATAAATACAATCTGCTTGGAATGCACCAACTTTATTGAAAAATATTACAGAAATCAAAGCATTTTGCACTACTTTATTCATTATTTTTATGGTGCTCCAGGATTTTTGTGGGATTTGTTTTTCATTTCACTTCTGTAAGCCTGCCAATGCTTTAAAGGAATATTTCAATTGGAGGGGAAAAAGAAAACAGTTTTTCTAGCAAAAACTCAACAATGTTTTCCATCCTTCTTTCATTCGGTTTTGGGAAATTCTTCCCTACTACTCCCCTACTCCTCCTCCCCAACTCCCATAAAGTGCAAATTCAATACTCACGCTACTGTTTAAATGGCCCTTAATGTTCAAAAGAAATTAAATTTGTGGTTGTGAAGTTGTGAGATGGTGATTATGCGACCCACCTGAGAAGTTGCAATTTATCCTGATACAAAGGCAGCCAAAGCCCAAAGGTCACAGACCCCAGGCAGACTCACCTTGTGAGATGATGAAGCGTCACAGGGAGGGCAAAGGACAGGAGAAACCAGACTCTTGAAATGCCATCTCAATGGCCTCCAGGCACTGCCTGCCCTTGAGAAGTTTGCAATCCAGGTTTGGCTGAAGACAGGTAGAGTTAGAAAGTGAATTTAGTTCTGCTGGTACCCAGCCACCCTATGACGCTATGGCTGGAAGCGTAGGGATGCCCACCAACCTCAGTAGATCTGCATTGGTCTGTTTCATATTCTTGGCTTCCCTACCAGTTTTATTTAGGAGAAAGGTCCAGGTGGCTTTTTAAAAAGTTTGGAAAAAATGCCTCTTTTAATGCAGCTGAGACAGAGACAAATCCGAGGAGTCTTCGTTCTCATCAGATTGCTAAGAGTGAACACATTTTCAACTTACAAGTGTCCAGAACCACCCTCCTCAGCTAAACACCTCCTTTAACAGCTGAGGAAATTGTATGCCCAACCAAGAGAGAGCCAGGCACAGGGTCACGGAGCTGTTCTCAGCAAGAGCCACTGTGAAAGTTAGCAAGAGGCAGTGTTGGTTGCTTTCCATCCAGGAAACTCAGCCATGGGATTTTTCTAAGAAAATCACATTTCCAAAGTGCATTTATTCACTTAGTCCAACTTTGTTTCCAAGTATAAAAATAAGTAGGAGAGCTACTGCAACCCGAATGCTAATATTATTAAATGGTGAAATTAAATTTGAGTCTTTTACTACTCGAGGTAAAAAGAGAAAATCGCTGTGTCCACAGTTTTCATTAATGAAACAACAATCATTTTTAAGGAAGGGTGGTTCAGGAAATGTCCTTATGTAACCTCAAAGAAAAAGAGAATGGTGCTCTCCTTCACATGGAGGAGGCCAGCAGGTCCACCAACCAGCTTCCCTGCACAGATTGGCTCGTTTGGTCAGTTTACACGTTCAAGTGTGAACTCACCCACCAGCCATTGCCACTGATGTCAGAGATAAAACTGTGGGTTTTGTAAATTGGGAAACTGAAAACTCTTGTTTGTTTTTTCCTTTTCTCATTTTTCAGGATTAATTTTATCATACTAAACTTTGTCATCTGTATAACAGGTATTTACCCCCAAAAATGGAGGAGGAGGAAGAGGAGGAGGAAGAAGAGGAGCAGGAGGAGGAAGAGCACTCCACAGAGAGAACAACAGAAAGGAAAAGAATAAAAAAGATTTGTGGTTCGAGTGGCACCAGCTCATGACATGGCTCCACTATCTATTTCACACCTACTCCGCCATCTTCTTCCTAGGCTAACACCCCATCTCAGCTAATCCTCATTATAACCTTTTCCCTGGTCACACAGATGGAAAAGACAAGATTCCCCAGGTGCAGGAGGTAGCAGGAGGTAGCTGTAGTGACAGATAGAAATTCACACAAGTGGCAAAGCCCCCTATGTGAGTCCAGCATGTCCAAGGCTCTCCAGCTTCTTAAATGACATCCACCAAGCCCCTGCTTTGGGGACCTCAGTCTTGTGGCTAGAGAAGTCAGTAGTCAATAAAAAAGAAAGACCAAGAAAGAAAGGCAAAGAAGAAAATCGCAGACTGTGTCTCATGCTGGGAAAGACCCAAGGGAGGTGATGGAAAGCAATTTGGAGTGAGAAGAGCAGCCTGGAATTTGGGGGGTGGGCAGGGAACTCCTCTTGGGGGAGATGACAGTTAAGCTGAAACCTGGAGGTGGAGGTGGAAGAACCAGGGACCAAGGGCCACTGGGACCAACAGCACTGGGATCTGAACCAGGCCATGGCAAGGTCTCACCTGCCCCCGGTCCACTTGCTCAGACATCCTGCCTGGTTGCCATCATCCCCTGTTGTCCACACATGCAGTGTGGAGCTCGGAGAGGTTGAGTGACAGAGCAAGACCAACAGTCAAGAATAGTAGAGCAAGATTTGAATGCAGGAGCAATCGGTCCCAAACCTGTGCTCTCAGCATGTTCCCCATTCGATCCGATGCTTTGGTTGAATTGTCAACAACTCAATTTGCACTCGGTCAGCTCATTGACTAGTTAGTTGTTGAATGAATTTTCATTCATACTTAGTTGATGAATTAGTTAGTTGATGAATTTTCATTCATACTCAGCCTCTGTGTAAAAGGGATTGCGGGCCTAGATTCTCTGTACCTACTGGTGTTTTTGGTAATAGAACCCCAATTCTAATCGGATCATGGTACAGAAATCTTGGGGGTTTGTCTTCCCAGGGTGCAAGTTCAGACTCTTGAAGGGATTTGCACAGACAAGGGAGCCCAACCACCCAACCCTGTTTCTTACCCTAGAGGTGCTTGGGAACCCTCTGGTCCTCTGCCGGGGGCTCTTCAGGCAGGAGTTTCAGCATGCCATGCTGGGCCACTGGTCTTCCGGGGGTCCTACGTGTCCCTGGAAACCTGAGCTTGCTTCTCCAAGCTGCAAATGCAGCAAAAAAACAACCATCCTTCCACCTCCTCCGGTGATGCCAGAAGCATCCCCGGGGAGTCCGGCCAACTCCAGTCTCCACTGCCATCATTCTGAGCCTGAGTGTCATCATGAAGCATCTCTCCAGCTCCCGGCCCTAAGGTGAAAGCAGCCTGGTGCACATGTTCCTTCTGAGCCTGTGGCTCAGTTCCAAGCTGGCTGGTTGATGACACCCGTTGCAATGACCTTGATGAAGTGCAGGAAAACGGGTCACTCCCTGAATTGCAGAGTCTGCCCAAAATAGGCAGGTTACGTCACCGCCCCGAGTGTCTCCTACCCAAGCAGATGTGCAATGGGGGCTTTTCTGAGCAACTTGTCAGCTGAAAAATGAGGCTGCCATTCAGGGAGCACTTACTAGTTGAGAATAACGGCCGGGGTGTGTCGCGCTGAACCTGTGCCAGGAACTGTCCCCTTTTCCATATTAACTCCTTCATTCTCACAACTCGACAGAGGAGGGTGTTTTATTGTCGTGGTCTTTTAGAATGAGGAAAGCAATACACAGAGAGCTTGTATCACTTACCTGAGATCATCCAGCTCATAAGGAGGAGGGACTGGACTCCAGGTCCCAGCTGCCACTCTGCCGGTCTCCTGCAAGGTCATATGAGAAAGGTTCTCAGCCTGTTAGTCATGCAAAACTCAAAACCTTAAATCCAGCTGTCACTATGGGCCAACGAGGAAAACTGGAAATGGTGGAGATGACATTAGCAGGTTATTTTCAGTTTCCAGTTTCACTTTTATAAAACCATAACATTGTAAAGAAAGTCAAGGGCCGGACATGAGAGCAGAGAGTAGATTTTTTTTTCTTTTTTTCAGTACTGGAATCAAACCCAGGGGCACTTTACCACTAAGCTACATCTCAGTCTCTTTTTTTTTTTTTTTTTTTTTAAATCTTGGGACAGAGTCTTGCTAAATTACCCAGGCTGGCCTCTAATTTGTAATCCTCGTGCCTCAGCCTCCAGTCACTAGGATTACAGGAATGCACCACCACACCCAACTGAGATTAGATGATATTAAATGTCTACAAGTATGGGCCCTGAACTGTGTCAGTTTCCTGGCTCTGACTGTCCTGTGGGTTTGCAGGTAAATTCAAGTCTGGTCCCCCAGCAGCCTTCCAGAAGACTCTTGGCATCCGTGGCTTTGCCAGGGGCTCTGTGACCTGGGTTCCTAACACTCAGCTCTCAAAAGAAACACCTCCCACAGGCAGCCAGCTTTACTCGGGGTAGAGATGTGTAAGGTCCAAAGCCCTCATGGAAGAATCAGGTAAGAAGCACAGGTTGTGTGAGGAAACCCATTATATGAGATTCATGCACAGGCTGTGACATTGAGGAAGATGCTGAATGTGCAACAAAATGTCAGGCCACAGCAAAGCCATGGGAAGCAACAGGATAGTCAGGTGGAAAGTGAAAGCGAAGAGAAGCAAGTGAGCTGTTAAGAATTTCACTCTATCATTGTTAAGAGTTAGCAAAACCCCTGTGTTGGTCAGCTTTGCAGGACTATAACAAATACCTGGGATGATAAACTTACAAAGAGGAAAGGTTTACTTTGGCTCACAGTTTGGAAGGTTCTCACTCCATGACTGGGCAAGCCTGTTGCTTTTAAGGATCTGTGGGACTGCAGCACATCATGGTGGGGACTCAGGGTACAACAAACCTGCTTACACCATGGCTGAGAAGTGGAAGAGAGGAGGAGGAAGAGGCAGGGGTCCCACAATCCCCTTTGAGGACCTGCCCCCAGTCACTCCTACCACCACCTGATATGCAAGCTGTGGACCCTTGGGAGACATTGCAGGTCTGAACCATAGCATCCCCAGGAAACCAGAACGTTTCTTTTCATCCGTTGTCCCATTAGCATCCTGATCTATGTGGGATTTATATAATCATTTTGGAAATGAACACTATTCTCAGTTCAAAGAAAATGCTTTTGTCTTGAGAAGTGATAGGAATCATTGGACCAAGTGCTACTTGGGGCAAATGATTTTTTTTAATGACTACCATATTATGATTCTACATCCCAAGAAATCAAGAATCGCTGCAGGGAGGTGAACCATCCAAGGAGGCAAAGAGAGAAAACGGATAAATGGAAAAGGATGAGTTAGAAGCAAAGGAAAACCAGCGGCCCCACCCAAAGCCCCGCACGCCACACCCACATCAAACGCCTGCCTGCCCGTGCGACTCCGAGTTACATGAAATGCTTGGGCTGGTTTTTCTCCCAAGTTAGAAAATACATTCAGATGGCCAAACTTAAAATACAGACTACGATCTTCACTTGGGGGACCCAGGAGATCCCAGAGAACTCGACAGTCACCCTCTGAGCAGCTGTTTGTGAGGAGGTCTTGTCCCCTAGCACTTGATAAAGAAATGCAAATGCATGAAGTTGCCGCAGAGAAACCACGTGACAGTTTCACACATGAATCCGGATTGAGGGTCCTGACAGCCGCTCACCTGGGCTGCTGCCTGGAGTCAGGATCCCGGTACTCCTGGCGCGGTCACTTCTGAAACCTGCAGGCACTGACTGCCTTAAAGATGGCTGAGACTCTCCAGGCAACCCCGGGCACCAGAGCTGCTTGGGAAACACAATCCAAACTGTGTCACTGGCACCTTCTGAGGAAGCCCAAACCCCATGTCCACTGCGGCTCCTGTCATTCATCAGAGCTCTGTGTCCACACTGGGCCAGAACCTCCAGAATTAGTGAAATGCCAGCCAGCAGGAAGTCAAATCCAGTTAGTTCACCATGATCCTTCAGGACAGAACCAACCTTGTCACCCTTGTATCCTCAAGGCCTGAGTCAACGCATAGTTCATGGTATGAATTTGTCAAGTGAGCAACTGAGCAACTGTCCTTGGAGGCCTCACTCCCACCTACCAGAGCTCTTCTTCCCCAGCATGAGCCTTCCAAGCCGCTGACATTTATTGGTAGTTGACTATCCCAGACACATTCTAAACACTCCACCAACATTATCCCACTGAACCCAACAGCATCGTGATGGTGACCTCACATCTATCCTACATACAGGGGAAGGGGCAAAAAGAGGCAGCCACATGTCTGATGCCCCATCTGAAGGTGGCAGAACCAGGACTCTGACCAGATCTGTCAGTCTCCTTGTTTCCAACCACAGGGCAAGGCCTCCTTTGTCCCTTCACTCCATGCACCCAGAAACCCACGGAGCCCCAGATGCCCCCTTCTCAGGTAGACAGGAAAGGAAGGTCACTCTGCAGCAGGGATGGCCACTGTCCCACTGCACTTCATCCAGAGGCCAACATGCTCATGTACTCCAAGTTGGAAAGATTTGGGGGTCATGAGCCCTGGCCTGATGGTGGAGATACCAGGGAACGGTGGGTGGTTCCCGCTCTCCAGGGCTGGTCTAGGGGCAGCTGGACAGACTCAGCAGCTCAACACAACATGGCATGGAGATGAACTTTGCTGAATGCTGCCCGGCTGGCACGGCAGAGCTAGACACCTAACAGGGTGTGGGGACCTCACAGACCCGTTCTGCTCCCAACAGCCTGGACGCTGGACAGTCCACGTGTGGGTCCAAATGCAGAGTTGAGATCAAAAGTGTTGGAGGGGGTGAGATCATTTCAAGTCAAGGTCATTGCCACCTCCAAGAGATAAAGGCAAAACAGCCCTGACAGATGCACCCTGAGCGTCCCTGGCATTTCTAAGTGCATCCTGGTTGGCTTGTTCCCTGGGGATGGTTATTCTGAGGCCTGGAATGGGAATGCTTGCAGTGACCACATGTGTACAGCAGCCCTGGGCTGCACATCCTGTGGCTGCCATCAAGCCCCCCAGTCCCACCTCGGTTAGAAAACCTCAGGAGACTCTCCTGGTCAAGGAAGCGCAGGACAGAAACCTGGTTAGTGACAGGGTTGCCATGGCTCAGGGAGGCTAAGCAAGTGTACTCTACATGGCCGTGACTCAGACCAGCACCCTGAGCTGCTCATGCTCCAAAGGGTAACTCCTAGTGACAACAGTCCGGAGATCCTCCTCCAGAAGGGCCTCCAGGCACACCCGCTGCTCAGAGCCCTGACCAGCGCTCTGGGGAGCCAGCTCACCCAACCAATTTTCCAAAGTGCTGTATAATTAATGCCTCCCAGATGCAATCCTCTTGTCTCCAGGAAGAAGAAAACAAAAGCAAGCCTGTGACCATCTTACACCATGAACACAGCAGATTCACAGTTAGCCGGCTAGAGGGAAGGGCCATGAGATGAGTAACAGGCCACTGTCCTATGGGACAGCTTGTCAAAGCCCCCCTGAGCACGTTCATGCTTTGTAAAATGCAGAAGAGTCAACATAGAGTTTGCTGGAAACATTATTGCTATTAATAGAATGGTTGGTTTTTTCTGGGGAATTTCTACAAGAGAGTAGCTGGTTTAGTCTGTGGATCTCCAGCATGGAGTCTCCTAAGTGTGATTTTTTTCTTACATGGTGTATAGATTAATCCATTTACTCACCAGGTATTTATTAAGCACCTACTATCTGCAAGATACTCAGAGAGATGATGGAGAAAAAGACAAAGTTCCTCCCCTTATGGAGCTTACATTCCCATAGGGAAGACAGACATTAATGAAATAATGATACAACCATTAAAAATGATTTATAGTAGATGCTGCGCAAACACAGAAAGAAAGAGACTAAATCTAAGGAAAAGGGATATTGGGTTCAAGCTCAAGAAGAACCTCCTCTCAAACCTCCATACTGCTTTCAGGAAGAAATCAGCCTCACAAAAGACAAGGGAAGATCTTCATCTTTTCAGATAGCTCAGACAAATGTCCTGGGGCAGAAAAGAGCACAGCTGAATTAGAGATACTGAGAGAGAAGCAATGGAGCTGGAATTTGGTGAGTGAGAGGGAGGGACCAGAGGGGTGGGCAGGGCCCAATCAGTTGCCCCTGCTCTAAAAGTGGCCTCTTGCCTCCAATCTTCTGCCTCACTTCACTTAGCAACTCATAGCAACAGACGGTGCCCCAGACTCCCCCACTCAGCACTGTTCTGAAGAAAAACCGACACTCCGACCACCTTCTGCTGTTCCGGCAGCTTCCACAGCGATGAAGCAGGCTCGGTAGGAGCGTGGGTGACGTTCCCCGGGCGAGCCTGCTCTTCCCACCCCATCAGCCAGCCGGGTGGCTGCGCTCAGCGTGCGGCGCGGTCGTTGATGATAATTGTTGCATTAATTGGTGCTGTCCGGACCAGACAGAACGTAAAAGATCCCACTGTGTCCAATAATTAATGTTTTTCCCTCTCTGCAACGCCATTAATAAGGGGCTCTTCCAAGAAGCCAGTAATTGGCTGGCTGGGTGTCATTAGGGTATTTATAGATAAGCTCTGGTCTGGAGACGAGAGGAAAGCTGATTATGTTTATTTAGACTCTATTATCCACCGCTAATGTGTTATCTGCGTTCCGATCGGCCCGTTCTCTGGGCCGTAATGATCCAGGGCACACGTGCATGGTGATTTCAGTGACCTCCAGGGCGCCCATCTCTCGGTGGCCAGGAGAGGAGGACGCAGGGGGCCTTTCTCAGGTTCCCCTGCCCCTCTCCTTGCAGGGAACCGTCCCTTCCTCCTTCCTCTGAGAAATTTAGAGCGAGGCTCTCGAAAGTACCAGAAAGACAGTTCCTCCTAATTAAACCTCGGAGGAGTGGAAGTTTCTTGGGTCTGTGATTATCTGAAGGGTTTTCGAAAATGTAAATCTGGTTGGCAGCGTTGCTTTGAAAACAGGGAGGAAGAGGCCGCCGGATCTGACAGCACCTCGCAGCCGCAGCCGGAGAGCAAGACTCCGGATCGCACCGAGCAAAGCAGGCGAAGCAGCATCTCACCCGAGGGAGCCAGGCCTGCGCTCGCTGCACCCTGGCCTGGCCAGGCACGGGGGCTGGTTTCTCTCCCCAGAGACTCGGGAACGGTTGCTTTTTGACGGAATTTTCAGAAGCGATTTCTTATGTTTTTTAAAAAAGGGACGGATGTGCGTGACAGTGTGAATGTACTAATGTACCAGACGCAGTTCAAAGGGGTTAAAATGGCCAGTTCATGCTAAATGAAAAATTCACTAGGACAAAAAGTAGAATATGATTTTTAAGTAGGATTTAATAGTCATAAGGATGAAATAGGGTTTTAGCTTTATAACTGGGGTATTACTAATATTAATTTTAGAAAACAATATTTATTTTATTTTATTTATTTTATTTTATTTTATTTTATTTTGAAATAAGGATTTAACCCAGGGGTGCTTTACCACTGAGATACATCCCTAGTCCTTTTTATTTTAGTTTTTTATTTTGAGACAGGGTCTCACTAAGTTATTGCTCAGGGCCTTGCTAAGTTGCTGAGGCTGGCCTTGAACTTTCAATCCTCCTGTCTTAGCCTTGGGATCACAGGTGTACCACACCATGCCTAGCTGGAACCAGATAAACTGCTAACTCATCACTTCAGTGCACAAAATCACCCTCGTGTTAATTTTTTAAGATGCTTAAATTAATTAAGAGTAATCCAAGAAAATGATTTTGTCAACTATTAAGTTGGGTCACTGTGGCCGTACCGCAGAGTGACATCAGCCTCATCCGTGTCTACCACTCACCACTTAACTTGCTCTGGACCTTCGCCAGCAGGGCCAACCCTGGCTGTACTCCCAGTGGGTTCCTCAGCTCTTTCTGTCACTCTTACAAAATGAAGGCAGACCAGGCAACAAGTTCGTGGAAAGCCCAGCTGGACGAGTGTGTGCATGCTTGTGCTTTACACACGTCAGCCCCATTCACAGCTCTTACTGCACGCACGATGGAAAACACAGGATTGGGAGTCTGGACATCTGAGTGAAAGGAAGACTCGTGACCCCAGAGGGCTCAGCCTCCACACCGGTAAGAGGAGGGTGCAAGAGCGCTGGGCACGCCTCACAGGGCTGGTGTTGGAAAGCAATGGGACGATGTCAGTGCAGGCGGAGCCAACATCCATCACAGCGCCCATGTGCCCACCGAGGAGAGGGCAGAAGGCGTCAGCCTCCCACAGGCACATGCATCTGGCAGGCATGGTCCCTGCAGCCTCTTGCCTTCTCTGTGACGGGCACACCAGGGTCCTTGACTTGTCTCTGTTTGGGAAATGCGCTCCCCCAAGTGGTCCTGGGTGCTAACGTGTGATGTAACTTTGCACGTTAATCGTGTAATGTTTTTAGTAAAATGATGCCCTTTTCTCCCCCGCTCCCCACCACTGGGACCAGGTAATTTGCGGGCACATCTGTTGAAGGTGCTGGGAATACTCTTGGAGATATTCTTAGCTCCTGGCCTGAGGTCTGAAGGTTGAGAGGCTGCCTCCTGGGAGACAGCGATGCCTGTAGCCATAGCCGGAGTGTGTGTGTGTGTGTGTGGGGGGGTCATCAAAGGACCAGGTGGAAAATCCTGTCACCAGGGCCAGTGACTGAAGGTTAATGGGTAGATCGGCAAGATAGAGAACTGGCTTCTGTTGGGGACAGCTAAGAGAGGTGGGCTCACCTCCACACAGCCTTACCTACCAGAGAGCACCCAGCCCAGCAAAGAACTTGACCCCCCTCAGCCTCAGCCACCTCCTTTGAAAGGGAAGGAAATAGACCTGCCTGGGCGGGTCACCAGGTGGTTGTGGTGCTGGCCTGCCGAGGGCCCAGCACTGTGCCCCACAGGAGAGAGAGGATGGAGGCCCAAAGGGACACAGAGCGGGTGGAATCATCCCCTGATCTGAAAGAACCCGTCACGTCTCCAAATCTGGCCCGGGCTCCTCCTTGCCCAAGCCCTTTATGAAGATCTACATAAAACACTGGGATCCAGCCTTGGAGCTTCCACAGACGACATTTCCTGATGCTCCCCTGCCATCCTGAAGTCAAATTCAGAGGGTGGCATAACCTGTCTGCGCACAAGACCTTTTAGTCCATAGGACGCTGTAACCACGGTGCAGAGGGGAAATCGGTCACCAGCAGCCAAGCAATGTGCCACTGGGCAGGCGAGTTCTCCAAAGGACTGCACCCGTGAGCACCAGCAAACAGCCAGGAGCCCCCTGGGGCGTCAGGCCACCGTGCGTGCCACAGCCACCCTACTGACAAACAACCAGCATGTTGTTTTGGAGACACAAATACCAAGAGTGGAGTTGCCAAGGGTGACGAGATTTTCCCAACACGGTGAGCTTGTGAGCTCGGCTGGGTAACGCTCCAAACAAACCCAGAGCGATTGCGCTTGGAGGCCACGGCCGGCGTGTTCCCAGACGGTCGGAGGTTGCAGGACCCGGACTTTGCTTGCTTTCTGTTTGTGTGACTAAGAGCTCAGTCCAGACTCTGATCATTAGAGCTGGGCCTTTCACACCCACACACGCCTCAGGACATACCCATGTCACCAGGGACAGTGCTGCATGAGCCTGGCACCCCCGGCCCACCCAAACGTCCCAATGCACTCCAGAGGGGCATCCCCCTGTTCCTGGGAGCCACCTCCCACTCCCACTTCCCAAGGGACCTGCACTCCCTGCCATGGTCTCCAGTGTCTCCCAAAGTGGGGGACACTTTTTATTAATTTTTTGTTTGTTTCTCTAGCTTATCAGACTCTCAGAGCTGATGCACAGCTCACCGCCTGCCAGCGGCGGGATGACCCACTGAGTCACCCCAACCTGTTCTGCAGCCTGTTTCCCCAGCCCAGGACTCTTGGCTGATTCGGAGGCTGTTGCAATGGTGGCACCTCTGAAGTCTTTTCAGAGTGAAGTCAGGGGTCCTGAGTGTATTTGAAAATCAATCAATCAAACAGCTGGGGAGGCTTCTCCCTGTCTCCCACCCCCTCAAACCCTGAGCACATTTTATTAGTGGTGAGCTTAATTATTGTGAAGATGAACTTCAGCCACCCAACTTATAAGCATTTCATGAACAATGCACGATTTTGTCGGGGTCAAATGGACAAACTGATTGCTTGACCCGGTATCAACACTGTCATGGGAAGATCCCTGCAGGCAGTCACACCGTGGCCCTGCTGCGTCCACGTCATCTCTGAGCGAGGGTGCCCCCGGTGCGGCCCACAGCTCCTGGCAGGCACAGCTGGGGAGCAGGGGGCATGGCCCAGACATGACAAGGATCAGAGATGAAAAATGCCCAAAGGGCTACCCCAGGTGGAGGGTTAAGAGCCGGGGATTGGGATCAGGGAACCCCTCGCTCCTTCCCCCTCCTTCCCTGACCCCTTTGGGGTCAGGCCGGGCTAAGCATCAGGCCAGCAGGTGAGCGATGACAAGAAAGTCACCACTGTCACAGGCCTAGCCTTGCTGTGGGAACCACAGCAAACAAGGGAGCCACTGAGCAAAGGAGAAGCTCCAGAGTGTCCTAAGAGAGCCCTGCGAGGGGCAGAGTGGCCAGGAAGTCCCATCTGAGAAGAGAACCAAGGAGCACAGGCCCCGGGCAACAGCAGCAAAGGCTGAGAGGCTGGGGGTCAAGTCAGGAGATGCAGATGCCCAGAGGCCAGCGAGGCTCACTCTGGCCTCCGCCTGGAGGATTTCGGGAGCTCAGAGCCCCACCAGGATGAGACAGCGCCACTCCAGGCACAGAACACGGACCCAGCAGTGCGGAGAGCAAACCCCAGAACGCACGGGCAGGTTCAAGTGCAGCCAGAGTCCCTCCCCGCCATGAATGTGCAGGGGGCGCACTGCTGTGTGGACCGCCAAGGGCCAGGCCCTCCCAGACCCATCTGCAGCCCCAGGTCCCGGGAAAGGTCACGCCGGGCACCCTCCGGTTCCCTGCGCCTCCCGAGGGCCACAGGCCAGCGACCTTCAGCAGCTGCCGAGCTCAGGCTCTGGTCTCCAAGTTCATCTGGAGGTGATGCCCTTCCAGGCCACCCAGGAGGAGAGGACATTCTGTGCGACCACAGCAAGGCCTTCTCTCCCACCAACGCGTGGGTGACACTTTCAACCCTTCAGACACAGCTCCCTGTGCCAGCAATTGGTGCCCCTCCGAGGCCTGCGGGGGACGCCAGGTACCCAGAGCATGCGGTGACAGGCGGGAGGACACCAGCTTGGCCTCGCCACCTTTTTAATGAGCCCGATCCTCTGCTGCTGCCAGGCCCTCGGAGACCAGCTATTAATGAGGCCTGGAATAGACTGTGCCTGTCTGATGGAGGACGGTGGCCTGGGAGGGACACTTCCATTTCCATTTTCCACCTGCTGCCATGTGCAAGTGTCCCCTCGAGGTAGGGGCCACCTCGGCCCTGATTCCGTCTCTACAGAGACATGTTCTGAGACCACACGCACCACCTGGCCTCAGCCGCACTCCAGATGCGGCACTTTTCAGTTTTCAGAGTGCATATTCGGGTTCTGGGAGTCAGGAGCTCAGAGGCTGCGGCCAGGCCTCAGCGCACGCAGGTCCCTGCTGTCCCTCGGGGCCACGGGGACAAGGCTTTCCAGTCTCCTCCCCAGATTCTGTGGCTTCACCAACTGAGAGGGGGAGATGCAGGGGAGGGGTGGGGTAGCCCCCCCGCTGGGTCCTAGTCACAGACCCAAGGCCACGCGGGTCACACCCTGAGGGGACCACAATTTCCCCAAGTTTCACCAGCACCCTGTGAGCAGAGATGTCTGGGAGGGAGGCAGGACCAAGAGCAGAAGCCAGGTGTGGGTAGATTCGGGTAGGACTGGTCAGAGCCCAAAGAGGGTCAGAGGACGGGGCTGCACTCAGGCTGCAGTCTCTAGGGGATCCAAAGATGAGAGGAGGCTCCTGAGCAGGGAGAAAGAAAATGGCATTGTTAGTGAGAGGGACTTTAGGACAGAGCCCTGCTTGTCCTGCTCCATGATGCCTTATTGTCTGAAGGACCATCCTCTCCAATGCGAAGGCAGGTTGGGGACAGCAAACGGTATGGCGGAAATAGGACCTCCAGTCCTGGCACTGACCAGCTGTGTGACCTTGGGCAAGTTGCTCAGCCTTTCTGAGCCTCCACTTTTCATCTGTAAAATAGGATTGTTGCCCATCTCTCCTGCAGGATCACTGTGAGGATAACAGGGCCTGTGACCTGGAGAGCCTGGTGCCAGCAGGGGCAGGTCAGTGCCATCTACGTCTGTTTCTATAGCCCAGTAACCATGGGAGAATCCTCCGGAACAGGAAACCCGTCCTTCAGTAAGCCTGAGCCGGCCTGCAGGATACCAGCGTCACGAGCAGAGGAAATCCAGAGACGTGCAATCGATCCATGTTTAGAGAGGAGACGGTGGCGCAGGGTGGCACCACCAGGGGTGGATTACTGTGGATTTCATCACCGTTGCCATCTCCAGAGCAAACAGGTAAGAAAGCACCCTGGTTCCACCCACCCCGGCGCCCCAGGGCACTGCCAATTACCTCCCAGGGTGCCGCGAGCCCTCCAAGCCTGGCCTGAGTCTTCTCTCATCCCGACTGCCACCATTCCCAGCCACCAGCCCTGGGGCAAGCAGAGACGGTGATGGGCTCACACCAAGACAGATTGCCCGCTGCTCCCCAGTGCCCGTTGTCCCCTCTTCCCCATTCCCGAGCCCTGTATCCTAGAGCCAGAGCTGTGCCCAGTTAAAGGATCTACCGCTTGTCCTCTGTCGCAGCCAGGTTTGGGCACATGGCCAAGTTCTGACCAATAAAGTAAGAGAAACTAGTCCCAAAGACTTAAGAGAATGTTCTTTGAAAGAGAGGAAATGATAACTGGAAAAGGACCCTTTGACTTTACTACTTATTCCTTCCTATTGCCTGGGATATAGACATGATGGCTGGAGCTGCAGCAGGCATCTTGAAGCCCTGAGGGCAGAAGCCCTATAGGGAACAGCAGAGCAGGAAAAGAGAGCATGGGCTCTGGATGATTGTGGGGCCTCCACCCCAGCCTCCCCAAACTTTTCCAACATCAGAGAAGCCTTTATGCATTTAAGCCACTTTTATTCGGGTTTGCTATTAAGTGCCACTGAAGTTAATCCTAATATACTATATATAAGAAAGGCCACAGGCCATTCTTTTGTTTCTTCCAGGTGATGCAAATCAGCTCCGGTGCCAGCCAAGTCTGTTCCCAACTGTCTGAGAACCGGAAAGAGGCAGGGCAGGGAGAGCCAGGGGCTGTCACCAGCTTTATCACTCACTGGCCGTGTGACCTCAGGCAAGTCACTCCCTCTTTCTGAGCCTCAGTCCACCTGTACAATGAGGATCCCAGCCTCCATCTCGGAGGCCCCACCCAGCTTCAAAGTGCAGGACCTCATGAGTCCCAGGAGCCAAGAGAACCAGGACGGAGGGGTCAGTCCACCTGCTGATGCTTTTACCCGCTGCCAGTCACCCTCCAACTTTCTCTCCTCTTACCTTCCTATCACATGGAGGGCCTGGTTCCAAAGGAACAATCATTCTACAGACAGTGAGGCTGGACAGGACGAGGTTTCAGAGGAGAGTGTGTTTCACCGTGTGCAAGCAGGACGTGAACAATCACACGCACAAACCGGATGCATCGGAAGATGGTTGGTTTGCAACAGAACCATCTAGAAACAAATAAACTAGGTCTCCTGAAGCGCCGCATAGGCGGTGGGAAGGAGATTGTGCCCCGTCTTTGGCTCCGTGATCAGATGTTTCCCTCCAGAGGGGCCCCGCCAGGTGGGCCACCCACCCTCACCTGGCCAAGAGGGAGAGGGGCTGTGAAGTTAGGCCTTTGGCTGACACTGGTGACCCGGTACTGTGGGGTTAGAACCTAGATCTCATCTAGGTTGTCACCACTGTAATTTTGAGACCTGAAAGATAAACAGCTGCATGGGCTGAGTGAGGGCGGGTGGCAGAGCAGAATAGCAGGCGGAGCCGGTGGCCACCAGATGCACGGGACCCCGGGCAGCCGAATCCCCCCTGGCCCTGTTTTCTCACATGTCCAAAGTGGGTGCTGGAGAGATGGGGGGCCCACACCTGCTGGTGAATCTGCCTCATCCCACCAGATGCTCAATATTCCTGGGCCACCAATGGGAGAGTGGGTCGCCATGGAAACCATGTCCTGGCCCCTCCCTACGTGGCCATGGGAGCCCTTTTCCCTGGCCCTTCCTGGCCCTCTCTGACCATCTCCTCCCTGGGCCTGAAGCCAGGCCGATCTGCCTACGAACCTCACCAGCCACACTGGTCAGGTCTCTCCAAAGGGCCCGACACCCATTCTGGAGACTCTCTGCCTGGAAACTTGGCTAGGCCGTGGGGCCTCCCTCTCATGAAGAGCATCCTGCACCGGCCATGGGCCACCCCTCCACGTGGCTGCTCCGTGCCTTCCTGCAGGACTTCCCCAACATACAGATGGTGTCGCTGGAGAACGTCAACCCACGGCCATCGATGTGGAAACGCTCTTGGACTCACCAGTGGGTCTCAGGCCCACGTGTTGCCAAAAGCATTTATTGTCCCATAATTTGATTGACTCTTTTCCGTGCGGCTCCAGTGCCTGCAAGTAGGGGCAAAGTGGCTGAGGCCTGCAGGTGCCGGGAGGCTAATAAAGCGCGCTGTGCTCCCAGCATGCTCTCTGCTGTCAGAAACCGGCAATTAACTTAATAGGGTTCTTGAAATGGAGTGGATCCGGGAATGTGGCATGTGTTGACACTCTCCCGCTGATCCCGCAGCCTCCCTCCACCGACTCGCAGGGTCTGTTTGCTATTTGAATTATTTAGGAGCTTGTTATGTGAATTAAAAAGCAGCACTTTGCAGCATTAAGTCTAATATTTTATGATCTTCAATTGATTAGGTGGGCTTTCAGGATTACACGGAAAGGTTAGGAGAAAATCGCTCAGACAGGCAGCTCCCGCCAGTCTGGCCGCTCTGTGGAGACCCGAAGAGAACCCAGAAGGAGGCTGCCTCCCTTTGCCCTTCCCAGAGAGTCTTCGGGAACCTGCTTCCAGACCATCGGAGAGCTCTTCCACCCAGGGACAGCAGGCGTCCTGGGCTCTCAGGACCCAGGGAAGCTGGTCCCCCATTTCCCTGTCTTTCCTTTGTCTCTTTCTTGGCACAAAGATAGTGACGTGATGCCCAGAGAGACGGCATCCCAGGCCTGGGCCTGCAGAGGGAAGGCCGGCTGTCACTCCCAGCCGCCCACTTGGACCTGGGACGGGCACAACACCACGCCAGCTCTTGGCCAAGGATGTGGCCACGCAGCACCAGCATCACTCACCACCATGCTCCAGAGGGCCTCCCAGCTGCCACCACCCTCTCACTTGGTCGAGGATAACAGCTTTCTACTGGGTTTCTCCCTTTGCTCCCCTTCCCGACTACCCTACACTTAAGCCAGCAGGGTCTTTCTAAAATGGCTCTGGCCATGACGCTCCCCTGCTCAAGAACTTTCAATGGCTCCCCATTGCCTGTTAAGTAGTCGTGCTTAGGTTTCTCAGGGATGCCTTCCGAGAAGGGCATTGCTAAGTAATTTTATGACGGTGAAAACATCATAGACAGCTACGACAATACCTAGCAGCGTAATCTTAAGAGACCGTTGTCATACAGTGTCACTGACAGGACCATCCTTAGGTGGCACAGGACCATACAGACTCCTCAGTCCAGCCTGCCTCTCCTCCCAGCCTCGTCTTCTGTCCGCCCACGTGCCTGGCCAGGCTGTGCTGCTGATTGTTCTCAAAACACACTTGACTCTCTCAACTCTGGAGTTATGTTCGTGGCATCACTGGGTACAGGTTGCCTCCCTTCTTCACCCACTGAGATCCTAGCAGTCCTTAATTGTATTATTAAGGACTCATAATAATAATTTTATTATTAAGACTAACTGAAGAGAGATTTTACTGAGCTTCATGCATTGTACACATTATTATTTTATTATGTTACATATTATTAATTTATTTACTCCTCATAACAATCCTACAAGGTCAGTCCCTTTGTTATCGCCACTTTATAGCCGGCAGAATAGACTCAGAGAGGTTAGGTAATTGGCCAAGGTCACTCAGCTAGCAGGTATTCAAATCCAAATAGACAAGACTCATCTTGGTTCCACTTCTTGGGTGAGACCCTCTCTGCCCCTGCCCACGTGGTCTCTTTCTCCTCCGAGGTTGACAGCGTATTAGAGTCTGAGCAACCCTTTCTGCAGCATGGATTTTGGGGAGAAAGAGGCAGAGGTACGAGGCTCTCTTCTCTACCAGGATACCATTCCTAGGGACAGTCTAGGCCTCCCTGCTGTGGTGACAGGGCTTTGGACCAGAGTTTGCACATAGTGGGTGTTGATTCAAACACGTTGATTCCACTTGACCACAGGGGGGCTCCTCATGCCCAAATCTACCACGCCCGGAAGAGCAGAGACCTGGTCCCCACTGTTCTTGGTGACCCGGGAAGGGGCGTGCTCTAGAAGAAAAGACACCTGAATTGGCACCCGGCCTCCACCTCTTTGAACTGCAAAATTTGGGGAAAGGAGCGACTCTCTCAGAGACTTGGTCCCCCACCTGTAAAACAGTGATAATCGTGGCCCCGCTTTATAAGGAAATTGTCAAACCTCCATGAAATGACCTACCTCAGCCCTTGGCAGGCACTGCTCCCGCCCAGCTGAGGCCCCAGGACGCTCGCCACTCTGCCCACTGCACTGCGGCGAGCTGGAGGCTCCGATCCACCTCCTCAGCGATGGGACCCTGGGTGTCATCTTTATACTCCACTGTTCATCAGGGACCTCACAGAATATGGTGGTGGGGGGACTCGTGAAATCACAGAAGGCTCTGGAACAAAAGATAGTCCGTATATCGAAGTATTCCTTTTATTTAGTATAAACTGCACCGATGCTGAGAATTTTTTTCTTTTTCCAGAACATCACCAGGATGGTCCCCGATCCCTGGAAGCAACTCTGTGCCCAACAGGCCAGGTCTGCCGTGGACCCCAAGCCCGCAGCAGCCTCCAGGGGAAAGGGGAGTGGTGAGCAGAGGCCTGGCCTCCACGAGGAGGCAGCAAGGAAAGAGCCAGGCTCGCCCAAGACAGGACAGAGAGGGCAGGGCTGGGAGCTCCCTGGGAGGATCTGTTGGACCCGATCTATCCTATCGCATGTGCCAAGGACAAGCGTGAGCCCTTGGCAACCTCAGAGTGGAGAAGAGAGTCCACGAGATTATCGAAGCCTCTGAGGAGCCCTCTGTCCTGAGAGGCAAGGCTACCTCCAAAATGCCCAGGTTAGGCTGTCTCAGGACCTCTCCCCTGCACAGGGCCTGGAAGCCAAGAGGCTGCTCTGAGGAGTTGCGTCAGCACACCCAGTGACAGTGGCCAGGGCTTGTTCTTTATGGCGGTGAGTCCTGACTAGGTCATATGATGAGGCTAAGGAGGCTGGGCTGGGTAGAATCCAAAACATTCACAGATTCCTGAATGAACCCGTGCAGGTACACACTGCCCGGGGGTCTGCAGAATCCAGGAGAGTCAGGCTAGGCTCCCTGCTGCCGCGCTAACAAACATCCCATGATCTCAGTGGTTGAATACAATGTGACTCAGTCCGAGTGGGCCTGCAGGGAGCAGGCAAGGAAGAGCTGGTTCTGTAGCAGGGACTCCTCCATCCTCAACACGTGGCTCTCAAGGTCACCTGAGTATTGCCAGGAAGTCAGCAGATGGGGAGAAGCAAGCACAAGGATCTTACAAGAAATTCTGGGGCCCAGCCTGGAAGTCACACATTATTCCCAACATTCCATTGGCCAGAATCAGTCACCTGGGACCTTGCCCCCCAAAGGATGCTGGGAAACATAGGCTTCCTGTGCATCTAGAAGGGAAGGAAAATTGTTTGGAGAACATGGTGTTTAAAAATAAATAAACAAGCAAACAAATAAATACATAAAGGTCATGGATAAAGATAATTTTTTAAAGGGGAAAGGGTTAAAAATGAATAATGTCATTTGCTTGATGTATATTATTCATTTAATCCTCACTGTTACTAATAGATTTTTTTATTTTACACCCATTTCATAGAGAAGGAGACAGAAGCCCAGGAGACTGAGTCACTTGCCAGGATCAGGAGGTAGTGAGTGGTGGGACCAGGAACATGGGCCAGGCTGGCCTCTGGTTCCCAGGCAGCATTCCAGGCCCTCCATTTGATGACTTTGGTGTGTTCTGTATTTTGGGTGGAAGGAAAGTGAATGGGGAAGATCATTTTGAGCTTATATTTTGGGGTTGGCTGTTTCTTCCATGGCGAACACCATTCGAAAAGCTTTTCCACGTTACAAAATCAACTCTTCCCCAAACCCTAGAGACGCCAACTATGTAGGATTTCACTTTTATGGAGGAGGAAACTGAGGCATAGAGAGGTTCCGTCAGTGGCTCAAGGCCCCCCGGCTATCATGGGGGAACAGGGCCTCCATCCTCAGGTGACCGGTGGAGTACTCATTCAGCATGTGGTTCTTCTTGGTCACCCCACAAGTTCAAGGCAAGTGAAGAAGGCGTCTCCCTTCCCTGCTCTCCCTACCATGCAGCCCACCTGCTCCCTCCCTTGGAGCTCGGGGTTTCAGGGCAGGATTCTCCTAACACTGTGTTGCAGCAAAGTCACTCACCATGCCACTTGCGACCTGGGGTGCCATGCAGAACCCATGGATGGCCCACTTAGGGCTCTGTAATCTCATGACCTTCATGGCTGGTTCCATCTGCCATGGCTTCAAGAAGGCAGCACATTGGCCATCTCTCACCACCTCATTTAAGCCAAATCAAATCCAGCGACTGGAGCCAGAAACGGGTCTGGGGTGAAGGTGGAGGGGCCCCAGGCCTCGCTGTGGGTGACACATGTCACCTTGGACCTTGCTCATGTGGGGTGAGGGCCAGACCCACAGGAGCTCTGGGGATGGGGCAGCATGGCCCCTTGCCCTGCACCTGCACAAGGTCAAGGTGTCCACCGAAACCCTCAACAGAGCAGCAGTGAGCTGGCAGGTGGGTGAAAAGGCTGTGGAACTGGGGCCCAGACACCCAGAGAGGCACCTTGTGGGTGCTGGGCTCCCAGGAATAAGGACAGCTGAGGGCGTGAGAGTGCTGGGGCCGGGGTGGCTCAGAACAAAGACAAGCAAAAGCCAGACATGCTGACCCCCAAAAGAAGGGCAGCCCAGCAGAGATGTAGCTGGTGGGGGTGGGGGGCTCCTGGTCAGCTCCTCCATCCATCAGCCCTGGTTGCTTCACCTCTCAGTTTCTTAGCCTGTGAAATGGGTGCAGCACCAGTGTGTTCTTAGAGGGCTGCTGCTGCCCAGTGGAGCTGGCCACCCAGGAAGCACCCAGGACCAGCCCTGGCCTGGAGCCATCTCTGAGGGACGGCCTAAGTGCCTTGAATACAGTCTAGAAATTAGTCTTACAAAAAGACTAATTCATTAACTAATTAATTTTTAAAAGTAAAAGGTGTAATTCTCTGTCCAACTGCATTACCAAACGAGACTCTTGGTTCATAACCATTTTGCAATTAAAATAATGACCTCTCCGTTTATCATGGGCCATGCATCCTGAACCAGAGGGCATGCGCCTTGAGGTAGGTCAACCCCTCCCGTGGTGCCCAGCGCAGACCATGGCCACGGCCACGGAGCTCGGGGTCTCTAGGCCAGCAGTCATGCTCCACTGAGCCCTCCCCAGGGACCTGACCTTGGTTCCCACAGCATCTGCGAGAGCCAGGTGGAGCTGACCTCATCCCCCCATTTTACAGAAAGAAAAGAGAAGCTCCCTTCGTGGGTTTAATTAGCGACATCAGGTCTGCTCCTGCAAGCACGGGAGGAACACGAGCAGGGACCTCTCAGTCACCTGCAGACCGGCACATGGGCATGACGTTTGCCAGACAGAGGCCTCATGCTGGACAAGGGGAGGAGCCTGGGCCCTGGCTTCACATCCCAGCAGGGCCACTCACTGGTCCTGAGACCACAGGTGAGAAGCCAGACCCCTATGTCTTTGCAAAATGGGGGTCACGCTACTCCCTCCCTCTGGTGTCACTGTGAAGATTTCAGGGGCTGATGTTATGTGTGAAGCAGTCAGAACAGGGCCTGGGGTCACCTGGAGCCATTCGGGTCCCGTGGACACCCCCTGCAGGGAACCCCACCCAGCCACCGCCCTTCCGGGTTTGCCTTGCCCTTTGTGCCTCTGCAGTGCTGAGTCTGGGCTCATTCCTTATGAAAACTGGCAGGGACAGTGCAGCATGGGGGTCAGGAGCACAGCTCTGGTTCCAAGCCCAGATCCCCCCACTTCCTGGCGAGCAGCCTTGGCGAGTTCTGTTTTGAGCCTCAGTTTCCTCTTGACAGTGAAAGACCCAAAGGATGGACGTGTGTTTCGTTAGATAGGAGAACACACACCAAGCACCTTGGGCCATTCCTGGCACCCAGAAAGTGCCAAACAAGTGTCAGCTATTATTGTGTCCTTGTCCTCGGCACCCTCACTGCCCCTGATGATGCTAAGCAACTGTTCTGGGATACATAAATGAGTCGAGTATTTATATGTCTTGATCTCTGGATCAAGAGAGGAGCGGCCACCAGGATGGTCACCACGCCCCAGATCACTGTTTATAATGATCTCACTGAGTAAATAAATAGCATGAGATGAAAAGCCCGGCCAGGCTTCCAGAAATACTCTGTCCTGGCTCCAGACAGCACACTGAGACACAATGACTCTAGCAGTTGACTCATCTGCTCACCTTGAACTGAGCTGCTGAGCCAGCCCCACCCAGCTTCTCGGCCCTGGCAGGCTGGGGGCGGGGGTCTGGGGTCTGGCAGCCCAGGAGGAACCAGTGCAAAGCAGTTGAATCTGTGACTAACATCAAAGAAGAGCAATGAAAGGGGCAGAGGAGCTCTGGTCAGGGGGCTCAGACAAAGGCCCTGCCACAGGATGTGGTCACAGAGGAGGAAGGGCACTGGAGGACCTATAGCCGGGCTTGCTCAGGGCAGGGAGGTCTACAGGGTTCCTAGGACCAAACTGACCCAGAGCCAGCAAGGCCTCAAATGGGGGTGGGGTGGGCAAAACTAGGGAGGAGATCTAGAAGGTCCCTTAGCCAACTGTCAGGCCTCATCTGTGCTCAGGGAAGATGGGCAGAGTTCTTAGAAACTGGTTTCAACCCATGTCAGCCCCAGGTAAGGAAGTTGCCATCATTGAGAACAGTCTGCAGTTCTTCTAGAGAACCTAGCTCTCTAGAAAATTATTTTCTAATTTTTTTTTTTTTTTTTTTTTGGAACTGGGGATTGAACTCAGGGGCACTTGGCTACTGAGCCACATCCCCAGCCCTATTTTGTATTTTATTTAGAGCAGGGTCTCACTGAGTTGCTTAGAGCCTCGATAAGTTGCTGAGGCTGGCTTTGAACTTGCGATCCTCCTGCCTCAGCCTCCCAAGTCTCTGGGATTACAGGCGTGTGCCACCGCACCGGGCTTATTTTCTAATTTTGAAAATACATTTTCCACGTGGATTAATTTGCTTCTATCCTTGAACAACAAACTTGGGCACTTAAGAGATCAGGAGTTCAACCACTCTGGTATCAAGGTCAGAGAGGAAATGACTCCACTCCGTCACTCCTTGGGCTTTATTGAGCACCTCCTGCATTGCAGGTACTGAGCAAAGTGCTGAGGGCCTGGAGAGAAGGAAAGCAGGTTCCCATTCCTGTGGGACTTCAGGGAAAAGACACTGCTGAGCGTAGGTGAAAACTCTTCAGAGCAGGATCAATACTAGGAAGAGCACAGAGCTTTATGTTACTGATGAGAGCGATGGCCCATGGCAGTGAAGACCTGCAGGGGGTGACAGTTGAGTGGAGGCCTGAAGCAGAAGCCAGGACAGAAGGAGGGCAAGATCTGGGCCTGCAAGGGCAGAGGCAGGAACACATTCAGGGAGGTCCAGGAACATGGAAAATATGGACATGGCCCCGGTGGAGTGAACCCTCCTAGCTTGTATTTAGCACTTTTCCTTGTGCTAAGCACCATGCTAAGCACCCTATGTAAGCTCATCAGGGCCCTTGAAGGTAGGGCTCCATTATTGATCCCTTTTACAGCTGTGGAAACTGAGGCCAAGGAGGTTAGGTAGTGTGCTCTCGGTCCCCCAATCAGGACGGCACAGGCAGCATTACTTCGCAGGCATTCCAGATCCAGAGCCTAGGGAAGCAGAAGGCCAGGCCACAGCCCGGACCGGGGGCCTCAGGAAGGAGCTGAAATTTTGTTCAGAGTAGAAAGTGTACTCTGTGGCGCAGGTCTTTGGCGGTCAGTTCAGTGGTTACTGTGGATCTGAGCCTCATCTCAAAGTCCCTTCCAGAGCTTCAAGCCCCCCCACACACACACACACACATACACACACGAGCCTGGGGTGGGGGCACCAGACACGCGCCTCAGCCACAGGCGACCCCCTCTTTCCTGGCCCACGTCTTGCCCCCAAACCCCGTCTCTCGCCCCAAGCGGGCTTTTCCGCAAAAACTGGCGCTGTGAGCGCGGAGTGGCTCGGGTCTTGGCCCTCGGGGCCAGGATGCGCCAAGGCACTAGCAGCGCACGGCCACCGCGCCCCCTGCGCCCGCGCTGGCGGGGGACCGCCCCACCTCTCCGCCGCGCCGCCGCCGCCTCCGGAGGCATCCAGAGTGTCTCTCGCCCAGGGAAGAGGGAACGTGGCACGGGTAGCCGATCATCAAAGTGCCCCGGTGTTCGACCTGCCCGGGAACCCTCTGCGCTGCCAACTCGCACTGCCAGCACCACCAGCCCCGGGTTCCCGCGTGCCCACGCCTGGAGCGCCCTGGCCGAAGCGCGCGGACGCTGACCCCTGCCGGGACTCGGGCTCCCGCCAGCCCTGGGCTCTGCGGCCGCCGCGCGGTGACACCAGAACGTTCCATCCGAACGTCGGCGACAGGAGCGTTCCAGCCTGGTGGGGCGCGGCCAGATTGGCAGGTCCCCCGCTGCAGGGGTGGGAGCTGGGGAGGGCTGTTGTGCACGATTGCTGTTTTCACTCCTGCCACCATTAATTCAACTATTGACAGAGAAGGGAGGGTCCTCCGCGGCTGTGTGTCACGCACTCGCTGTAATTTACTTGAAAAGAATTAAATCACGATTACCTGCCATTTGTTTTGCATAAAATGAGCCGTAAGGAGTCTATAATGGCAGAGTGCTTGAAAGGACAACAGCCCCATTGTTGCCATATTAGAACAATATTTCTCAATTTGAAACTTAGAACATTCGAATTAGCAGCTTTGTTTGACTACGGTGGCCCGTGGCCCGAGGCCCGGGGGTAGGCAGGACCGACACCCCTGCTCCGACTCCAGACATTACAGTTAACGAGCATAATTTTCATTCATTTAAGTCTAGACCGATTTTTAAAAATCATTCCTCTTATTGTACAAATGTACCCCCCAACTGTTGGAAAGGAAAATGCAATCTTCTATCTGTTGCCTAGTCCCCTTGATAATGATCTAAATGCTATGAAAATTCCTCGTGCCAGCGTCAAATTCAGAGCGACCTGTAATTAGCCCACTTGAGATTTGTTTTAATGTCCAAAGAAATCACACTGTTTCTCAAATAAAGTTACTTCTGTTCTCATTTTCTCCCCTTTCAGAGATGGTCGTCATGTAAATATGACCGATTAGCCTTTAGATCAAGATTTTAAAGTGTATTTAGAGAACTCAATTCTGCAAACTTCCCTCACTGTGGACTGGTGTGCTCAGCGGGGCTGGCGTTTTAACAACTTTGGTGAAAGTAGACTGATGCTTTGAGCGAGCTGTAGTTTCCATTAACATTAATGTTTTTTAGTAACAAAATGTAACTGTTCACTCAAGCCTGAGCTTTAAAAAGAACACAGATATTAATTGTAAGAACCCTTGAACAAATAGGAAAACCTACAAACAAATTCCATTGGTAGCAACAGAATAACCCTGCAACTTTTTTATATGAAAATAAAGAGAAATGGCTTAGTATAAGAGTGAAGGAATAGAAATAAAGGAATTAAAAGGTAGAATTTTTAAAAAATCTGATTGGTAAAAAACAAGCCAATGTTTGGATTTAGCACAGGGAATCGTCAAGATGTGAAATAAGAAAATCATGTAATGCAGGAAAGCAAGTTCAGGAAGAGATAAAAATGTATTTACTATTGTTAATGCTAAAATCTCCCAAATTAAAAAAAAATGCAATTCTGTGATTGAATGTTATTCCTATTTTAAGAGGTTTATTTCTTAAAGAAAGGATAAAGCTACTTGCTGATTTTTTAAAGTATATGTACAAAAAAAAAGTGTATGTACAAATGAATGGTCTTTTCCTTTGAGGAAAAAAAATACTTTGTTGTTGTGTTGCTTTATTTTTTAAGGCATGTGAAAATTAAAGTGTTTAACTTTATTTTTAGTGACTTTAATTTTTTTTTGGAGTCATTTTTCCTTTACTCTTTTAGGAGGGAATGAACATTTGGTTTCAGCAGAAAACAAATTACATGTGGAACAAACCAAGGATTCAACTCCATATTTCAAGACTAGGTTTTTGAACAATAATCTTTAGAGGTGGGGGAGGAGGGGACTCATCAGGCAAAGGAAACAAAGTCCCTGATCTATATTCCTACTCTGATGTCACCACCTGGAATATCAGCAACATTTTCAGTTTCAGCCGAAGCCACGAATTCCTTCAGAACAAATCAAATGTCTTTAAAGAATATTTCTGTTTGAAAAGGAATTAAGCTCTCCTGAAAGAATTTTAAAGGTTGTGATTCTCAGGGTGTGATAAAGCAGCACCTTTAATGAAATTCTAATTAGCAATTTCATGCACTTTGCTATTAGTCATATCAGATTAGTGCACATTTTCACAGCCTTCCTTTAATTAAGTGCACTTATTCCAAGTTTCAAACACTTTCCTTATAAGATGAAAACTGTGCTGAAATGTTATTTAGTAAACAGAGGAAGTGTGAAAAGTGTAGGTGTGCGTGTGTATGAGGGTGGACATTTTTAACTGTCTACGAATTTTTTTTACATTTAGAGTTGGTGAGCTCAGATTTTCATTCCCTCTTTCTTGTATTCTCAAGGTTTCCTTGCATTTCCAAAGGAGTCATTCAAATCCTTATCACAAGCTCATAGCGGGTGGATTTTTTGTACAACACCTATTTTCTGAATGTGAGTTTTTGGTGGTGTTGCTTTGAACGTCTTTTCCAAATGCATGTGTTTGTGTGTGGAGAGAGGGATTGTGTGTGCAAGAGACAGGGTTGGAGAGAGTGGGAGGATTGAAAGAGAAACTCCACAGTATCAAATATTTCATTAAAAAATTCCCTCTGAAAAGCAAGGAGTAAGCCTTTACCCATAGGATATCCCACTCCCCCACCTTTTCCAGGCATCTCCTTTCCTTTGAAATATAGCAACAAGATTTCATTTCTACCTTCTAGATTTTATTCAGAAGGCCCAGCAAAGAGCAGCCAGCCAGCTTCATCAGCCAGATCCACTGGACACAAGGACGACTTCCTGCATTTTAGACTCCACTTTCCCACCACCAGAGCCAGTCACACCCATCATTTTCAAGCAAGGAGAGCCAAGCCTGGGGTGCGCACCCCACAACTCCCAGAACCTCCCAGGATCCTCCGTCCCTCCCAGCCTGCTGCAGGTTGCTCCAATTCAGCAATTGTACTGTCTGGGAATCAACTTGATCTTATCTGTAGCCTTTTGTCAAGAGGAAATTTTGTTGCCTGTTTTGCTCAGAGGTTGAAACTTGTAATATATTAACTAATTGCTTGCAACTCTAACACGTGTTCTTGTTGGTGTCATTCATTTATACTGTAACATTTTTGACATTTTTAGATGGTCTCTTGGGATGCCTGGGCCTCTTAGCAGCTCCCTCCATGAAGAGTGTTTGCCTAATGATTACTGACTGACATCTCAATAACGTGCAATGCTCCACTTGGGTGTATCTATTGAAGAGTTCGGTGTATGCGTGCGTGTGCGCGCGCGCGTTTTAATTCATGGTCCACTTTGTCAAGTCATGTGTGAGCCATAATTTAAGCTAATAATTACCAGACACGAATTCAATGAAACATTGGTGTCTACACTTACAAAAAAATAGTCCTGAATTTTAATGCATTCAGAAAGCGTTTGCCTAGGGCCAGGCTGGGTCCAACACGCATATGGAAGCACTTTAAAAGTGATAAATGATTTGGAATCTACCCTGTCTACTGGTGTGCGTCTCAGGAAAGAAAATTAGAGCTAACAGGTGTTAGATAGGGAATGCTGGGGCATTTTAATAGAATTGTCAAAATGTTGGTACCAGATGTTGACATTAATGCACACAACTCGGAACGTAATGCCGGGCCGCCATTTAAATGATTATTTGTTTAAATTTCAAGTCGCCAGCAGGAAATCCTTACTTTGCTCAGCACCTTTCTCTACACACCATCCCCCTGCTCTTTCCCCTACAATTTGCATCAAAGTGCAGTGGCTGCTCCGCTCACATAGGCATGCTTTAAATAATCCATGCCTGTCAAATTTCATTTCTTCTTTTCAGATCATGCTCATCGGATACCCATCCTAGCCAGCCTTGAAGTCGACCTCGACATATTCGCGTTGGAGAAAAAAATGATTTAAATACTGCCAGTTACAGGATAATTAATCTTTGAACTACTCGGTAACTTCAAATGTATATACCAAGTAATCTGCATGAACTTGTAATTGCTACGTATTTATGCGATATTTTCCATGTAATCACCGAGTCGTTACATGGTTATGTGAGCCTTGTAAATTACGGTGATAGCAGAGAACTCATCTTGACCACACCATCGCAGGAAGCCCATGCAGGAGCCGCTGGCATCCACCGCAGTGATTTAATTGAAGGATCCAGAAAGAGTCTATCCTTTAAAGGATGCTAGAACGTTTGCCCGCAGTGGAGTCCCAAGTTTAAGAAATGTCACGGGATAGGGAGATTGGCGGCGTGGACAGAGAGTGGCCTTTTTCATCTAGCTTGCATGCAAAGGCTGTGATTGGTTTGAGCCAATTATTCCTGCTGAAGTTGAAAGGCAAGAGGAGAAAAAAAAAAAAATCTCTGTGCAAAAGCCACCATCAGGTCTACACGCAGCATTCTGCGGCGACTTGGGGAAGGTCCTGAAATAAATTCCAATGTGAGTTTCAAAAGCAAACCCCGAGGCAGATTTGGTTTGTCATCTTTTTGAACCCAATTAAAGCAGAAGCAAAACCTTCAGCTCTTTCAGACCAGGGCGTCTCGTCCCAACTCTCCAAAAGTAACCTCCTTCACTAATGAAGCATGTGTGCGCTTGTGTGTACACGCACGTGTGTGTATGTGTGGGTGTGGGTGGGGCGTGTGTGTGTGCCAGGGCTAACTTGGTGTCCTCAACACCCACGCTGGACTACATGGCCCCTTTTGTTCTAGAGCAGCATCCACATGCGAAGGACCCTTCTCGCTTCTTGTGAGCTTCTCTCCTTTGTCCCTGAAGGAAGCTGAGGTCTGTTGTTCCTTGCCCCGACAGGAGAAGGAAGCAGGAGGAGACCTGTGAGCTGCAAGCGGCTGTGCCACTCACAACAGGGCAAGGGAGACGGAGACACCCAGTGTCCTCTGGCGTCTGGATTGCCCCAGGGTCGTGAGTTTTCCTCTTTTCTCAGCCTGGTAAGAATAGGGAGTCAACCCTGCTGCTTGGCTGACCTGGTTTCTTCCTTGTGCTCAGTAGCCACGTGTGACAAATGGCTACCAAATTGGAAAGCACACATCGAAACTGCTTTTGAGATTACTGGTCTAGAACTCTGTATTCTCTGGACTCCCTCCTCATCTTCCCCTGCCCAGAGACACCAACACATGGGAGTCAAATTTTTAAAAAATGAAAAAAGGAAGAGTTCCTGAGCCCAGTGAGGCTGCCTGGCCTCCCCCTGAGAACTCCACTTTCCTCCTGGGCCAGGGTCAGACCCAGCATGGAAAGTGTCCCCCACCCAAACCCTGGGAGAGTGCCGAGGCCACGCAGGGTGCACGTGGCTAGAGGCCAGTTCTGTTGGCTGAACTGAATTGGTAATCACCTCACGGACATGGAGCCTTGCTGGTAGAGTCCTGGGATGCCATTTTGCCATCTAGGATATAAAATTCCAGGCACACTTTCTAGAAGAAAATTCTGATTACTCATTATCACTTATTACCTTTTATCACACATGCTGCTTTTGCTATTTTTTTTTTTTTTTTTTTTTTGTACTGGGAATTGAACCCAAGGGCACAACCACTGAGCCACATCCCCAGCCCTTTTAACTTTTTATTTTGAGACAGGGTCTCACTAAGTTGCTGAGGCCGACTTTGAACTTGCCATCCTCCTACCTCAGCCTCCTAAACCCATGGGATTACAGGAATGCGCCACTGAGCCGCTGGCTGTTATTTGATACTTGATTGATATTACATCTTACTCCTAACATACCTGTTTTCTAGCACCAATCAAATGCTAGACTCATTTCCTCTTTAATCCTTACAACCTTATGAGTTAGGAATTATGGTTCCCATTTTACAGATGGGAGAATTAAGGCTAAAATGGATCCTCTGACTTCTCTCTGACTGGTCAGAGGTGGATCAAAAGCTAAACCTAATCCCACTCACCATTCTCTCTACTCAGGCCTGCCTGGACTCCCACATGGCAGCCAGGGAGCTAAGTAGAATTTCAGAATCCTCAGGGATGCTCATTCTCCATAACAGCCTCCTCATCTACTTTGCTCTTCTAAGAGCTGTTGATTCCTCGGCGCTCCTCATCAGCAAAATGGCTCCAATTTTCCCCTCCCCACGTCCACGCCCCTTTCCAACATGACTGCATCTCCTTCCCTTAAGAGTTATAGCAAATGGACTTCTGTATCTAGGTTGGCCTTGTGGCTTGCTTCAGTCAGTAAAATATGGCGGAAGCAACACTGAACTCCTTCTGAGCCTGCACTGCAAGGGTCATTTCCTTGGATGTTCTCTCTCTCTCTCTCTTTCTCCTTCCCTCCACCCACCTGCCACCACCACCTAAGCAGCACAGGCCAACCTGCTACATGATGCTAGCTACATGGTCCAAGTTCCCCCATTGTCTACCTAATAGCCAGACAACCCCAGAAGCAAAGCCACCACCCCCCCTGCAGCTAGCCATTGAGGGAGGGGAAGCCTGCTCACTTAGGGAGGATGAACTGCCCAGCTGAGCCCAACCCAGTTTGTAAACCCGTAGAATTGTAAAGGAAAGGTGTTTTGTTCCCATAAAGGAGGTGGTTGTTCCCAACAAGCATGAACAAGGACTCCCTCCCAAGCCAGATGTTTGTCTCATTGTCCGAGATGAGCTCAGATCATGTCTTATTTCTTTTGACCCACTCCCGAGGGCGAGGTAGGGGCCTCTGCAAAACCCTCCAGAATCCACCCACCTGATCAGGCTCAATGACATTGCTCCTGTCTCCAGACCCAGAGTACCACGAACCCTCTGCTCACAGGACCACTGACAAATGAGAACTATTTTAAAATAGTCTAAGTCTGAGGCCACAGGACATGAGATTAGTTCTCAATTGTGTTTCCGATTTTGGACCAAACTACAAAACCTCCCACACCCTCTAAGATTTTTGCTTCTCTTTTCTTTCTTTTCCTAGCCAGGCATGCTGAGGAAGATGTCCATCCCTCCCAAGTCCAAGGGTGGCCAGAGACCCACTGACTCACTGCCAGTGTTCCCATTGGATCCATGGATCCCAGGCCCTCCCAGGCCCAGAGTGGAACCTACAGTGGAAATTTATGAAACTGGAAGAGTGAGGAAATGGGCTCATTCCATGCCCTGGAAGAGAGAAGCTGGGAGCTGGGTCATGGCCACGCTGTGCTGTTCCAGCAACCTCCACAGGGCCTCCATAGAGTGGCCTGCCATGCCTGTCTTGGGCTTCATGGTTTCTCAGTGCAAAGATGAGTTTTGGGGATTTCTAAGCACTTAAAATTCTGCATTCCTTCAACAAGGAGCTCTTAGACACCTACTACGGGTGGCAGGACTGGAGGGGATACAGTAAGGAAGAAAAAAGAGGCCTAGGCTTACAAAGAGCCCACTGGTGGAAAGGTATAGGAGAGAAGAGGGTGTCCAGCACAGAACTGGAAAAAGACAGTCACTGGTTATGGCACCCGCTAACTGCTCCAACACACATCAGTGCGTTTCACCTTCACCTCTCCCACTGCGGAGGCACCGTTGCCTGCCCAAAGGCAGATGAGGCATCCAGGGATGAAATGATACCGGCCATCCTCAGCTGCATTCCTGAAAGGATACATGAGGATTAAGTGAATGGAAGTCAAGTCCTGGACTGATACCTTAGAAATGGAGCCCTTTCCATGGTTCCATTATGCAAAACATGACATGAAACATCTGGCACAAATGTTTTATGATGATACGGATCTGATAATTTAAACTTTAAAATTATTAATACATCAAAATGGTTGAAATGTTAAAACATTATTTAAATAGAAATACAAAATCATTGCTAAGGTAGTTTTTTTATTCCAAATTCTGGTCCTTTTGGCAGATCTGAAGTGGTTTTTATACAACAAAAAGAGCCAGTCTTCATCCAGATCCAGTTTGCGCCCAGAAGAATTTGCAGAGAATGAGGCATTGCTGGAGACTTTTCAACTTTCCACTTGCTCCTGAGCTGAGAGACCACAGGGCCTGGTGAGCCACGCAGGGCAAGGGAGCTGGTGATCCTGAATTTGAACAAGAGCTTCACCCCTCGGAGATGGGTGTCTACAAGCGAGTCAATTAACCTCTGAGCTGAGCTCAGTTCCTCAGCTTAACGTGAAACACTTGATAACTTGTCATGGCTTTGGGTTTTTGTAATTCATGGGAACATGTTGTGAGTGAGCTCTGCGAACTACTAAGCCCTAACTAATGTGCTAAGTCAGGCTTCTCAAAGTGTGGTCCACAGACCACAGTGTGGATATCACCTTCGAGCTCAAGGGAATGCAAATTATCCCGCCCTCACCCTCCTGATGGTGGGCCCCAGCAGTCCTCAGGCATAAGTTTGAGAACCACCACCTGAAACGATACTGATTCCCGCAAGAGCCCCAGGCTGCAGCTCTGGTCCCAGGAGAATTACTGAGAGCCCTCTCTTTCATTCTCAAAAGTGTTTCAGAATGGATGATAAATTACGCAGCCCCTACAAACGGCTCCCCTGAGACTAGCAGCCCTCCTGAGAGATGGGGAAATCATATTATCACCATGGAGACAGGGCCAGGAAAGGGGAAGAAATAAAGACAGGTAGTCAGGCTTGCCCTAGGAGCTGCCTTTCGGGCAACTAGAAACAGCTAGAACTGGAGATCGTGAACACAAGACTTGGACGACCCAGAGGGTCCCTGCTGTTGGGGCCATTTCTATGTCAACAGTCCTGCCAACATCTCCCTGGTGCCCTCACTCCCCTGGAGCCTGGCTGTGTCCTCAGAATTCTGCACACAGCAGTCCATGAAGCCATGACCCTTTCGCCAGACCTGACAGGAGTCCATCCCGCTTTGTCTCAGAGATGAGCAGACTAGAGCCCAGGAGGTAACTCCCAATTAGGTAGAGTGTTTGCAGAGGCTTAGAACCTGCCTGGCACAGCCAATTCTCCTTGGTTCTCTGCACCAACAGGCCCCCTTGGAGGGACTTTACTTGCATGCCTGGGCCTACCAATAGAAGAGAGGAACACTGGAACTCTGATTGACACACTGGAGGCTCCTGGGAGAGGCCTCCCTGACCTTAACCCATCCACACAGTTTTTATCATCCATCCTACAAGCCAACGAACAAGGGAGCCGCGAGGTGCACTGGCTTACCGTGCTGGCTGAAGGGGAACCCACCCTGCCATCCTGGACTCTGCGGGCCCTTGGATGTTTGATTGGGAGCTTTTCAGACTTGGGGAGTCTCCCGCACTGCCAGCCTGGAATTGTTTTGTTAGGGATTCATTCCTTTGGCTCTTGAGAGCATCCGGTCTTGCAGATCCTCTGTGAGGATAGCATCATGTCAACAAATGCAACCCTAAGCTGGCAGGGAGTGGAGGACCAGGCTGAGGATCTTCTGGAGGGATGGCTGGAACAGGAAGCAAGGTCTCCCCTGTGTGGGTATTTCTGCATAACTTCCTGTAGATCCTGTTACCTACTCAATTTTTTTTTTTTACTTTAAATTGATTTGCTATTTTAAAAAGATAACTTTGATGCATTCATTAAAAAGGAGCATATCCCATGATCTTGTTTTGTTTTGTTGTATCAGGGTTTGAACCCGAGGCAATCTATCACTGAGCTATGTCCCCAGAACTTTTCACATTTTATTTTGAGACAGGGTCTCACTGAGTTGCACAGGCTAACCTTGAACTTGTAACCCTCCTATCTCAGTCTCCCGAGTTGCTGGGATTACAGGCATGTGCCACCCCACCAGTTTCACTCATAATAATTTATTAAAACTAATACTCAACTTTCAAAATATGAAAAGATGGTTCTGTATAGTAATTCCAACCAATATGGGCACTAGTACTTTATGGGAAACTTAAACATATCAAATGAAGAGCAAGAGCCTTCAGGATGCACTTCAGAGGAATCCCAGCTGCAGACAGCAGCTGTGGCATGACCTGGTTAGGTTGCTTCTATTCCATGCCTCAGTTTCTTAGCTCTAAAATGGGGCTGAGTCTGATCATTCTTTCCACTCAGGATGCTTGGGCAGATGATTAACCGAGATTATGGCTCTTCATGGGCCTTATAATCAATGACATTGGACACAAAACTGAATGTTCTAGTTATTGTTCTCAGTTTCCTACTGCGCAAAGCTGCCGATCCTGAGCAGGTGGGGATTGCTATACAATGGAGGTCACCCTCCAAGGAGACCTGCTAATGAACATCATGTGACATGAAAACATAAAAAAGAGCCTGAAGAAATGCAAATGAGAGTAGACCTACAAGACTAAGGAGAGCAAATCAGAAATGTGCAGGTCATACGGGACCACATAATTACTTTAGCTTAGCTTCAGATTTAACACTGGGCTTCCTGGTGGCAAAAGTAAAAAGGGAAAAACAGCTATGAAGGAGGAAAGGAAAAACAAATCAGCCTCTCAGGACACACAGAGGTCTTGCTGATCTTGAGTTGGTAAACGAATTTCTCACAAAGAGTTTAAAATGAGGATAATTGGGATGAAAAAACTAATAATCTTACCCCAGATCTATACACCCTACCTCAGTAACCCATGCAGACCCCAGGCCAGTTCTGAAACAATAGTACGTTTCTGCTACTTTTGGATTCACCCTTTCTGATTCTTTTTGTGACTATCTCAAAGGTTTGCACAGTGGGAAGAATGCAGAACCTTGAGCCAGAGTGCCCCAGTTCCAGTCTTGGATTGTGGGACTCCACGTAAAGCAGTTAACTGTAGCCAAAACTTCCCCATCTGGTGGTAGAGCCACTGAAAGTCACTTTAGAGGAGAGGCAATGGCATTGAAAACGCTCAGGAAGTGAGACTGAACAGAGAAAAGGGAAGATGCCACACCTGCCGAGATGCCATCTCCCGCTCAGGTGAGTCCCCAGAGGGATAAAGGCTGAACGCCAGCGGTTAGGAACACAGCGCTGGTTGGTCTCTCTGGATTCAGATCTCACTCTCTGTGTGATGGGGGTGAGTCAAACTCTCAGGGTCTCCATTTTCTGTAAAATCTACATAATAATAGCATCTGCCTGATACAGTTGTTTTGAGAAGTAATGACTTAGTATGTAAATGATTTAGAGCATTTGCAAAAGTCCTCGGCACACTAAGAGCCAGTGTGTACGTGAGAGATGTCCATGGGAAAAGCCCAAAAAGTTGGCTGTCATCTGGTAATAATTTGAGTTTTCTTCTTTCAGCTTTTCTTTATTTTCCAAGTGCTTTTTATATCTTTAACATTCCTACTCAGGGGCCAAATCAATCAAACAAGCAACAACAAAAACCCCTTAGTTGCCTTTCACCATCTGCAAAATCAAGACCACCAGCTTAGTCAGCAGAGTTCTCAAGGTCACTGTGAGGGTCAAAGGCAATTCTGAATCAGACTTCTAAACTGTAAAGTGCTGTGCACAGTTGGAGAATTGACCACATAAGCACACTATAGCCTCGAATCGTCATAGTCCTCATGGGCATAGTCCCCATGGCAAGTCCTGAAGCTGTGTCCCACTCAGACTCTGGCCCAGAATGTGGGTAGGGGGCTGCCTTCATCACCGAGGTGAGCCCTTCTGATCCCTCCCTCAAAAAGGCAGAGACACATGTTCACCTCAGTCGTCAGTGCTTACCAGCCCAGTCACCCCACATGGCCTCTTTGGCCCTGGAAAGAATGTCCTCCCTGCACCCTGCCACCCTCACGCACCCCCACCTTCTTCAGTCCCTCCTCTGAATGTCTTCCAGCCCACCAATGTGCCATCCATGGCTTTCACCCACCACGGAGGGGGGATACGGAGAGCCAGCCTAGCTCACTAACCCACAGTCGCATCCGGAAATGGAATAATAAAAGCCAAGAGACCCTTCTGGGCTTTTCCACATTTTCTTCTTGACTTTCTTTTTCCCCTTAAAACAAATTTGGTGTTTTAAGCGAGATACCAGCGTATATTTATGGGAGTTTAATAACTTCTTCCATTAATAACATAGACAAACTAATTTACCCGAACGTGTCTGTTTTAAACTCTGGGAACAAAGGGTGGGAGGTGGAAATCAATCTTTCCTTTGTACTTGAGCCACTGACCCGTTAAAGCTTTGAAGATCATTTCTTTAAGAAATTGTGAGGAGTTATTTAACTACAAACAGCAGCTACCTTCCATTCCAGCCGCGTAATCAAGCATAATAAATTAGAGTTTAAAAAAAGTTGACTCTATTTTTTTTTCTTTTCTCTTTCCTTTTATGTGTGTGTGTGTGTGTGTGTGTGTGTGTGTGTACTGAAAATCATGAATAGCACTTTGACAAATGGGCCTCGTGGAAGACACCAGAAGATGCCCCCTGAACAGGATCTGGGGAAGCCAGGCCAAAGCCTCAGGGAAGCACCAAGTTGGAGGCAGTGAGGAGCAGCCCAAGGACCCCTGAAGCAGGACTCGGTAAACCTCCAGTCAGGAGTGAGCATTGCTGCGGGACACAGCCACCTGAAGCTGAGTGACAGTTTGCAGCCTGGCCCTGGACACCCATACCACGCCAGGGCCCTCTGCTGAGGACACACAGCTCGGCCACCCCAGGGAGCAGCAGGGGCCCGCCCTCTCCAATCTGGCCACATTCCTCCATGCACACCGTTCCGATCCACTGTGATAAAGATCAGTCTCCGTGGGTCTTGAAAGAGTCAAAGGCCCTTCTTAATCAAATGATCAACTGTTCATTTTGAAAGCTTGACTGGTTCAATTAAGACCATAGGCAGGAGCCGGGCCGGTCAGATTACTCTCTTTTCCAGCTGGCCTGCCCAGTCGCCGTCCTGAAACCTACCTTTGACCAGCCGGCTCCCAGGGCCTGCCTGGAATGCCCATCATGACCACCAGCCACAGAATGTGACCCAGTCTTCAAGGCCCATTCTGGTCCCACCTCCTCCTCCCAGAAACCCTCCTGGCCCTTCCAGCCAGTGACCTCTCCTTCCCAGATCCTAGAGCCATATTTTGTGTCTCTCACATGCACCTTACCAGGTCGCCTGTGGCTCCTCTTCTCCCTTAGGAGCCATCAGTGTCAGACTCCTTGAGGAGGCTGGCCTTGGCACCCACTGTGAACGGCTGACCCAGGTGGCCTTCACATATCTCTGGGTGCTGGCACTAGGCCACCCTCCCCAACAAAGGGCTTCTCCTGAAAGTTAGTTTGTGAGTCACTGTTTGGGATTTCGAATAGACTCTTTTCCCTTTTGCAGAATAACAATGTTCTGCCATGATGCAGTAAGGCTCTGGTGGTGACCAGGTCACAGCTGGCATGGCACATCCTCTTCTGCCTCTACCATGACTGCAGCGGAATTCAAGGGGGGCTCCCGTTGTACCTGCCACGCCTATGACCGAGTGGACAATCTCCATCCGTCCACAGTGGGCCAAGGAATGTCTGTGCTACAGGGACGGCTTCAGTGGGTGGGAAGTCTCTGGTCTCCTGTCCCTCCCCTGCGCAGCAGCCAGGAGCACAGAGATAGGGGAGACACCTATGCCTCCTCCCTTCTGCACCCTCCTCCTGGTTGCACCTCAATTGAAAATAAAGGTGGGTGCTCAGAATTGCTTGGGTCCATCAGGATGAGCCAAGGTGGATCCTTTGGATCCTTCTGGTGAGAGTCAGGTGTCAGATAGACAGGGAGGCTGGAGTGTGTGTGGGGGTCTCTGTGTAGGTCCCAAGGGGCAGGGTCCCAAGGAGCACCACTCCATGGAGAGCTGCCTTCCAAGCATGCCCAAGCCCAGCCCTCTGGACACGCTCTCTCTCAGAGGCACCCTATTAATTTGGAGATAAAGCAGAGATGCCCTTCTCCTCTGATGTCACCTTAACTAAGGCCCCTGTCTGTTCTTGGCACTGGGCTACAAGGGGCTCAGAGTCCAGAGGGAGGAGTTCCAGAACCTCTTGGCTCTGATCCCGAGACTCTGTCCACACAGGGTGACTGGTCATGGTGGAGTCTTAGTTTCTGAAACAATCATATGTAGGGCTTTCCATCTCCCCCGACCCTCTGCCTCAGCTCCTACATCCAGACTTGGTGAATCCACAGACAAGTCACAGACGCATCTCTTTGGATCAAGTGACCCACCAATTATGTTCACATCTAGTGTTTTTTCTAGAATTGTCTCCACCTCAAATTTCAGACCCACCCTCGATTCAGTCCCTGTGACCCTAGAACCTTTCATACGGTTCACCCTGGGTTGGGGGCGTGGGGGGTGGAGTCAAAGAGGCCTGTGCATCTGTCTGTGGGGACGTTGTCATGGCAGAGCCTGGAAGGGGAAGCCTCGGAGCCGCCTTACCTTGCTGCTAACACCACTTTGCAGACGCTGTGCTAGAACCCATTTAAAGCATTCAAGCATATAATCAAATTTCAGTAATGAGTTATTAATTAAGCAGGGGCAACCAATTCTCTACTAACTGCCTCATAAACAATCGACAGGAGATTTGTGAATTTTGACTTCCTGACACTATTAAACAAATCAATATTAGGTTTCAGACACAGCAATTCAGACAGTTTTCTCTGTTATTTGGCAACCATCTGCCTGGAATACTAATGAAAGAATTAAGAGCTGGAGATTTTGCATGTATTCCATCAAAAAGATCCTTATCTGTGGGGAATTGGGGCCTGATTTGCATGGAAGAAGACGTCGCTTTTGTAGGTACAATTTTTCTCAATATGTCACTGATTAGTATTTATAAAAGCACTGGGCAGTGGAACGGCCACCAGGCTTCATAGCAAGCAGGCAGAGCCCTGGTGGAGATAGCTGAGAACAAAGCAAGACATTTATTTATATATTTTGCAGACTGGTTAATTTATAGCTAAACTAACCCGTGGAAAACTTGGGTTTAAGAATACAGTCAAGCTTCTTACTCAGCTTTTCTTTTTTTACAAAAAAAAGGAAAGAAAGAAAAGAAAAAGCTCATTAGTGCCAGTGTAGAAAGAGCTAATTAAACGAGGAAGACAGAGTTTTGCAATATCTGAGCAACTTCTAAGTGGCACAATCAGGTCACCCAAGTCACCTATTCTTGACCTTCTCTCTTTCTTTCCCTATTTACCTTCAGAGTTCACTGAACTCCACGGCACTGGCAGAAATACCTTGCAGGGACAATGATGGAGACTGACTTCTGTTTATCTAAGGAAGAAATACAGGCAGGCAGAGGCCGTGCTGAACGCCTTTCCTGGGTTCCTCCCCACACCCACACCCACTGTGGGAGATTTATGCAAGGGGTCAGGCAGCGTGTGTAATCCATTTGCTCTGTGGCCTCCTGGCTTCTCCAGAAAGGGGCCAATTAGGAGTTGACCTAAAGATTTAGGGACTGAGACTAACAGTGATGGGGACCATTTTCCAGATCCCCAGAAGCAGAAGTTCTCCCACTTATCATGCACTTATCTAAATTCCTTGAAGCCAAAACTCCCCAGTTACATATATACAATTTTTATATTGTGTACATATCTATGTTATGTACATATGCACATCATGCTTATGTATATAAGCAAAGCTCTATCTTCCTCATCTAGTCATGTGTATACATAAATACATAGAACACATGCATACAAATTTTATATATTATATGCTTTCATATATGGGTATATATCATACATTGTGTGTCTCCAAAAATAATACTCTGTTGGGAGATTTGGGATTGAGTCTTTTTTCAGATGTATTTTGATTTTGTTCCTGTCTGAAAGAAACTGAGAGGCATTTAAAGAAAAAACAAAAACTAAAATCTAAAAAATGAGAGTGTTGATGCAATGCTAAAGCTGCAAGATGGCCTTGTATTAGTAAGGCTCTTATCTCCAGATGCTTTGACCCCTGAGGAGCTTCAGAGGACTCCTGGGATCTCCTGATACCATCTGCAAAGCTTTACCTATTTGCATTTTTTGAGGGAATGATCCTCAGCTTTAAGCAACTTTCTTAAGAGTTCAGTAACTCAAAAGCAAATCAACAATTTCTCTGCCCCTTTTGTAGATGAGAGAACAGGGACGAGGTGTGTGTTGGGATTCTCAGGGGGAAAGGTGGAGGGTGGACACAATGCTTCCTCCAGACTTCTGACATCACTCTGGCAGGCTGGAGTTTCCATCTACATACCAATTAGGATGAGGTCCAACTGTTAACAAGAAGATTCTAAAAATAACAATCATTGAAATGGGAACAACACATCTCTCCTCCACATAAATGGAGTCCACAGGTCATCAATAGAGAACTGGTAGAGCAACACCAAGGCCATCAGTTGTTCAGGCTTCATGAACCATGTCATCCCCACATGGTTCCAGGTGCCTGCCACGCTCTCGCCATCACATCTCCTGTTCCGATCAGCCAAAAGGAGACGGTAGGGGTCATGCACCTCCTTCTGAGGATATTTCACAGAGGACCCTTTACAACTTTGGGACCAGAACTTAATCATGTGGTCATGCCTAGCTGCCAGGGATGCTGGGAAATGTAGTCCTTCTGGTAGGTGGAGGAAGCAGTGGAAGGAAACTAGTGGCAGTAATTTAAAGTATCCAGTGGCCTCCCCAGCACATCTCGAGGACAAAGACAAACCATGTCTGGACTGAGACCATCTCAGTCTAGTCCACTGAGTGGGACCTGAGCAGTGGTGGCATCTTACCTGAGGGCAATGGCAGGTCAGAACAGAGGACAGGCTGAAAACCAGTCCCAACAATGGTGGAAGGGGGTGACCATGTGGCATGGCGCCAGAGCTCAGCAGAGTCAAGAATGACAGAAGGTGGAGTGAGCGAGGTGGAAGGGGGGTGGAGGGAGCTGAAGACACCAGCCAGCGCCCTGAACCTGAGCAGAGTCACAGACAGGGCTCCAAGGAGCAGGCGCTGGGCCTGGTTCTCGCTCATCAGCCTGGCTCCTCACCCTCAGATGCTAATGTCTCCAAGCGCATTTAAGGGGACTGACTGGCAAACGGATGTTCCCAGAGCCACCCCTGCCTTGAAGCTCATAGCGAAGCACGCCCTCCCTCACTTAAGTCACAAAGCTCCCGGGCAAGATTCAAACTCAGAAAGCTAAGAAGGAGCTTCACTTTACAAAAAGAATTATCATTGGTCCTCAGAGTCTCCCTGACCTATGTCAAGTGTGACCTGATGTTCCAAAATTTAATGCACATAAAATAGTTCAGAATCACAGCCACTGGCCCTGTTTAGTAAAGTAGTGAAGCGGGACAAGAAGAGGGACCCATCACGAATTGGATATGTATATGGCAGTAGCCCACAGCCACACGCTGCCTCTCTTCATTCCCACCACACAGTAAGGAAGCCATGCAGATGTTCTGTCCTTGACTTGTCCAGTGTCACCCAGGCTGTGGCAGACCTGAGGTCTACAGCCCCCAGACTCTGCCCCATTCTCTCTCCAGCTTGCTGTGAGAGAGCAGTGGCATCTCTCTGCCATGTAGGATCCCCGTTACTCTTCTCCAACTACTAACCAAGCTGGTAATTAGATCAATGCTAGCTCTTAACCACAGATAGGCTTTGCTGTTTGGAGACATGGAAATTTTCCTTACTGTTTCACAGAATTGTAATTTGGCTTTTAAATTCTAACATGTCCCTGTTAACTTTATAGCTAACATCTCCTGGTGCATCAATACTGCCAGTTTGAAATTACCTTAGAGAGTTAAAAAGAATTTGTGAAATGAAAAGTCAGGAGAAAATTCAGAAATGTTCTCTATTCCCCACCAATCTTCTGTCCTCGCCTTGATAGTACAACATGGAAACATACTATGGATTTACAAATAAACTAGTTCAGAGCACTGGTCATATCTCAAGAGACATTTGAACACTCAAGGTTGATATTTTTAGTTCCATATTCCTGGATGTTACTATGTTGGTCTTTGAATACTGTCTTTGGACAACAGAATTGAGACATTTTAAGCACAAAGTGAGTTATTCAGGATGATTATATAGCTGAAGAACTGGATTTGAATATTACAATAAATATTCTAGCCAAGGGACCCTGGCTAGGAGAAATGCCAACCACCCATGGACTTTGTACTGTGAAATCCACAGTCTCTGTCGGCCTATGATACTGGGCAATGGACCCACAGACTCCACCACAACCAGCTCCCAGCACAAATGCCTAGACCCACTAGCCCACACACCTGCCCTTCCTGTTCATGGCTATCAACACCTACCATTCACTTCACTCAAAATTTGCAAGGTGTATCACTTGCCAGACTTCAGGTCACATGCAGATTTCTAGTTGCAAGAGAATTTGGGAAACATAGCTTTTTTTTTTTTTTAACTCTAAAACATCTGACATACTAAAAGATTGCAGGAAGGAGATTGTGATGCAAAATAAGTGATCTAATCTACCAGTTGGCCTTAAGCACGCTGGTCATGGTTTTCTCGCTGTAAAATTTAACCCATACACTGTAAGGCTTACAATACACCTACACAGGTCAGGTGGTAAGCGAATACTTTAACAGCTCCAATTTAACTTAATTTCCACAAAAGTCCCCTCAGTTAGGTATTTACAGCTTTCTCTGCAGATGAGACAATTGGGACACTTTCCCAATGTCTTACAGATATTGCTTTGTTCTTTCCTTGTTTCTCCAAAGAGCTATCATAGTGAGAAGACCACAGTGCTCTGCTGTTTACATGCTAAGTGACTTTTGGAGTTTGTGACTTCCCTAAGTCTCAGCTTATTCATTTGAAAGATAGAAATAATTGCTTCTTCATAGGTGGAGTAGCAAAGATAGAAAGACAGAACATATGTATATCTCCTCCCTATTTTAGTATCTAGAAAATCAATATTAATTAAATATATATATATACACATATATATATATGAAGAAACTGGGAAAACAAGCCCAAAGAGGAAGGAAGGAAAGAAGTTGCACTGTCTTCCCACACCCTTCCTCTACAATCACTCTTCTCTTGCTAAGTGGGACACAATTTACTCAATAATCTGCCTAATGCAGGAAGGTTTCATGGGCAATTGCTCAATGTGAAAATAGGATTATTTGCCCTGCTTATAGTAGCAGCAGCTTGCTTTAAAAACAGGAGCCCTGTTAGCACTCCAGCTTGATTAAACTGCTTTCTTGATGAATCTGGAGTGACAGCGACCTACATGGTCAATCACTCCCTCCCAGCCTTCCCTGGGCTTTCTCTGATGTGGATTCTGGCAAGGGGAGGTTGGAAGACAGCTTTCTTCCTGGGCACATCTCTGGACTTTTGTTTTTGTGCTGAATTCAGGAATTGGGGAAGTGAAAATTAAAGGAAAAAGAACCCAGATAGATTCCATTGATAAAGATCTTTAAAAAATTGAGGGGAAGGAACAGGCAACTCAATACTCCAGCTACCAGTCAGGATGTTCTGGGAGTCTGGAACCTGGGAAACCCCAAAGCAGCAGTGGTTTGGGGAGGGAGAGAAAAGGGCATTTTAAGAACCTCTGTTGAAATGACATGTGGCAAGTTTGGAATTCCTTTTTAATTGGTTTTGATTAAAGGACTGTGATTCTTCAACAATGACCTTACGTAGACTGAACCATAGGGGCTTGATTTATATCTGGGTTGCACTTATGTTTTAGAACTTGGCCAATGAAGCAGTGCTGGGTGTCTTTTTATTTATTTATTTTTTATTTTTTATTTTTTTTATTTTTGCAGACTGCATTTTGATTCACCGTACACAAAAGGGGTACATATTTTTGTTTCTATGGTTGTGCATGATGTAGATGTCTTATTTAAAGGTTCACAACTAATCAGTTGGGGGGCTTCTGAGGGATGGAAGGTGGGCAAAAATTTTTGTAAGAAATCTCAGTTTCCTTGTGCTCACTAAATGTTGCATGTTGATTAAATACAGAGTGTGCCCCTCAAACCCACACATAGGCACAACTAATTTCTCCTTTTTACTTAAAAACTTTTAAATTTTTATTTTTTATGTTTTAAATTCTTTCTAGTTGTCAATGGACCTTTATTTTATTTATTTATATGCGGTGCTGAGAATCGAACCCAGTGCCTCATGCATTCTAGGCAAGTGCTCTACCACTGAGTCACAACTCCAGCCCCTATGTTTTTTACAGGTAATAATTGCACATATTTATGGGGTACAGTGTGGAATTCCAATACATGTATACGCTATATGATAATCAAACCAGGGTCATTAGCATATCCTTCATCTCAGACACTTATCATTTCTTTGTGGTAAAAAACATTAAAAATCCTCTCTTCTAGCTATTTTGAAATATTTAATACAATATTGTTACACAGTCATCCTGTTAACCAATAAAATACCAGAACTTATTCTTCCTGTGTAAAATGTTCTAATTATATAACACATTACTAATTCTTGTTGCAAAATATTCAAAGCTAAAGATTACTTTGCTATCATTTCATTAAGAATAAATAAAATCACAAACTTACTGTCCCAGACGTGGTTGTAATGCTTTCAGGCATCCATTCGTGTTCCCGCAGAGCACCCTAGAGATGGGCACTGTTATTGTCAACATTCACCAGTGGGCAACCTGAGGCACAGGGAGGGTAAGAACTACCCTAATGCCCCACAGCTAGTGGGTTGAAAAACCCGGATTTGAACTCACAAATTCATCTCCATCCATGACAGCCCCAGAGGGAGACACTGTCATCGCTTTGCTGGGATGCTTCCTAGATGTTTTTCTGCATGTTTACATAGATAGGCAAACCTATAAAAATATTTTAAAAGGTGTGTGTTACCCATTAACAGAAAGTCAAATTGTAGTCTTTTCCCATCCATGTCACCTGGTATTTGTTAAAAATGCAAATTCCCATTCCCCTTCCCCCAACCTACTAAGTCACCAACTTGGGGGTGTGGTGGGGAGACAGCAATCTGTTTTCTTCAAGTTCCCCCAGTAACTCTAATGCACATCAAAGGTTGAGATCCACTGTGTTAGTGGTGTGTATCAGTCGGGCCTTCCAAGAAGTGGCAGTACACACTGGATTAAGTGTGCAAGAATCTGACCAATGGAAGTTTACCTGAGAGTCAATTGGGAGAGAACAGAGACACTAGGGAAAGACCAGGAAAGCCACGGGGCCACATTGGAAGTCTGACAAATCAACCTCCCTGGCCATGGGGGAGTCCTTGGGCTCACAGTGGTCCAGTAGAGGAGTCCCACGTCCCTGGGTTTGCTTCAGTGTCCTCCCCAGACCCAGTCCTTGCCACCAACCAGCACCTGGGAGGCATGGACTTGACCCAACCACAGCCAGTGATTTCAAAACTCAACAACTCGGAAGTCCAAAGAATGCACTACCTGAGGCAGGTGAGGCTCATCCGCATGGTGGCCGCCTGAAAGCATGTGATTTACTCCACGATTGTCTTGGAAATCTCCCTGTTGGGACATATCGATCTGCTGATTCACTTTAATGGCTGCTCATTATTCCAGGGTGTGAATTTTCCATTATTTGTGTAAACATCCCTCCATTGATAGACATCTCACTTATTTCCAATGTTTGGCTACTTTATCCAGCGATTCAGTGTATATTTCATCTTCTATGCTAGGACTATCAAAGAGTGAGGTCGCCAGACTCTAACCCCATCCTGTGTTTATTATGTTTTAATAATCATGATCCTGTGCCCCTCCAGTCTGGCTTTGTTCATTTGTACTCCTGTGAACAGAAAATGGATAAAAGTAAACATTTCCCCACACCTTGGCCTTTCTTAGACAGTAATAGACTTAAAGTTTGCCTGACAGATGAAATGGTCTTATTAAGTTGCATTCCCCTGATTATGAGTGAGATTGATTTCTTCGTAAGTATTATTGGCCATTTGTATTTCCTGTGAATTGCTTAGTATGTGTTTTTTATCAGTTTACATAGATATTGTTATGAATAACATCCAGCCTATTTCTGTGTATTAGTACATTGGCAGTACCTTTCTATCATTTGGTTTTTTGATTAAGATATTAAACAGATATTAAAAATATTTGAATGTTATAATGTGCACTAGGTCCTTATACCCAAAGAGTAAAGAACCAGTGGACCCTGTGGGCTCCAGAATCAGGAGAGCCCAGGGCAGATGCAGAACACAGAGGGGTTGGACCACCGCTTCCAAACCAGACTTTCAGAGACCCAAAAATGCCTGCCTTTGACAGAATGGGCTCTAGGGTCCTGACCAGCCCAAAGATAGGGTGGTTAGGTCACAGCAAAGGTGTCCTTGTGCCCATCTGTGCACATGGGTCCTGGGCTGTGGCTCTTTCCAGGATGCTCTTTGGCAGGTTACTTCATGGACGCCTGAAACAAAGTAGAGGCCTGGGATTCAGACTCAGCCTTGCCCCCCAGGAGCCCATCAGTTGTGGGCACCTTGGCCAGGTCGATGCTGGCACTGGTCTCTTTGTCCCTTGCTGCTTGCCTTCATCTCGTGACGCCAATTACCTGTAATGAAGGTGACAAGGGGAAAATTCAGGGGCGTAGACACACAAATCTGTCTTCACCAGGGGAAGAAGCAGCCTTCGAGCCATGGTGGTTTCCAGGTGGAAAGAAATGCCGAGCTTCTGTCTCCTCCGGGTAAAAGAAGATTTATGAAACCCAAAGTAAATAGCTGTTGAAGCAGAGGCTTGAACTGTGCCAAGTTTGTGACATGAAGGAAGCAGCTTCCAGAAAGGAAGTGCTGATCAAGACCGACAGCTCGCTGGCCACTCCCGGGGGACGGGAAGGCATTTCTCTTGGACAGGTACGTGGGCTCCACCCACCCACCACATGAGCCCCAGCAGGTCTGGGGGACACACCTGACTGGGGTGATGGATTTCCACCACTTTGAGTTAATTACCCTAATTCCTCACATCTGCAGAGCCCTGGACATTTAATGTGAGAGCCCTCACATTTACAGCACACCCATCCTCATTATCTTGGGCTCCATTTTGTACGTGGACAAAAACAAATCTCAGAAAGAGAAGGTGGTCTGCCCAATGGCGGGACACAGTCCAGGCAGCACATGAGAGCCACATGTCCCGCTAGCTTGCCCCAGGCCCCTCTGAACACTTCCACCTGGAGATACAAACAGAACCTACTGCCAGCATGATGCTGTTGCCTGATGTTCGTCACAATGCTTCCTTCCATTGCACCATCTTTGTGCCCACGCCTCCTCCGAGGGGCCCCTCTAGAGGGACCATATGTCCCCGAGAGTCTACCTCAAGCTGTACCTAAACAGACCACGGTGCAAGCAGCTTTCGCCTCCACTGGGAGTCCTGACCAAACATTTGTCCCTGGGACCTTTTGTTTTTTTCTTACCACCTCGACCCACCACAGGTCCAAGATGTCCACTCTGATCACATTATTTTAACTTTATCCTAAAAGAATCCCCTTGAAATTATTAACTGAGCTCTGCTTCTCTGGGGCACACTGCGTGCACCAGATGCACATCCTCTGGCTCAGCCCTCACCCAGGCACTGGGTGTAACTATGTGGAGACACAGCTAGCTCCCCACCAAGAGCAGACCCTCCTCCCACTGGAACAGTGTGGTAACTGAGTACATCATTGTCCAGCTGGACTGCATTTCCCAGGCTCCTTTGCAGCTAGCTTGTCTCTGTGATTACAGTTAGATCAATGGGCAGAAGCATGCCCTCACCAGGACCTCTCTTTCTCTTTCCCCATCCTGTACAAACATGGCAGGTGATGCCCATAGCAAGGCCAGTGGGAAGGCCAAGTCACAGATGGGAGGAGTCTGGGTCCTGAAAGAGTTGCATGGACAGAACTTCCCCATCAACCTGGATGTTCTCCCAGGACTGATCCATGGGAAGGAATGAGACCTATCTTCTTGGGGCCATTGTATTTTGGAGTCTCTTGGTTTATTTACTTCAGCTTGGTCTTTTAAGAATGCAGTATTATAATGGCCATTGTACAGATAAAGGAACATAGGCTCCTGAAGACTAAGGAACATGCCCAAGTTCATGAAAAATACAGAGCAAGGAATCCAGCCCATGACTGTTGGCTTCGAGAGCCTCAGCAATGATTCATCCATTCATTTATTTCTCTAAGCCTTAATGACTGTGTAAGAGAAGCAAGAACCCCCCGGGGGTCCACCTGGACTGGAGGGTCATGGTTCCTCCTTTGCCTCCCTCTCTCTTTTGCACCCGGAGACTGCCCTGCACAGGAGTTAAGCTGCCCTGAGATGCACACAGGGAAATTTCAAAATTTCTACCTGTTCTTTGTGAAGCTGCAGATGGATAGCTGGCTCTGGTACCCATCCCACTTCCCATTCAGATGTCTCAGAAGGCACCCAGAAATGGTCAAAAAGAGACCATCCTTGTATTCTAAAGGCTGCTTGGGAAACCAAGCAGAGCAGGAGTTGGAGGGTGAGGAAAATATCTTTATTCCTTGATATGCTCTAAACTGTTTCCCCCTGAGAATTAATAGTTGCCATTAAAAGAAGTGCACATCCAGGTTTGTGGGCATTTTGTGTTTACTTGTGTTCATGTATTTGTGTGCACATGCGGTTACACGTGTGTATGGGTTTGCGCGGATCGTGAGTGCATAGATGAATGTGGTGTGTGTGCATATGCACATGTTGCTTTGGGCGTGCGAGTGTGACTGCATTTGCTCCCCTGTAGTTGCTGATCCTTGTGCCTACTGGATGACTGGGAGGAGTCACGCCCGCCATCTCCTCTTGTTCTGGCAGCAGACCCGAGTTCAGTAAGTTCATCAAAACCCTCTCCTGCCTCCCCAACCACCCGCCACACCCCTGTGCACCTCCTCTAGTTCATCTTAATCAATCACTGGCCCCTACAGATCTTCTAAAGTTCACACTGGCTGCTGATAGGAGGTGGAGGACCCCACGCAAGGCCAGTCCCTCTGAGCAGAGCATGGAGCTCCCTGGGGTGGGCAGGAGCTTCACTCCCATAGGTGCAAAAGAGGGAGGCTCTCGGGGCAGATAGGGCCCGAGGACAGGCATCACGGTGAGGAACTCAACCCCTATGAATGCTTTAGCTGGCCTGACCCTTACTTTTGGGGTTCGTCAGCATGCCACAAATGGGACAGCCCTCACCTACACTTTCTTGTGTGGCAATTCTTCCTTAATTCACCCCAGCTCACCAACAAGTCTGACCAACTGTGCAGCAGCTAGTGACCAAGTGACTGGAACAGAGAAACAGGGCCTGTGTTTTTGCCTCCCCCCACCACAGGATCCCAGGGCCCCTCCACCTGCTAGGAGCTCATGACCCAAGAGTCCCAGGCAGGGACCACCATCTAGGTTCACAGAGGCCCAAAGGACAATGAACAAGTGCCAGTGGATGCTGCTGGAGAGGCAGACACGGGGCAAACCTGGAGTCCCTATTGTGTCCTGGATGGAGGTAACTCCATCCAGCTGAGCTGAGGCTTGGGCTGCACCTACTGTGTGCAGACCTGGGCTTGACCCAGAGCTGCAAAGCCCATCAGGTGCATGTCCTCCCCTCAGTGAGCCACAGAGCAGGACAGCAGTCAGACAGCAGTCACCAGAAGGCAAAGAAGCAAGCGTCTGCCAGGGCCAGACCCATCCAACCCCACAGCACTGTCCAAGAGCTGGCCGGGGTGGCTTAATAGATGGTCACTCCCCATCTATGATGTCATTTAGCTCTTCCAGCAGTCCAGTGCAGTGTTAATATCCTACTTTACAAATGAGGTGACTGAGGTTCAGAGAGCACATGCAACTTGCCCCAGCTCACACACTTGGTGAGAGGCAGCCTGGGGTTGGACCAGGCAGGCTGGGTGACTCCACTGTTAATGTCTCACTGCAGTGCTTTGACAGGGACCCAAAGAAGCAGGAGGTGGCCTCTGCAGGGGCAGGATGGACCTCAGGGCTAGGGTCCTTAGCCTTGGAAGGCTGATGAAGGGAAGTTGGCAGATGAAGGGAACAGAGGGGAAAGTGGATAGTGTTCTGGGACTATCGATGGTACAGAATTAATAAAGCAGCAGTTTACAAAACTCCTTTTGACTGTGACTCCCAGGAAGAACCATGTTTTACACGGTGACCTAGTACACATAAGCATACAGAGTTTCCCAGATCAGTTGTTACGAAGGATGAACTTGAATGTGTTCTATTCTGTTCTACCTCATGTTTTATAGGTGTTGTGTTTAAAAGTCTAGCAAATTGCTTTAAGAACCCCCTGGAGTTTCAGAATGAGTTCTCTGGAAGGCACTGGCCAGAGGAGTCAGCAGGGGTGGGAACAGGAAGCAAGAGCAGCAATGGCTGCAGCACACAAAGCTGAGCAGGGCCAGGCTGAGGATGAGGCCATCAGGTGCCCATTGTGGTGCCTAAGGAGGCTCTTGATCTCAAGGGCATGCAAGTGCAGGCTCAGCACCTCCTTAAATTTTCTGCTGTCTTCACGTCACTGCCACACTTTACTCTTAGTCCAGTAGTTGAGCACTGGACTAACTCCAGTCGGGCATGGCTAATTCCATGTGGCACTGTGCCCATCATAGCTGATACTTCCTGGGAGAGGCTTAGAGAGATGCCAGAAGTATCAGCTATGACCATTTGCAGTCCCCGGAAGCCTTGGGTGATTGACAGTGCCAGGATAACCAAACAACAGGAACAATGGGATGCAGATAGAGGGTAGCAGAGGACCACCACTGCAGGGCCATCACCCGTGCCCAGGTGCATATTGGCATATGAATGTCCACATGGGTGTCCTACAAGTCAACTTCTTATATTTTTATTTATTTATTTATTTATTTATTTATTTATTTATTTATTTATTTATTTTGCGGTGCTGGCGATTGAACCCAGGGCCTTGTGCATGCAAGGCAGACACTCTACCAACTGAGCTATATCCCCAGCCCCACAAGTCAACTTCTTAAGGCCACCATTGCAAAGAGCACCAAGCCCAGGAAAAAAATGTTTTTTATCACTTCAACATTTAGAGTTGTGTATACGAAGTGCCCAGACTCAAGGCAACTGTAAGTTTTCCAATAAGCCTCACTCATGTCACAGAGTCCCACATACTTGGAGGAACCTAGTGGGAGGAACCTAACTGATGCTTAATCAGAAAAAATACAAATGTGTCTGAAATTCTAATAGACCATCATTCCTCACAGAGCAGAGAATGGCTCAGGTTAGGAAGATCACGACACAAAGCATTGAAGATGACGATTCGCTGAATCTCTCCCACGCTACGGTTGGGAATGAAAATTGGTGTAATGGCTTTAGGAAATATTTGGTGAGTGTCTACTAGAGTTAAAGGTTTGCACATCTTTGGCCTAGGTATCAGCTCAATGGAGACATGGGAAAATGGGTAAGAACATTCTGCATAGCGTCAGTCAGACGAGCCCTGAACTGGAAACAACCCAAAGGCCCATCAGGAGAAGAATGGATAAGTCATATAATAAAACACCGCACATCGATCGATGAAAAGAAACTACTGCTGCACCTGACAATCTGAAGGCCTCTACAAACACATCATTGGAGGAAAGAAATCAGACATGGCAAAGGCCATTACCTGTGACTCCAGTTATCCAAAGTTCAAAAAACAGGCAAAATCAAACTGTGCTACTTTGGGATGGCCGCTTACATGACGAATAAACAAGAAAAGGAGTGTGGAAAGTGGCTTCTCAGATCAGTGGCTCTGGTAGTGACAGGGGCTTCTTGGGTGCTGGCAACACTGTCTCTCAACCTAGGTGGAAGTTAATGGGCGTTTATTGAACAATAACTCGTTCACCTGTGAGTGGACTATTTTTCTGCGGTAAGCAATGTTTCACAATTACACCTATCTATGTACTTTTGAATGCAGATACATCCTCTGTGAGGGAACTCTGGGAAGCTTCCAGCCCAAAGTCTCTGTCATGTTGGTCTTGGGGTCAGATGGTCATGAGTGCAAATCCTGGCTCTGCTCCTGGCAAGCTGTGTCCTTAGCAAGTTACACAGCTTCTCTGAGCTTCGTTTCTTTATCTGTATGAGAACCAAAAGCCACATGGGTGAGAAGCAGGCATTCCTAGCACCTGGCACAGCTCTGGGATGTAGCTGAGGGAGCCACGGTGGCAGGGCAGCAGTGACGGTCCTTCTTGCTGCTGACAGGGAGCGGGCAGAGCAATGGTGCCCATGCAATCTGTGTCCTGAGACTTCCTCTTTTAACATCCATTAGGCCAGCTTGTTAGGGTGCCGTCCCAGGCCGCAGCTGCCCCTGTGTCACCCCCGTGTGTTAGAGAGCGCACCGGTCACAGCAGCCCTGGTCCCATGGGTGTCAGCAACTTCTTGTTGATCGCTGACAGATCTTTAAAGTCCTCATTTTTGAACAAGTGCTGTATAAAGAAGATAAGGCCAGTCAGATCCCATTCCAGAGAAGCAGGCTGACAAATCCCCTCCATGAACCAGGCTGTTGACTCAATCGCACGGCCCCATTCAGCATTCACGTTGATAAGGCCAGGGGCTCTACAGGAACCAGCAATCGCGGCTGTGCTGGCTCAATGCAGCATGACATGGGTCCAGGGGACGAAGACCTCGCTGTTCCCTGGGGAGGAGCCATGAAGCACCGCCCAGGATGTGTCCTCATCTCCACATCCAACTATGGGAGCCGTGTTGGAGGGCTGTGCCCCAAAGCAGGAGGGCAGAGCCCCACTCAGTAGCAGGGATCACTCTCCCTGGACCCAACCTCAGAGGGATTTTTGTATCTGATGGTGACATAGCATCAGGGGCGCTCAGCTACTAGATGCCCTCCCTGCCCAGCAGCCCCCGAGACCTGCCTCCAGGCCCCACTTAGAGAGGGAATTGTTACTGTAACCAGGAGAAGCCAGGCCCAGGCCCAGGAAGCAGATCCCAGAAAGCTTCTCCAGAGATCAGGTGAAGGAAGTTCCGCCCTCGGGATGGGATTTGACAGGCCCATAAAAGCCGCCTAATACCCCACGTGCTTTTGATATCATGTCTCATTTTCTGCATGAGTGAGAAACTCCACCAATCTGCCAATCTGAAGAGGTCTGAAGTTTTCATTTTTTAGCAGGGACAGCCTGGCTTTGCAAGGGGCACACAGCTGGTAAGTGCTGGAGCCTGGTTTCCTACGCCCTAGAAAGCCAGCAACCCTGGCTCTGTCTCCCTGACCCTGTCAGCATTCTGGCTCCCTCAGTGCCCTCCCTCCAAAGGGGACATTACAGCATAGTCGCCTCAGAGCAGAAGGGCTCCTAGGACAGGGGCTTGGGGTCTCCCGGGAGGAGGGTTAGGATGCTGCCTTGATTGCACCTGTGCAGAACAAGGGCATTGAACTGACATGCATCCAGAAGCTTCTGACTCATCTGTTCCAAGGCCCTACAGGGAGTTTTGCATTTGCAGTTTTGCATTCTCACAAAATTCTTACAAAGATTTTAGCTGAAGCCCCCCTTGGACTGTGTCTGACTGTGCCAGCAGGCTCTGGAGGTGCTGCTGATGGGGACAATGAGGGCACTGCAGAGCGCTTGAGGGGAAAGCTGGGAAGGGGCTCAGCCCTGAGGGGAGGACTGTGTGTGCAGTGGGCCTGGAATTGACTCCTGCGGAGGGTGAAAGGCCACTTCTGTGTCCCTTTTTAGTGAGGTGACCAGGGCTCAGGGGTAAAGGACAGGTGGCCTGTGGCTCCTGTGTGCAGGTCACACAAGACCTGGCAGCCTGTGGGTTGTCCCAGGCAGGAGCTGTAGGAGCCTCCCAGGGCTGCTGTGGCTGATGGCCTCACACCCAGTGGCTCAGCAAGAAGAGTTCCTTCTGTCACAGCGAGGAGGACAGCCGAAATCGAGGTGCGCAGGGTGGATTCCTTCTGGAGGCTGAGAAAGAGAACCCACTCCAGCCTCTCCTGCCTCCTTGACCTCCCTTGGCTTGCCGCTGCTCACTGCAGTCCACACATGTCATCATGTGGCCTTCCTTCCAGTGCCTTCCATGTCTGTGTCCAAATGTCCCTCTTAGAAGGACACTAGGTATTAATCTAAGCCACCCAATTCAGAATGACCTCATCTAAAGTCAATTATATCTGCCATGACCCTAGTTCCAGTCTTGGCGGTCAGGACTAGCATGGACCTTTTGGAGGGCCATAATGCTACCTAGTAGGTGAGCCAAGGCCACCTTTATCAGAGTGGACCCCTGGCCTCTTATTCCTATCAGTCCTCCTCAGCAGCCCTGCCCCAAGCCCCTGACCCCAGATACTCCTGTCCCCACACAGTATGGGAGAAGTGTGAGGAGCAGACTGTCCAGGGCTTCTCTCGCACCCCAAGGCTTGAGCCTCTCATGGGCAGCAAGGGATGAAGGAGCGTGGTTCCCCTTTGTGAGGCACCCTGGACAACAGCACAACTGTTCTAGAAACTTCCCTGCTCACCCATCCCACCCCATCACTCCTTCCCCAACTCCCCTCAGTGCAGACACCTTCAGATTCCACAAGCCTTTACTCAATTTGGAAATCTCCAGAAAGAATAAAGAACAAATTAGCAACCATTCCTCCCAACTCTATACTCTCCCCTTCTTCCTGACCAGTGAAATCCCAAGTTCACTCAGGGTTGCAATCAGCCCGGTCAATCTTGCCATTATGGGTGATCATGTCACCCCTTCCTGGCCAGTGATACCTGATACAAAGCTGCCACTGGGGCTTAGAGGAAAGTTTTTTTGATGGAGAGACCATTTGGCCTGTTTATACCCCTCACCCTGCGCGTTCCTCCTCCTCCTGCCCTGAATGCAGGAAATGACCCAAGAGGTGAGACAGTCACCTTAAGACACAGGGACAAGCCTGCGGATAAGGCTCCTGTGTGAAGGATGGTTGGCAGGTCCTGGTGGAAGCTCAGGGTCTCTGGCCCAGCCTGGCTGCCTCCCCAGACTTCCTGGTCCATGAGAAAAAGAGCCCCTCTCTCGGAGAAGCTGTGCTTCCCTGGTTCTCAAGTACACAAAACTGAAGACCACCCTGGCTGAGAGAGCACTCCTCCCACCTCTGCCCATACCACTACAGCTCACAGGCTGCCTTGATCCTTCTAGGCCTTTCTCTGTACAGAGGCAGACTCCTGCCTGTAAACTCCAGCTCCTTCACTTACCAGGTAGGTCCCTAACAGAAATCACTCAATCTCTGTGTCTCATTCATGATCTTTAAATGGAGACATTCGCAACTTTCCACGGAGTTTTTTTGAAGGCTCAATGTAGTATATGTTAAATGTATGCAGTGATCAGCACCATGCTGAGAGTTTACATGTGCTTGGGAAATATTAATTATTATGCATATCAACATTACATGTCCTGCTTTTCTGGAGTGGCACAATACCACATGCATTTTCCCTTCCCTATACCATATATAGAAATAATTTTAACACTTTCTAGAAGTTCTCATGCACTTAATGAATGTTAGTTAGTATTACTAATGTCAAAGTTTCACATCCAACTTTTTTGCTTAACAGAACGCCATATGCATCTTCCAGGACAATAAAAATTCTTGACATCATTGCTTTAACACCTTCATCAATTTACATTCCCCTGAGGAAATACAAACAAGTCCTAATCAAACAATTAAATACTTATCCTAAAATACTGAAGAATATTATAAAGTAAAACTTAACTGCAGGGTAGAGCAGTGTTCTTCAAATAATTAGCAGTGATTCATTTTCTTAACATCATTTTTAATGCTTACCTAGCTGACTCAATAGGCAAGCAGAACATTTTCTGTTAAAGAGCCAGAAAGTAAATATTTCGGTCTTGGCAGGACATTATGATTCTTAAGGCAACTATTCCTGTCATTGTAGACATGGCTATGTTCTAATAAAACTTTATTGACAAACACTAATGAGAGCTGGGTTTGTCCGAAGTTGACCCCTGAGCTACATCTTTGTTTATTGAACCAATCCCTCTGATTGTTGGAGTTTAGTTCCCAGCATCGGGCTATTATAATTGTGTCTACAAGAAAGACATTTTCAACCAAGTTTTTGCTTACTTCTCTTGGGTAATTTCTCAGGAGGAGAATGGTATTTGTAATGCTCTTGGTCATATTGCCAAATTCGATAGGCATTAATTTTTCTGTAGTTGTTTTGAGCCAGGCCTTGCGTTTGGATCTGTACCTCTGCTCATCTACTAGTTTTCCAGATGCTTCTGCATAGAACTAACTGTCCTTCTGTCAGAGTGCCAATTGCTCAAGTGTAAAGGTTTGATGTCATTTTCTGCCCCTGAAGCCTAGCCCTCTGCATGGCCATCTCCTTCCTTAACACACGCAGCCCAGGCCGTATCTAACATGGCCATACCTGAGAGATAAAAGGGACACTTTCTAGGGACTGAGCAAGGGAACTCTGCAGACACACACGGCCAGTTACTGGGGGACTTTCACAACCTAGGTAAAGAATAAACGTAGCCCTTTCCCAACAACCCATGGCAAGACAGCAAAGAAGACAGTGCTCGCCACAGAGTCCTGTGTCCCTCTTCACAGGTCCAGGGCTTGGTGCCCCACCCACTCGATCCCCAAAGACACCCCTGGAAGGACACCAATGGGCACCACCGGGACTCTCCACACTCCTGTTATCTTTTATTACCTGTGACAACTTTTCCAGTCCCCCACCATGGTGGCCCCTCTACCATTAAACAAGGTTGAAAACAGCCACCCCCTCTGCCAAAATCTAGCCCACGAAAAATTGAAAATATTCACCGACATTTCCTTTCACCTTGAATTTTTCATGAAACCAAATGGCAGTTTCCAAAGGTGAAAAACTGTTATTTTCCCAGACAAATTCCTGTGAAGTGAAAATTGCTAGCTTCACGCAGCTCTAGCACTGGTGACTATTATTACCATGGGTGCAATTTGATCAGGATCAAAATGAAACCTGGAGTTCTGGTCTCAGCAGGCCTAACTGTTCCTATGACCAGATTTCCCAGACCAGAGGCCAGGTGGGGATCTTCCCCAGGCTGCCCATCACCATGCCACTATGACCCCTGCCACCATCTCTGTGGGTGTCCGTTGAGCCCAGACCCTCTGCCGGACACAACCAAGTTCAGGAACACACTCCTTGGGACACCATCCTGTAAAGAGGATGGCTTGGACCCTCTGAGAGGAGACCTAGATAGCCCACTGGCTCCAGAGTGGGATGGATAGAATCCCTAACCTGGTGGTCTGCATTGGAGCTCCCCCCTGCATATCTGTTTGCTAGGGTTGCCGTAAAAAGCAACACAGACTGGGAGGCTCGAATAAGACAGTTGTATTTGCTCATAATCCAGGAGGCTGGAAGTCCAAGATCAAGGCATCTGCAGGGTTGGTTTCTCTCTGACTTACAGACAGCCCTCTTCTCCCTGGGTCTTCAGGTTGTTTTCTGTTTGTGCCAGTGTGCGTCTTAATCTCTTCTTCTTCTTCTGAGGACATCAGTCACTGGATGAGGATCTGCCCCAATGACTTCATTAACTTAAATAACCTCATTAAGATCCTATCTCCAAATAGGCCCCATTAAGAGGTACAGGGGGCCTGTACATATGGATTAGCAGAGGGCATGGTTTAGCCCACGTCCCCAACCCAGTCGTCTTATCAGAGCTTTGTAGGCCATCAGAGTAAAAGGGCTCTGGGGCTTATCTAGTTCCATGGTTGTCAAATTGTGCCCTGTGGAGCACTTGGGGCTCTTCGGGGCTTCTGTGATTGGGAGGAAGAGCAGCACCAGAAACCTGGGACCCCAACTCTGCCTCAACCCAATCAGCTTGGTTTTTATCTGTCCTATATCAGAACTCCATCAAAGCTCCAAGAGCCCTGTGGTTTACAAAATATTTGCAAATGCTGATTATTTTTCAAATTATCCATCTGCAGTGCAGAGGTGGCCATACGGCTCCCGCTGGGCATACCTGGGACCTCACAAGGTGAGGCTCAGCTTTCAGAGTCCTCCTTTCTTTGGTGGCTCATGAGTGGACATGGGAGCCACCTGCCATAGAAAGATCTGGGGTGCCCAAAGGTGAGCGTGGCATCACGTTAGAGCCAAGAGCTAAGTGGAACTCACACATCATATAGCATCATCTTGGCAGCGTGGCCATGTGAATCTGGGCTTAGATGTTGGAAAGTCTGAGTCACCACCATCCTGACGTCAGATACTGCTTGGGAATTTTCACTTTGAACAAGAGCAAAAAAGTGCCCCATTTAGGTGCATTTGGGTGTCTTGTCTCAGAGCCACGCATAGCACTGAGAAGTGATAAATATCTTTGATGACAAGCCATGGATAACTGTGTTTGCACGCTTTCCTGGGTGTCTGGCTGTCGACAGCAAATATGGAAATCAGAGAGAAGAATTGGCCTCCACTGAAAAAAGAAGGAGTGTAACCTTCTAGAGAAAGGCCGGCTGCACTCGGAGCTGGAAACACAGCCAGGCCCTCTCTTGTGGGCAGTTCTGAAGAAAACACCCTGGGAAAGGAAAATCCCAAATCCTCAGCTTTAGAAAGCAAAGTGATTATTTTGCCTAGAGATGGTTAGAGCAGGAGTCAGCTTTTGGGTGAGAGGGCAAAGGCACCTTCCCCAGCCATCCATTCGAATGCCCCTGCATGCGCTCCCCCAGGGTCGGTTCCTGGACCTGAGGTCAGAGTGTATCAAACAGGGCTGGATGGAGTGGGACTCTCCCGGGATCCAGGGGAACTGAGTGGGTAGTCAGGTGGTAAGTCTCACCCAGAACCAGAAAGTCTCCACCAAGCTGCTTCCCTAAACTCTGCCTCTAAATGCCTTCATAAGCACTGCGTGAGGCATTTGGGGTCACCCAATTTTAATCCCCATGCTGATAAAACCCAGAGGAACTCTTCATAAACTCATTGAAAGGAATTCAGAGGAACAGCTGGCCCTCTGCCATGGAAAGGGCATTGCCAACTCCTGGTGTCTCTGCTGCAGGGCGTGGTTCCTTGCTCAGGGTCATCTCCCTGCCACAGCTTGCTGACTCAGCCTTCCCCCCGAAATCAGTATGGGCATGGCCCTTTCCACAAGCATTTCCTGTCCGCTTCCCACCTACCCTTCCTCCGCCTGCCTATCATCCTCTCTTCTTCCCACCAACTTATTTGACTAAACACACAAGGTCATACTTCAGTTTAGTATCAGTCTAGATGCTCTGTCACCAGACTCAAAGGGTGTGTTCAGAATATTCTGGCTGTGAGCGAGGCCCTGGTGGTCTAATCCCTCGTTTCGCAAAGTCTGAATGAGCAGCATCAGGAGCTGGCATTTCTGACCTGCCCCAGATCCTCTAAATCCAGATCTGCATTTTTATAAGACCCCACTAAAACGTGAGAAGCTCTGTCTACTGGAGGGTAACTTCGGGGTTACTGTCCACTATGTTCTTCCTGAGCACAGTGAGAGACCACGTTCAGACACCAAGAAAGCACTACCACTGAGCAGTGGCAGGGACAGAAAATAATACTGGGCTGGGCTGGAAACACCTCAGTGGCAGAGCCTTTGTCCAGCACAAGTTTCCTTCCCTAGAACCACAAAGCAAAACAAACCAAAAATCCCAACAGTCATGTAACAATCCCTTAAGGGTAGGTCGCCAGGGCAGAGACTCCATCAAAGCTGTGTGATGAGCAGCAGTACAAGATGTTATGGAAGAAGGATAAGGACCCTCCCGAACCCTGCAAGAGCATGCAGACAGCTAGTCCCGGATCACATGTCCTGAATGTCCCGATGTGCCACTCTGTGCGGAATGTTCTATGTGCCTATGTGCATTTAATTCTTGCATCAGTCCTGAGTTTGGCACTCACATTACAGATGAAAGAATGGAGGCTCTGCTACAAGCACACTGGAAAATAATTTAATGCTCTCCATAAAGTACCTAAGAGAGCAACTTGGATTTCTTTTTCTTTGCGTGGCCAGCAAACAGCTTCTCACCCAGGGAAGAGGAAAGGAGACAAAACAGGGCCAAGTGGGCAGTGGCGTGGCCAGCACCGTGCGAAGACAATAGTCCTGGGTTCATTTCCCCGCTGCCTCCCAAACTGCACTGGAAGCAAAGTCAGATGTCTCTCGCCAGCAAGTGGAAGAGGAAAATATCAATCTGTTTCGGGGAAAGTTACGAATTGCGTGTGCCGGGAAGACTTGATATATGGCTGTAGCCTGGTGAGCAACAAGTGATTCTTGCTGTTGCATTTGATCTCAGGATGGTAATGTGCTCTCCTGACATCATCCAAGTGGGGAATGACTGAAGATGTTTTCTATAAGATGGTTGCAAACTTCAAAGGCCACTCTTAACCCCGCGCCACCCCCGCCTCCCTCCCTTTCTTCCTCCTTTCCCTCCAGGCCCTCCTCTCCCTTCACCCAGCAAATTGTTTGGGGGCCAAAAGTGATTGTAGGACGATCAAGAATCAAGGAACTTGTGGCAGGTGGTACCACCTGCGTCTGGGCAGCAGCCACCCGGGCCGCATCTGCTCCCCAGTTGTGAGGGAGGGAGGGAGGGAGGCAGGGAGGGAGGGGCGCGTCTGAGGAGGCCAGGGCGCAGCCCAGGCGCCTGCAGAGGGGAGTTGGCAGGGCCTGATCTCCAGCCACCCTCTGGCTCTGAAAAATGGAGGAGGCCTCCCTGGGGACCCGGCAGCCACCTGCAGCCTGAGGGTCAACATCAGGCCCTGCCAGGCCCCCATATTTCACAGAGAAGGAAACTGAGGATCCAGAGGGTCCCCAAAGTCCAGCACCCAAAGTCCCCAAATATTGAGGGGCAGGGACAGCAGCAGAGACCAAGTACCCAACTTCCAGTCCTGATTTCTGCCCCTGCTCCAACCCCTCCACCCTTGCTTGGCCAAGAGGAGTAAGACCCATCCTGCTCTGTTCCCCACCCTTAGGATGGGGGCCAGCATTTACCTAGTGCTTGCTCTGTGCCAGGAATCAGCCACTTTAACCCAGCACTTTAACCTCAACTGGAGTGACTTGATTCCCAGTGGACATTTTTTATTGCTCTGATCGGGCTGAGGAGCGCTGTTGGCTGTAGGAGGTAGAGGCTGGGAGGCTACCACACACCCAGCATGCGTAGGACAGGCCCCCCCAACAAATGATTAACCAGCAGAAACTGGCAATAGTACCAGGGTTGGAAACTCTGCCTTAGCCCTGTGCCATATGCTTTATTGTTGTAGTGATGATTCTCATTTGGAAGATGTGGAAACAGAGATGAAGTGACTCGCCTGGGGTCACACAGCCTCTGAGCGGCAGAGCCAGGATGCACGTCCGGGAAACAGACTTCTTGGATTCCTGCTGCAGCCCTGATGAAAGTTTCCTCTCTCATTATGCAGGGAATGCAGGAAGCCAAGTTCATTTAAGAAGTCCCAGAAATATAGATCAAGCCAAAGAACCCTTGGCCCCCATCCAAGCTCCCTCCCTTCCCCAGAGTCAGCAGTGTGGAGCATATTCCCTTAAGGCCCTTCCTGCATGTACTGAATGCATGGGGCTCTGCAAGTCCATTCAGCAGTTGGAGAGTGAATAAATGAAACTGTTCTATGCTTGTCATTTGCAACTTCCTTTTTCTCACTTAGCCATAGTCTTAGAAATCACTTCACCTCAGGACATGCAGGCATACGTCATTTTTAGGCAGCTGCTTACTCTTCATGATTTGGATACGCTGTATTGTCTTTCTTCTATTGATGGGCACTGGGGTTATTTCCAGTTTGGAGCTCTCCGGAACATGATACAGGCATTAAATGAGACTGGATTACAACCCTGGGTTAGTTATGTGACCTCAGAGGAGTTCCTCAACTTCTCTGAGCCTTGGATTCCTTGTCTAACAGAAATCTCACAGGACTAGTGTCACTTCTCAATGACAGGTGGGGAGAGAAGCATGCAGTGACCTGCACATAGGAAATGCTTAACAATGGCCAATTGCTGTTGCAATTACTATGTATCCTTGCAACAGATGATGATAGTGATGGTGATGGTGATGGTGGTGGTGGTGGTGATGTGATGGTGGTGGTGATGTGATGGTGATGGTGATGTGATGGTGATGGTGGTGGTGATGGTGATGATGGTGATGATGATGGTGATGTGATGGTGGTGGTGATGGTGATGATGGTGGTGATGGCCATAGTGATGGTGATGTGATGGTGCTGGTGATGGTGATGGTGATGGTGAGGTGATGCGATGATGGTGATGGTGGTGGTGATGGCGATGGTGATGGTGATGTGATGGTGGTGATGGTAATGGCAATGGTGGTGATGATGGTGATGATGATGGTGATGTGATGGTGGTGGTGATGGTGATGTGATGGTGATGGTGGTGGTGATGGTGATGATGATCTTTATGATGATAGTCATTTTTGGGGGGTTATTCATCCACTTAGCAAACTGTCCAAGCTAACTCCCCGGAAGTGCCATCAAAATCCATTGGGGAATGTGGGGCGACTGCTATAGCATCCTACAACCAAGGTGTTTGCAACACCTTCTCAGTATTAACAGACTCCACTGACAGTCCCAGTCAGGGTCCGGAGGGCAGAGGGGCAAGGGTCAAGGTTGCTAAGGTGAGTTTAATGTAGACCGCCTCCCTCCCCACCCAACACTAAGAATGTCAGCATCCTCAGTTTTCAGCCAATGAGTGAACACAGAAATTTTTAAAAAGAAAAGGGGGGGGGGGGGGGGGAGAGCTCTGTGCCCAGCAGGACCCTGAACTGGACTAGATTTAGATGTGATCTTTGATAAACCCAGCTCTTACATGGTAGGCAAGGGGTCCTGATGGGCAGCAAGTCAAAGTCCTGAACCTGCAGCCAGAGCAAGCACCTACAGGAACCTACAACTCAGAGGCTGAGGTGGGCCTCAGGGCTAAGCTTTGCATATAAGGCCATCTGGGTCCCTCTGAGATGCTCCCTAAGGATGGACCCTGAGCCCTTTGGGGATGGAGGGGTGCTTTCCCTATGGCCTGAAGCAGGGGCCCTGGAGCAGAAGGTGGGCCTAAGAGCATGCAGATTGAGACATCTATGTTGTGATTGCACCTGTCCTGAGTGGGAAGGTGGGGAGGGAGCAGAGGGCAATCGTAATGGACTCTTAGGACTTCCTTCCCTATTGTTCTCCCTTCAGAGGTGCTGAGGAGACAGGATCTACTACTCAATCCATGAGTGTGGAATTGTTTCCAGAGTGGACCAATCACAGTAGACCATCTCCTGGGAACAGTGATTGGTCCTGGGGCTGGCATGTGACTCAGGATGAACCAGTCAGAGATCTTCCCATTCATTTTTTCCAAACTAGGAGGCAAGGCATAACAGATTTCCTTCCTAAGCCCAGGAGACCAGGCTCCTGTCCAGGGAGCCATGGAGAATCTGGCAGTCATCTAAGTACCCCACAGGGTCCCCCTCACCTTCTGAGTTACCTGAGCCACTTGATTTATTTTTCAAGTTTTTTTTTAAGTCTGCTTTAGTTGGGTTGCTGTCATTTGCAAAGAAGAGCTCTGAGGAGTACATCCACACACTCTGATCTGGCCAGGCTGCAGCTGGGAACAGCACCGAGTGGCAGGAGCAGCATGTCAGCAGCACCTGAGGCTCCTACACTAGGTGTTCTGGAAGAATCCTTGGCGATCATCTAAGTCTTGCTCCCCAAAGACCTTTTCTCCTTTCCATGGATGGGAGGCTTGTTTGACCCAGAGCAAGAGCCAGACCCGTGCATCCCAGAGGCGGGTGCTGTGTCCTGCCAGTGTGCCAGGTGGGTCCTCCGTGTGTGCCAGCAAATGCCTGGGGTCCTGAGGGAACATCAACTCAGAGTGGGGGCCGAGGAAGGGCACAGAAGCCCAAAGAGGAACTGAATCCCAGGAAGGGAGAAAGACACTGCCCAAAAGATCTAAGAAAGAAGCTGAGTCCAAAAGGGACAGGATGGAACTCAGCAGGGGAGGAAGCCTCACTCAGGGCTTCAGGAAGCGTGGCAGCCAGAGCCAGTCATAGCAGCCTGGGGGAGCCCTATCTGCAGACTTTGTGCACCCTGCCCCACAGGCAGAGTCTCCCCCATACTGCAGCTGCACCTGGTAGGCTCTGTCCCCTACCAGCTGCATATCTAGAGGATGGGTAAGTGTGTGCATGTGTGCAGGCGTGCACAAGCTGGTGCAAAATGAGTGCATGCACACCCAGGAACTGAGGGCAACTGCGATGGGTCCCAGGACTCATCTGCTACCCTATGCTTGTACGTGAGTGTGTGCGTGTGTGCTTGCATGTGTGTGTAGTAGGAAAGGGGCATGATATTTGGAAATATGAGCAGTACCTGTGGGTGAGCAGGCACGGGTGTCTGTGGACGAGGTCAGGGCAGGAGAGGGACAAGTGCTTGAAGCGCCTGAAGCTGTGGGTGACGGTGGGAAAGCCCATGGGAAAGTCACTCAGGAGGCGTATGTGAACACAGGCCTCCACAGGACTAAATGACCACGCAAGCAGGGGCCTTCCATGACATGTGCAAGGAGATGGGGCATCTGTCTGCCAGTGTGTATGGCGAGGGGGACAGGACTGCGGGGTCCACAGGGTGAGCTGCGCCCTGCAGGAGGTCCAGCTCCTGCATTTCCTGCCAGCCCTGGGGAGGCAGCAGGCAGCTCCACACTTCAGCACCTCCCCCTCAGCTGGCCAGAAGAATCCAGAAGGGCAGTGGAAGCTGGTACACCCAGCCCCTCCCCAGCCTGGCAGCCCCAGTAGATGTCCTGAGAAGAGAAGCCAGACCGGTCTCCTTAACCCAATGGCTACCACCACTCAACGTTTGGCCTCAGTGTTGGGAGAGAGGCCCTCATGTGTTCTGTCATCCTAAGGCGTCTTCAGGATGCTCTGGGGGGCAGGGGAGCATCCCTAACCTGCAGTCAGCTGCCTGCTGGGGCTCCCTCCAGTGCTGATGGTCTAGGGGCAGCTAAGGCTTATTTCTTAAGAACTGAGAGCTGCTGGCACACACCTATAATCTAGCTACTCGGGAGGCTGAGGCAGGAGGATCACAAGATCAAGGTCAGCCTTGGTAATATAGGGAGACCCCGTTTCAAAATACAATAAAAAGGTCTGGTGTTGTAGCTCAGCACAGCTCTAGAGTTTTTGCTTAGTTTGTGTGAGGCCCTGGGTCCAATCCCCAGTACTGGGAGAGGAAAAGAAAGAAAGAAACCAAGAGCTGTGGTCTCATGGAACACCAGGGACTCTGGCATGCCTCTGACCTGCCAAGAGAGGGTTGGGACCACTGGGAGCTGCTGATCCCCTCAGGGAGGCAGAGCCACCATGAAATCTGGGCTCCTATTTCCAGACTCAGGCTCAGGCTCAGGGTCCCCAGGCCTCTTGCTGGTGCAAGGGTTGGAACAGGCCTGGCCTTGGTCACTCTTGACTTCTAAATCTGCTTCATGTTCAACACCCAGTGCCAAACTCATGGACACTTGGTCCCTTCTGGTTGTCCCTTTTCTTCATCCCAACCAATTCCCCCTCCTCAGGCCTCTCCTGCCCAAACCAAAGGGCTCTCATTGTCCTACGGGTCTCCTGGCCCAGGGATTGAGGGGGTCAGCAGCGGCTGCACTCTGATCTCACAGGAAGGCTCCTGGGGAGACCACCCCCATCATCCCCCAAGCTCCGTGCGTGACCCACACCCGATCCCTCCTCCCTCCCGGATGATGAAATCGGCTGGATCTGGACCTGTTCATGCCATAAGATAAATTGTCAAAATGTTTTGATCTAATTGGGTCTTTTTCAAGTCAGCTGAAAACCATCAAGCAGGGAGCCAGATGGGGCCGGTGATTAACGAGCGACATTTGGTTGCTTCTCCACATCCATCACGGAGCCCGGCTTGGGCGGAAGTGTTCAGGCCTCTGCCAAGAATGGGCATGCGAAGCAGACAACTGAGGCCACTGCTTCCCTCTGCTCCTCGCTTTGTGAGCTGCTAAGGGTGGCCTTTTCCCCACGAGGCTCTGGAGACAGGTGGCCAAGAGGCTGCCCTGAACAGGCTCCAGGCTTGGACACAGCCTCTTGCCCCCAAGTCCCAGCCCCTTGGGGGTCACATGGGAGGCTGCCACTCTCTGCAAAGGGCATGTGCAGGGGAAGGGACGTGAAGCATTTCTACCTATCCCTCCATCAGACTGGAAGCCAGGGCTCTGAGGCCCCACCTGAAGATCTTCCTCCTTGTGTCTGGAAGGCACCTGCCCCAGGGTGGAGGAGCTAGAGAATTCAAGCGAAGGTCCCCCTGAGCAGGGAGATGGCCTCCATGCTCTCCCGGGGCTCTAGTGCTCTCCAGTGCTGCTGCCCTAGGCTGGGCCTCCCTCTGTGTGAGGTCTACCCCTCTCTAGGCTTCTGGTGGCTCATGGGTAAAATGCAGGTGGAATCCAGCCCACTGCTTGACCACCTGCAGCCAGATTTCCCCAGCTGCATATTGAAATCAGTCAGGGAGCATCTCACCACCCTGCTGTGGGGTCTGCACCCAGCAACTAAACCAGAACTAGGTGGTGGGCCCCAGGCATAGGTAGTTTCCCAGTACCCTCAGGTGAGTCCAGTGTTCAGTCCACATCTGGAGCCCATAAACGAGAGGAGTCACGTCCTCAGCCGGGCTGAGTGTCCCTGACATGCCAAGCCTAGAGTGAGCCTGGATTTCCTCATCTCAGTTTGGATCTGGGTTATTCGAAGTAGCTGTGGACTGTTTAGGGGATTTAAAGGCAAGAGGAGTCTGAAAATAGGATGGATGATTCCCATAAGAAGTGGTGGGGCCATCCAGGACATTCCTGCTGTGGTCAGAACAGCAGTGGCTCTGTTTCCTCAGTGCATCCAACAAACATTTTCTGAGCACCAAATACATGCCACGCGTCCCAGCAGCTGAAAAACTGAAATGTCCCTGCCCTGGAGAACTTTAGAGTCAAGTGGAGAAGGCGGGCATTAATCAGTAATCACACAAGAATGTAATTATGTGCCAGGGAGGCCAGGAGGAGGCCTGGGCATGGACTGAGGTCTCAGAAAGCTTTTAGAGCAGACGACTTCTGGGTCAAATTAGACACCAGGTAAGCAGGCAGGTGGCAGCGGGAATGGTCCAGGCTGGGGGCTGGCATCGCCCCTCACCCACCTGCCTAGGGCTGCATTCCTAGATGAAGGTGCACTTCATCCTTCATCCTTCATCCTTCCACTGCAGACAAGCTCCTAGGAGCAAGAAAAGGACTACGCAGACCACAGTGGGCCACCCTCTCTGTGGGGAGATCTTCCTTGGGTCTGTTCCCTGGCTGCCCTGGAGCTCTGTGAGGTTGACACCTACCCAGGACCCCATGGTGCCCAAAGCACAGTAGGTGCCCAGTTTCTTTGTGTTCGATGGTGGGCAAAATGAACGGTCTCTTATCCCTGTGGCCATACCTGCCCCGCTCTGAGCTAAGCCCTCAGGGAAGGTGACAGGAGCCCTCTGCTCATCCTCTTGGCCTGGGGAAGTCACACACCCAGTACTTCCCAGTTCTATGTCCTCAACGCCTCTACTGATTATTCTGCCCCTCTACTGCTAATAAGCTACCCACCTGGCAAATTGCTACCCTGACTTTAAATGCCAGTCCCATGTCCCGTCCTTCCCTTATCCTCTGACCACCAATAGACATCCTCTAAGACGCCATCATTGCTGTGTTACTTTGGGTCTGATGCCCACCCCCTCTCTCCACATCTCAAAAATGATAAGATCTCTGAGTTCTGGGGCCTGTGTGGTTTGCTCACCATTGAATCTGCAGCACATAGTAGGTGTTCAACAATGATGTCTCGACTCACCATGACCATAAGAACAGATACTGGTTATGGCGGCACTGAAAGTTAATTTGCCTGTGGCCCAAGCACCCCGGCAATCATGAGATGAGGGCAAGAGGACTTTGCTCCTGCCGGTGTCACGGGTGAGGAGCCCTGAGCAGCCCTGGCCTTTCTCAGACCCAGGGGCTGAGAGGGAGCGGCTTGGAGTCCCACCTCCAGTTCTCTGGGAAGCCAGGAACACAGCGGCCGCAGGGGCTCAGCAGACTGTTTACTCCTTGGAGAGAAACTCCGTGCCACTTGACCCTGAGCCCACAGCCCAGGCGACTGGCGTCCTCTACCGTGTGTGGCGCAGCCTGGCCCCCACCACGCGTCTCCCCTCTTGGACACTTGGGTTAAAATTTCACACTCACCCCGAAGTGGCTCCCAAGACCCAGGATTTGTTTTTCCTGATGACCCTTCGCTTTGATCAGTGAGACTCAGCCGAGTGGAATTTATGGTGTGTTTCACTTTAGGCAGCTGGGAAGCCAGCTCTTCTCTACAGTCCTGGTCGCCTCCTTCCCTGGGTCTCCTTTGGGCTGGCTTCCGGGCCTCTGCCGGCTCTTGCCTGGGTGGCCTTGGGCAGGTCACACCCATGCGAGATGTTCTGTTCGCGAATCTGCAAAATGGATAACGGCATCCACCTTCTTGTGGTTATTCTGAGGCTTAAAAAATCCAGTGCTTGGCCAGGTGCCGTGGCGCACGCCTGTAATTCCAGCAGCTCAGGAGGCTGACGCAGGAGGATCGTGAGTTCAAAACCAGTGTCAGTAACTTAGCAAGGCCCTAAAGCAACTCAGTGACACCCTGTCTATAAATAAAATATAAAAAAAGGGCTGTAGATGTGACTCAGTGGTTAAGCACCCCTGGGTTCAATCCCCAGTATAAAAAAAAAAAAAATTCAAAGTTCATGGAAGCCCCTTGCCTTTGTAAAATAGACGTCCTGGTGTGCATTGCTGTGACTCTGACCTCATGCTGGGGGGGGTACAATGGCTGACCCTGCACCCCCACACTAATTCCCTTTATGACCTCTGAAATTCCTTCAGTACAGTATTTTTCAACTTTGCCATCCCTGGACCCTGCCCTCTAGATGCCAGTAGCATCTCCCCCAATTATGAGTCAAAAGTGTCCCAGAGATTGCCCAATGTCCTCTAGGGAGACAGTTGTCCCTGGTCAAGAACTGCTGCTTTGCAGGACATGGGCATTTCTGCCTCCGACCATGAGGGAGGCGCACCCCCAACGAGGGTCCAGTTGGTTCTACCTCCAAGGAACTGGGTGAACCTAGACATGTCCCTTGCTTTTCTGGGCCTTAGCGTACATTGGGTGATCTGCCTTGCTGGGGTGGGGAAGGTGTCGGGGGGCTGGTGGGCACAGGTGGGGCAAAGCAGCTTCCAGGTCATGAATCCACCATTCCCTCAGAGGCTGGCCCCCTGGAGGGCCCATCTGTGGCTGAGATCCCTATTCCTTGGAATTCCTTTGGAAGACAGTAGCTCCTCGCAACATAATGCTAGGAATTAGGACCGCCCCAGGTGGCAGAAGCTGGTAGTGAGGCCCTGAGCTGAGATCTGCACGTGCATCACGCCACCTCGTCTTCACAGCAACCCAGATGACCCCCTGAGTAGGTGTAGCCAGTGTCAAGGACACAGAGCCTCAGCAGGTGACATATCCTGCCAAGCCCACACAGTGTGGAGCCTGGATTTAGATTCATCTCTCAAATCCCACCCTCCTCCAAGGCACCTGCCTACCGGGTCTCAGGCTCTCTGGCCCCTTGAAGACCTGCTGATTAGAGACCTTGAAACTCTTTCCTGGCCCTTGACCATTGGCTCCGGGATGAGGCTGAGGCATTGAAGAGAATCTCTGACTGGGGAGGGTGGTGACCGGAAGCCAGGCTCATCTCTCCTGCTTGCTGTGTGACCTTAAGCAAGTCACTTCTTCTCTCTGAGCTCATTTCCTCCCCTGCAACATTCTTTCAGGCTTGGTGCGAAGCACTAGGAATAAGGTATGACCAAAACAGCAGTCCTACGCTGGTGTGACTTACAGTATGATGTGAGAGACAGGCAGTAAAAAATAAACAAATGGAAGAGATCAACAGGGTGGCCAATAGACTATAAGAAAGAGATTTATTTTATGGAATGTTTGGGAGACAGTTACATTTTAAGCTGAACTGAGGAAGAGGAAGGGTCAACCATGACATTCAAAGGGTAGTAGAGGGGAATGGGTAAATTTCAAATTGAGGAAATGCATTAGTCAGGACTGGCTAAGATAAGATGTTGTAACAAACAACCCAAATCCTCATGATGTAAAACAATCAAAGCTCATTTATTGACCCTACTATAGGGACCTGGAGAGGAGGACTCTGTTGTGTTACAGCGTGCTCAGTAGGCATTCTATGCACATTTTTTGAGGCCATAATATCAACACAATGCTCCAGGGCTTTGCTGAAACAACAGAAGGATAGTATTTCATGCTGGCAATTCAGTGCCTCAGCCAGAAAACTGGAGAGACACAAAGTCACCATTTCCACCCAAAACTCACTGGCTACAAGGAATCACATAGCCCACCCCATAGCAGAAGTCCAAGAAATGTAACCCCATGTGCTCAGAAGTCTGACAGAAGTGGCTCTCCCCTGGGAACGTAAAGTAGAAGAGACTTTATGGAAAACAGCAGGGAAGTTCCTCAAAAAACTAAAAATAGAGTTACCATATGATCCAGCTATCCCACTACTGCGTACAGATCTGGAGGAAGTGAAATCGGGACATCAGAGAGCTACTTCACGCCCATGTTGACCGCAGCTCTATTCATTGTAGACAAATATGGAATCGACCTATGTGTCCATCAACAGACAAATGAAGAAAACTGTGAGGAATAAATACACACGTCCCCACAGACAAGAGTGGGTCCTGTCATCTGGGGCAACGTGGGTGGAACTGGAGGATATCGTGTGAGGTGAAATAAGTCTGGCAGTAAAGCCAAACACCATGTCCCCACTTGTAGGTGGAAGCTAAGATGTTGACTTCCTAGAAGAAGTGGGTAGAAGTGGGGTTCCTGGAGGCCTGGAAGGGGAGGGCAGGGTGGGCGGGGTTGATAACAGGTACTGAAATACAGCTTGCTGGAAAGATCAGGTGCAGCATTCCGCACACAGTAGGGGGGCTACAGTGCACAATTTGTTATGTTTTATAAAGAATGGGAAGAGAACAAGTTCAAAGATTCCCAGCACAAAGAAATGACAACTAAGGAGATGGAAACACTCATTACCCTGTTTGAGCTGTCTACCTCCCTGAGCATTGCCCTCACGTTACCCTCACGTAATGACGTGTTGTACACATGCAATGAATTATACCAGACGCCCTAAATACATGCGATTTTTATATGTCAGTTAAAAATAAAAATGCACCCCCCAAAAAGCAAAGAGGAAAAGTGTGCCTAAATCCTGAGTCGAAGGTCCTGCAGTCTTTCCCCCAGCATACGCCATACCACTGGAAGGTGGGCTCCCACCCTTGCCTTGCAGGGGCCACGCCCTGGGTCTGTCCTTGACTCTGTCCACATAACTCTGTCCCAGAAGTGGAAAGAGGGAGCACGTGCCGTGTGCCTGGATCTCAGCCCTTGAGAGGCTTCAGGGAGGAAGTACACAAGAGAGCCTGGGACATCTTTTGGATCCACCTGGAAGCTTCCAGCATCCCTGCCTTCCCATCCTTCAGTGGTCCTCCATGAAGACAGGGCAGGACAGGCAAGCTGAATGCAGCAGCGGTGTCGTCACTAGGCACAGATCCTTGCATCAGAGTGTCCTGGATTCAAATCCCAGTTTGCAGGGCAGCTGGTATAAGTCTCGGATTCTTCATCTGTGAATGGGAATCAAATCGACTCTAAGGTTGCTGGAACATCACGTGCACGTGGGGAAGTAAACAGCTCTCGTCCCATGGCACAGCCCTGCACTGGGCCTATTGAGCCCCTGTTCTGATTGGAAAGAGATGCTGCCTTGAGTTGTGTCTGAGAACACAAGAGATGCCAGTCACATGACTCTAGATGAGGCCCTTGTTGCTGGGCACTAGGTCTCAACACCACAGCATTTCCATGGGGCTTCAGACATTCCTCTGGGTGGTTTTGTTGCCCTCAAAATAAACACAAAACCTACCCCCAATGCCTCAGGGCGCAGCAATTTCCCGCCCTGGCCCCAGGACAGAGGCCACCGGCCGCCTTTCAAGCTTCTCCTGAGTGCCAAGCCTTGGTACTCTGTCCCTGGCTGAGCTTCTTTCTCTCCTACAAATATACTTGGGGCTATTTTGGAAAGATTTTGCTGCAACAGCCTCTGAGTGCTAATGAGTGTGACTTTGGAGAGAATTTTCCATTAGAAGGTAAGAAAAAAAAAAAAAAAGACAAATCACCTCAAAATAAAATAAGCAATGTTGGACCTCTTCCCTTAACCATGTCCTATCCGCTACAGGGTGATTCTACCCAATGCCTGAGCTCCAAGGTAAAGCTGGTGCTTGGGGTTTTGGGGTTTTTGTTTTTATGCTCCAGTTGGCATGTGCATCTTGAACACCTACTATGTGCCAGGCACAGGGCTGGAGAATACTGAGCACATAAGGGGACAAGGATGCAGCTGCAGCTTGCTCTCAGGGGGCCTTGCAACTTCAGAGGACAACCCAAATAATAAAATATGACCAAAGAGGAGAAATGCAGATCCATGGGAAAAACAGGGAAGCCTTCCTGGAAGGAAAGAAGCAACAAGGATGCACCTTGGGTTATGAATATGGATGGCATCCCACAGCCTGAGTTCAAGTTCCACCTCTGCTGTTCATCAGCTGTGTGACCAAGGCAAGTTACTTAACTTCTCTGTGCTTCCTTTCCCTCATTCATCAGGTGGCAACAAAAATAGCACTATTACCTTTGGGTGTTATGACAATTAATTGAATTCATACACATAGGATCCAGGGCCTGCCACATAGTAAATGCTCATTAAAAGTGAGCTACTAAATAGATATTATCTGTCAAATGCAACTAATAATAGAGCTTATTTTACCGCCAGGATAAGGAGGAAAAATTCAGGTGGAGGATTTAACACAAGAACTAGCACATGGCAACACAAGAGAGTGTTGCTATTTGTTATTTTGGTGCTTGTCATCATTGACAGCAGAAGTGGGGAAACGGGCAGGGGAGCAAAGGGCAGGCTGAGCAAAGCACTAATTAGCTCCTCTCCTCCTTCCGGGTTCCAGGCCCTCCACCCTTGGCTGCCAAGTGTCACCTCCAGATCCCCAGCCATGAACCCCCAGAAGCTGGAGAAAGGAAAGGCTGATTTCCGCAGCTCTCCTCCCTGGCTCCCAAACAAATGCATTGCTTTTCTGCCTGGCTTCACACATTGTGAGAGCCAGCTGTGTGCCGCTTGCCCAGAGTCCCCACATGGGCTCCTCCTGACCCGCCGATGGGTCCAAAGCCCATATTGCAATGGCTTTGCTACTGGACTCCCTGTGCCCTGCAGAGAAACCTCCATTCGAACTGATTCCTTCAGTGACTCTGAAACCGAGATCGGCTCTCTTGAGCTCCCTGAGATGACCTGGGCCAGACACCGCAGAGGTGCAGGAAGAGACCCGGGGCTGTTGTGGAGCAGTCGCCTGAGTTCTGTTTCTTACCCAGCTCACCTTCTGAAAGCGTTGTTAGACTCTCTTGCTGTTAGGTTAAAAAAAAAAAGTGCTGTTAATGAAATGCATATAAAGTAAAACATGCCATGCAAATTAGACACCTTTGGGGATTTTGAAAAACTTGTTTGAAGGGCTAATTAAGAAGCTATTAAAAATAATTAATAATAATCTGCTTTCCCCAAATTCTTTTCAGTTCAGAAGTGTAAGTGACGCCATTGCGACTTCACTTCTCGCAGCACAGAAATCGCAGATCCCTCTTTTACCCTGTGGTTTATTTTTTTGTTTTGTTTTATTTATTTATTTTTTCAGTAGCAGGTCCCTCATTCACCTGGAAATATTCTCCTGAACTTTAGTGGTCCTTTCCCAAGGGGATCCGATGGTGCCCTCCCTCCCCCGGGTCTGCTGGGGCTGGGTCGCCCCGGCTCGCCCAGCACATGCGGTCAGTGCCCCATCGCGGGAGTGACTCCGAGTCTCGCTGGGAAAAAATTGTTGTGAGTTACAGGAAATTAAAAAATTCCTGCAATACCAACCCACTTCTCAAAGTCAATCTGTGGTATCCCAGCATCCACTCGACTCTGAAGTCAGGCCAGAATGATTTTCGAAGAGTCATTTCGAGACTTATAAAGGGTCACGGCGTGTATTGAAGCCATATTTGCTTCTGTGTTTTGTAAATTTCGAACTCATTACTAAACCTTTGTCTCTGACACCCCCGCGTCTGGCTCTTCCTTCGCCCTCATCAATCTGAGCCTTAAAAATCTAATGAAAAATGCCGAAACACATTCTGCATGTGGAAATGTGATAAAACGCCAATTGTTCCCAACTCCAGGAGAAACCCGCTTTCCCAGATGGGCAGGGAAGCCAGCCACTGCCAGGTCCCGCCAGTCCCCGGGAACACAGAGAGACCAACAGGACTCCTACTCTGCTCCGAGCCCACTGCACCCTGTGGCTGAGATCAGCCACAGGCGTGCCTGCACCACACGATTCCAAACTGTGCCTGCTCTGGGTGCTGGGCTCTGGGTGCCGGGCTCTGGGTGCCGGGCTGGAGGACTCGCAGTGTGACTGTTTCCTCCTGGAAGATGAGTATCAGAAGTCCCTGTGTTCCCACGGGATACTGCTGGCATCTACCTGGGGTCCAAATCACAGCGAAGCAAAGCTGTGGATACCTTGAGAATTTCAGGTGGTGTCTCCTGGTGGACAGAGAAGCCACTTTGGGGAGCACGGAGGGTTCCAGAGCATCTCAGGACAGAGAACCAGACAATGGTCTTTGGAATGTTCAGATAAAAGCTGTGTGACCTTCTCCTAAGCCCACAGTCTGTCTCTCACCCCATTCCCCAACCCCTTCCCACCTCCTTAGTCCACACTAAGACCCTTTGGTTCAGGTAAGTATCACACCTAAGCTCCATCTCCGGGTGCATGGCAGTCAGTTGGAGGTAGGCTGACTTAGGTTTGCAACCTGCAAGAGCTCTGATCAACACCCAGCTCTGCTGTGTCCCAGCTATATGGCCTTGGATAAGTCATTTGACCTCTCTGAGTCCTGGTCTCCTTGTGTGCGAAACAGGAAACGGTGATACTATTTTTCAAGCCGGTGCTGAGGGAGCAAAGGCATGGAGGCAGACTGCGTCTCAGAATGGAGGTTCAGGTTGGAATCAGATAGTTCTGGCCTCTACTGGGGAAGGGGAGGCAGAGCCACTGAGGGGGTTGCCAGGGAGTCATTTTGGAGTGTCAACCCCAAAAATCTGGGTGCAGGACGCCAGAGCTCTGTTCTTCAACACCCAGCCGACACCTCCTAACGAAATGCAAATGAGGCTCTAACAAGCCTGGCTTGTGCTCCGGAAGGTGCCAGCCGCCACCCACAGCAGTCACAGACAGAACAGGCAGACGGCCTTCTCCAGGTTTCAGGAGGCGTGAAGGAGCTCAGCCAGGAGGATCACCACCAGAGCTAAAGGCCTGGTGACCCGACAGGAAGTACATCCATCCTGACCTTGGGGAATCAGGCTGGCCTCTGTGGCTGCTGGGTGGGGACTGCTTGGATAGAGCCGGGCTGACCTGGAAGCACTTGGAATTTAAAGGAGAGGTGCTTCCACACCCTGCAGAAGCAGCTAGGCGGGCACCATGTGATGGCATGCAGCCCTGGGTCAGAGCCACTCCCCAGGGGCAGGGGAGGGAGCCTGGAGAGGGGAAGCCACCACTCTGAGGTCACAGAGCAAATTAGTACCAGGGTCAGGAAAGCTCAGAAATCACAATCTAACCCTGGGCTTTGGAACAAGGGGGCCTAAACTGCATACGCACCCTTTTTCCTTCCTTCAAGGGACATGGTTCTGAGTGACTCTGTTGGGCCAGCCCCTGGGAAGCTAAAGATCAGCAAGGTCAGTGTGACTCTGTCCTCCCAGAGACCAAGGCAGGCTGCCCCATGGAAGCAGTGATGGAGACCAGATCCAAGCTTGGCTAGGAATAACCAGGCCAGGTAGAAAGGGAAGCGTCTTGGCAGAGAAACAGCTCATGCCAAGGTCCTGTGGCCAGGGGACCATACATGAGGCACTGGAAGAAGGAAAGGTGGCTGAGGCTCAGGGACCAAGTGGGAGCCCAGGGCAGGTTAAATGTCTCCAGCACCTTCTTCCATGTCTGAGTTACCTAATAAAGCTCAGCCCCATGTGGCAGCACTTCTTAAACTGAGTGCAATTGAGAGAAAATGCAACTTTTTAATTCATTTATACTTAGCTCATCAAAAAATGGTAGAATATATTAAAAGAATAGGTAAAAATATTTGCTACCGACTATGGCTTTTGATCCATTTAAAAAAATATATCACTCTGTTTTTGTCTCACAGTCCTCTCCAGGGATGAGGGAACTCGAGTCCCCAAGCAGGGCCACAGGTGCCCAGCCTGGCCCGAGTCAGGTGGGTGGAGCGGCCTGCCCATCCATCCCCAGCAGCTGGTGCCGCCAGCTCCATCCCTTCCGGGGCCGCAGGGCTGGGGTGGGTGGGATCATCTCGGCCCTCAAGGGCTGCAGCCACTGCCTTCAGAGGCAGGGGCTGGGTCTGGCTGGGAAAGAAGAATAAGACCTTGGGGGAAAATCCTCAGGAATTTGCCAAATCAGTGGGTCAAAGAATTGGCTGTGCAGCACCAAGGTCACAGAGCCCAGGGCCTTTGACAAACTGCATTTAGGGAACTGACCTGGGGACCCAGCAAGGACAAACACTGCAGAGGGACGGGGACCAGTGACTGCCTCTAAATGCCTGGTGGCCCTGGGCCAGTGGTTGGCTTCTCTACCTAAGTCCTCGTCTTGAAAATGCCAAATAACCAGGTGCACCTTAAGTCCCCAAGCCAGCCCTGTGAGGTGGCAGTCCAGAGATGTGCCTCGTCCCAGGCTGGCTACACAGGGCTCCCCTTCTCTGCGTCCCACTTCCTGAACCCCCAGCTCCCCTATCAGGCTGCCCTGTACTAACAGGGTCCCTAATAAGGATAGTGAAGCCCTGTGCGCAGGTCAGGGTGTTGGGGAGCCCTCAGGGCCTCACTCGCCTTCTCCCCGCTGCTGGGGACGGGTATTTGGGGCTCACCTGCTTGCCAGGCTCCCAGAGCGCCAGCACTGCCAGCCCCCAGGACAGGGAGCCGGAGGGCGGGTTGGCTCCACCAGCTGACTCCTGTCCCTCTCCACATCTTTCCTGGATCCGAGGTCTTCTGAGGAGAGGGTGGAGGAGCTCAAAAGCAATAAGGACAACTGCCAATCTGGGAAGGCTCAGAAAAGGGAGGCTGGGGACCCCAGGGACCCCAGGGAACACCAGGACCCAATGCCCCAGGCCTCTGCAGCACTCTTTGGAGCGGCCAGCAAGCAGACCAGAAGCCCACGTATTCTTGTCGTTTATCCCCGTGACCCACACCTGGAGTGCGAGGACAAGCCAGGTAGGAGGACACAGTAGGTGCCCACCCGCCTCCCACAGGCAGCTGCCCAGGGCTCTGCGCTCCTGAAGGTCCTGGAGCTGGGGTCCTTGGGGGCACCACTGCACTGGGGAACCCGGAAGGAGAGCTGGAAGGAGTCAGACCTCTGAAGGTGTATTTAGTACTGCACTTACGGACTCAGGATCAGAAGGGCCCCAGTGAACTTGACCGCCTTTTACGAGGGATCAGTCTGCTATGGAAGTCCTTGAACTGAGGGTGACCAGAAGTTACCTAACGCACACATCCAGCGTGGATAGCTAATTACCAGGCATGGGAAGGTAGGGACGGAGGCTTTGGCTGTTTCCTTGGCACTTGGCATACAGTGGGTGGTCAATAAATGTCTCTATGTTAATCAACATGGGAACGAATAAAAGGGTTAATCACCTGTGGGAAAACCGGGCCCAGCATCCGGCCTGGGGAGGGGCATGAGCTACAAACTGAGGGCCCTGGGCTGTGATGTCTCCCCAGGGTCCTGAGGTCTGTGTCACCAGGGAAGGCCAGGCCACACCCCAGGCAGGATGGAGTCTGGGCTGGGAAGGTCACTCTGCCCTACCTCCACCCAGTGCCAGAGGTTCCAAGTTGCTCTTGGGTCACCCGTGTGCTGGCCTTGGCCACCCTGGCCTGCTGCACTCCCTCCTCCTGAGGTGGACTCAGCCTGGAATCTAGGGAGCCAGGTCCTGGTCCTGCTGGCTCCAGCATGGAGGCCTTGCTGGGGCCCAGGAGTAGGGACGTGGGGCTGACAGGCTGCTGACTGCCCTGCGGTGGCTCTGCCTGAGGGGGCCCTGCGAGCCCAGGCCTGCAGCCCCGAGAGCCCATTCTGCCTGGGCTCCCCTCTCTCCTCACTCAGACCTCAAATGTCACCTCCTCTCCAACACCCGGCCAGCCGAGGCCCAAATCCAGCAAGCCTTCAACATGCAATCTGCAATCGTGCTCACTGCAGCCTCCCGAGCCACCTCTGAACTGCCAGGGAGGAGATGATGGGGAGGGGTCCCCGGGGAGCCGTTCCCGCCTCATGCATCACACGTGCTGAGAGAGGCCAGGCCTCTGGCGTTTGCAGCTCAGCTCCCAGTCCTCCTGGGGCTTCCAGCCCTCACGCACCTTGGCAGAGCCAGGAAAGCAAGGACGGTGAGGCTGAGTAGGGAGGGTCTGTTATTCCCAGCAAGACCACCAGAACACATAGGTTGTCCCCTCTAGAAAGTCCCCTAGCCATGTCCCACTTCCAAGCCCAAAGAGAGGGACACTTTGAAGGTATCCAACCCCTGAGCACCACACAAAGCCCTCAGTCATTGAGTTCAGAGCTAAACTAATAGCAATGACCCAGAGTCCAGTGGGCGCGCGACTGGCAAGGCTGCGTTAAGGGCTCCAGTTTTACTGTTTCAGGAAGCAGTAAGTTCAGGGCTGCATGTGCAAAAAAGCACCTACTGTGTGTCAGGTCCCGAATCACAGGGGCCTAGGGGGAAAAGTGGCCGCTGGGGACAGCAGCAGAGGAAGTGGAGAACTTAGCAGAGTGGTGGGGAAAAAAAAAAACAGGCTTACACTGCAAGTCAGAGAGGCTGCTCTCTTGCTGATCAACTGTGTGACCTCAGGCCAGTTACTTAACCTCTCTGAGTCTGTTTCCACAGATATGAGAAAGTCATAATAGCAGCAAAAGAGACAGTGAACGTGAGGCGCTGTGAGCAGTGTTGGCACAGAGAGGTTTGTGATGAAAGGCTGCTGCCCCCACCCCGTCACCCCTGGCCATTTGCAGTCACTGTCATGACCTTGAACTGTGCTGCATGCACGTAGAGGCCATCAAGGGAGAAGCGGGGTCTCCAGTCTTCGGTCCCCCCAGCCTTCAAGACCCAACCTACCAACAATGACCCTGAGAGCCCAATAAGGCACTGGATCCTGTTTCCAGGCCCCTGGGGCACTTCACAGCCCTCCTGGCCCAACAGGGACCCCCCTCAACTCACCGAGTCCTAGGCCCCCGCCCCGGCTCCCTGGGAAAAGGCCCTGTGGCACGGGCCTGTCGGGGGCTGTGGGTGCCTCCTCTTCTGCAGGACCCAGGCGCGACCAAGAGGCCCAGGTTGGGGAGCAGGGGTGGGGGCCGCCTGCGAGTCTCCGAGACCCCTCCTCCCACCCTGAGAACTCCACCAGTGGGGGCAGCGCAGCAGGGTCCTGGACACTCTCCCAGCAACGCAGCCTGCACGGGCAGTGACCAGATCCTGCTAGAGGAGGCCAGGAGGACCTCAAAGATGGGGCCTGACCTCTCTGCAGACATTGGCAGGCTGCAGGAAGGCGGCACCAGGAGAATCGGGTGGGAGAGTCCATGGCCTGTGCCCAGCCACCCAGGGCAGCGGGAGAGCAGGCTGGGACTCCTGGTCCAGCACATACCCACCGTAAGGTCTTGAGCCGCTGGTCTCACCTCTTTGGGCCTCAGTTTCCTCGTTTGCAAAATGAATCTCCATGTCCCCTTCCAATCAAATGAGAAAATAGAAACAGGGAACCTTGTCCAGAGTGCACACTCAGCCACGGCAGGAGACACGGTTGCATCACGGCCTCCTCACCCAGTCCTCCACGCCCACCGCCATCTTGTCCAGACACATTCCCCAGGAAGTCCCGTGGACTCTTCACAAGCTGCACACTCAGAACTGAACTTGCTATCTGCCCCCAGCGGGCTCATCTCCTTAATCTGGAGTCAGGCAACTCCATGTACCCAGACCCCAGCCCCAAATCCCTGGCCTGCCATTCAATAAATTTAATAAAGCATTGAGCACGTGGTCCTTGCCCTCATAGAATATCTCATGATTATTAAGCCTGTCACATCCACCTGTGCTGTAACCTGCCCTGGAGCCCATCTTCCCTGAGAGCCCTGCTGACTCTGCACAGGCCTTCTGCCCTTCACACAATCAAGCACAGCAGCCCATCCCCACCACAGGGCCTTTGCACATACTGCTCCCCTGACCAGTATGCTCCTTCCTCCACTGTGCTCTTGATGGCTCCAGCCCATCTGGTAGACCAGGGCATAGCGGGACCCCTCCTCAGAGGACTTTCCCAACAGCTCTATCTGAACAGCTCTCCCTGCGCTCTCTACCCCATCATTGACCACCTCAAGTCCTGCTGGTGTCCTTCAAGTGCTTTAAAAACCACTAGGTTGTGCATGTGTTCACTCACTCCAGATGAGCCCCAGGAAGGCACTGGCACCGCCATCGTTCACTGCCTGGCACTTAGTGCAAAGCTCAATAAATAAGTGTTGACTGAATGTCGAACAAATAGGCTACTCAGGCTCCGCTGAGCAGAGCAGGGTGTGGGCTTCGCAGCCAGAGCCCCATCCCTGGCAGATGGAAAAGGGGCCCCTCCCCCCGCGCCCCAGCAAGGCCACACCTGGCTGCCTGCAGCCCGCAGTGCTCAGACCAGCTCACCAGAGACAAATTGGAGGGAGTTCAGAGGAGCAGGCCAGGCAGGATTAAGTGGAAGGAGAGGGTGATTTATAAAGAAAGATAAAAGGGCCTGCTTCACAAGGCTGGGCTGCAGGGCGATTTCGATAACAGCCTCCAAATGTTGGCAAGGTGCTTGCACCCAGGGAGCAGGGACGACTCTTCCGCAAGTGTCACCAGGACAGACACGAGGAGATCCCAGCAGACTCCGGGGTCCTGAGGGCAAGTGGGACCAAAGACCAAAGGGGAATCCTCTGGCATCGAGGGAGAATGCCCCCACCTCACTCCCGCAGGCAGCTGGCCAGGCACTCTTGAACCCCTCTGGGAGCTTAGATGGCAGAGGGAGAGTTCTAGAAACCAGAGGATGAGGCCAGTAGCCTCACTGAGACCACAGGCCAAGTCTGAGAAGGAAGATGCTGCCAATCTTTCAGACCAGGGCTCAACAAACTGCAGCCTGCAGGCTGAAGCTGGCCCCTGACTGTTTTTGTAAATAAAGTTTTATTAGAACACAACCACAACCATTTATTTACATACTATCTATGACTGTTTTTCAGAACCCAGTATTTGCAATGGAGCCTGTATGACTTGCAAACTCTGAAGATTGCTATCTGGCCCTTCACAAACACAGTTTGCAACCCTGTCTCAGACCATTGATTCTTGGGCATAGTGCTCATCACTTAGAAAAGGAAAGAAAAGGTTCACAGGACCCCAGTTTTGCCTTAAATAATTTTTACCATAATATTATTTAAATGTACACACAGATATAATTAGGTAATCATCTTAGATGTTTGGCTTTTACACAATGGGAATGCCCAACACCACTCTTGGATTCAATACCAAGAACCAAAATAAAAAACATTAAAATTAACACATTAAATAATGCCACGGGAGATATTTTTGCCCAAGAGGTATTGCAGCTCTCAGCCTGGTGGCCCGCCAGGGTGCAGAGCGTTTAGGAAGGCAGATGTCAAGAGTGCCTCTTGGCGACTGGTGTTCCCATTCAGGTTCCTTCCTCCACTCCCACCAACGCCATGCACGCAGAGCCATGGCGTCACGGGCCTTCACTCCACCACGCCTGGGCTCTCTCATTACCGTGCACACTTCTGATTGGCACACTCAGGACACAGTTAAAACTCAGGGGGTTGGGCACAGCTGAGCCTAAAGCCCTCGCCTAGCATGCACAGGCCCTGGGACTCACACACACACACACACACACACACACACACCCCTCAGGGACAGACATTGTACCACTACACCAGGTAGAAGGTGACCAGATGGATGAACCAGAAAAATAGTTGCATTCATATTTTGAATACCAGTAAAATAAAATAGAACAGATAGAGAGATGGATACAGATATGGATGCATTTTTCAATCTTAGAGGAAGTTCTCTGGTGTGAGGACACCAATTTGAAAAGCAGAGATGGAGCCAGCCCTTCACCCTTTCCAAATGGGGACACAGAGTCCCACAGAAGGGATGGGACTTGCCAGAATCACAGTGGTAGCTGAGGCTCAAGCCAGATTTGGCTGTGGGTATTGGTAAAGTGTTCTCCCTCTCAGCCCAGAGAGGACCCTGGGAGCCCTGAGGAACAGCTGGCCAGAGCTGCTGTGGGGACAGTAGAATTTTGCCCACTGGGGCCCAGAAATGGGAGCCATTAGCTCCAGCCACTGACCTGGGTGTGGATGGCTTCCTCCAGGTGGGCAGGGCAGAGGTCTCCATAGCCCAGGACCAGTGCTGAGGCCCACATGCTGGTCTGCCAGCCTGGAATGGCTCCCCAGAGGCCCCACCAGAGCTTCAGCGATGGGATCTCCAGCAGTGGGACCCTGGCAGCAGCCAAAAGCCCCCGACTTGCCCCAGAGAGTGTCAGTAGGACCCACATGGGTTCAGAATGGACTGGACCATCAGAGCCCAAAGTTGTCACTGCCTTGGGGAATTTGCTCAGGCAAGTGGATCATGTGGCTGCCACCTGGGCAGCTGGAGACAGCAGACTCCCAAACACGGTTGTGACAGCAATTCAGTCATCCGGGGAATCCAGCTTCTAGGGGCCCAGGCCTGGAGAGAGACCAGTGAGCCTCAGGCTTTGCAGGAATTTGGGCCCAGGATTGGAGGCTGTGCAGCCGGGACAGCCTCCTCTGCCTGGGGAGGCCCGCTCTCAGGTCAGTAGACGACGCAGAGAGCATGCCCACAGTGACGGATTTCCAGAACAGGAAAAAAAAAAAAAGTCATCTGCACATACGTCTCCCACACAGAACGGCCTAGGTAAGCCTGGCGACAGGTCAGCTCAGACTAAATGAGAGCTAAAGATATTCCAGAATTCCCAGCACATTTTCAGTAAAGGGACAGATAGTAAACATTTTAAGCTTTAGTAGACTGTATACGGCTTCTTCTCGTCTTCTCCTTCTTCTTCTCCTTCTTCTTCTTCTCCCTCCTCCTCCTCCTCCTCCTCCTCCTCCTCCTCCTCC
>JAJEJO010002279.1:242634-345111 GCA_020662805.1 Glaucomys volans | reverse complement strand
CTCCTTCTCCTTCTCCTTCTCCTTCTTCTTCTAACAATCTTCAAAATATAAAGCCACCTGTAGCTCACGTGCTGTCCTCATCTACACTGAGGCTGTGTTCCACCCACGGGCAGTGGTTTTTCAGATCCCCATTCTAGAAAGCACTAACTGGAAACATTCCCTATGAGATCAACTTGGCTTTCCCCACGGAGCCGTAAACACCTAAGGAGCGATTATGTCCCCGTTCTCACACTCACACACACATATTCACACTCGTATGGATATGCACAACTCAAGGCTTCCATTGGGCTAAAACACATTCCCTGGAAATAACTTAAGAATTTGCAAAGCAGGCTGCGCCCCAGAGTTAGTTCAGGGTCAATGTGTTACGAGCAGCCCCACAGCGTCCAGGGCTAGGAAGTGAGGGGCTATTCCCACGATTCCCATGGGCGTGGAAGGCACAAGCGGAGATCAGAGCTGGGAGGAAGGACCCTGTGGTGAGCTAGTCCCAAGGTCTCCCAACTGCCCCTCAGAGCCATGGGGCCTTTGGAGAGGAGCCTCTGGAGGTCACCACTTGAGGTTGCCACACCAAACTCACAAAGCTACTCACTTTTGCTCTTGTGAGCACTGGATCTCCCTCCCAGAGTTCATCTGGAAGTAGCATTTGTGGCAGAAGGGGGTGTGGGTGTCCAACTCAGTGCCTAGCCCATTGCTTCATGCCTGACCCCTCTAAAAGATCCAGCAAGATTGGCCCACGCGCCTGCCTGTCTACTGAAGGGAAGGAGAAGCAGCCACCATCAGATAGCACAGGTGCTCTCTGAATTGCCACAGTCCCCACCACTCCCTATGGTCTTATACCACCTGTGTCACTGATTAGTCGTACCTGCCTGGTGCCTGGAGGCATTTGAGTTTGGGGTTCCTATTCAGCCCAGTTTTAGCTGCAATAGAGAAGAGCAACAGTGGTTAATTTAGTGAAGTCGCTATGAAATTCAGCTCGACCTGCCAATTCCTGGAGATCCGAAATACCAGCCTACCGAGAGCTGCCACATTCTGCAGGTCTCAGGTGACCCTTGATGAATCCTGTTATTTTTTTAATCTTATGGAATTATTTATATCCCACTACATTCCAAAAAGTATTTGAGGCAGCTTGTAAATAGGCACACGCCACAGTAAAATTTTCAAAATAGATAAGGAAATCTGAGGGAAGGAAATTCAGATGAGAACAGGATCAGGCCAAAGAAGTGAGGACGTAACAAAGCGCATTGGCTAGGTCTGGTTTTCAGTGGTAAACGGGGATCGGGGGCTGGGATGGCTAATGGGATCTGCACGTGGAACCTCGCTCTCCACACAGCCAAAGAAGTTCATTTAAACAACAGAAACAAAAGGAAAAGAGGGTCCTGGGGAAAGCCAAGAGAACTTGGCCCACGCCTAAACTTCAAAAGCATCAGTGAAGGAAAGAAATAGGGAAGAGAGTGAAGCTAAAGGTGATCCACACCCGGAAGCCACTTTGGGGTCAATAAGATCATAACAGGTCTCACAAGTCCCCTCAGATCTAGGGTGACAATGACCAAAAGGGAACCCACAACCTGGCCTTCATTGGCTGGGGGATAATAAAAAGAACCCACTATTGATTCATAAACCACACAGACGAGTCTCAAAGGCATTACACTGTGAACGAGTCTAGACACAAGCATTCACATATGGTATGATTCCATTTATAGAATATTCTGGAAAAAAGCAAACACTACAAGGAGAGGAAACAGATCCATGGTTGCCAGAGGCTGGGAGAGAGGACTGATTACAAAGGAGCATGAGAGAACCTTCTGGAATGATGGAAATCGTGTACATCTTGCTGGTAGTGATTGGAGTCTATACATTTTGCCAAAATTCATAGAACTGTGCACCTGGAAAAGGAGGACATTATTGGAGATCAGTCATATTCAATAAATCTGAGTTTAAAAAAATAATCTGGCCCTGGGGGGAAAAAAAAGTCAAACTATCTTCAAGTCCAAGGGGAAGAAAGTCGAGAAGCCAACCGTGCTCCATTGGGTCAAACGAATGTCAGAGAGCACAGCTCAAGCAGGAACCGAAGAAAAGGTAAGGACCTCAAAGACCCGGGTGATGGGCACGCCCCCTGAAGGCGAGGGGAAACCAAGCAAAGACAGGCACAAGCACACTGAGGAGGAGACGTGAGCCAAACCCAGGAGGAGATTCTCCACAGGGCCTTGTTGAGGGAAAGTGGAAGAAGTACAGGAATCCATGCTCCAAGATGAGCACCCCTCCTCACTGGGAAGACTGACAACACCAAATGTCACCAAGCATCTGGAGCAACTGGAACCTTCAAGTGTCACCTGTGGCAATGTAAGAGGATACAACAATGGGGGGAATGTGCTGGTAGTTCTTATGAAATTAAACATACACCCACCCTGTGAGTCAAAAATTTCAATCCTAGGTATTATCCAAGATCAATGCAAGCACGTGTTCACAAAAGGACTTGAACAAGAATGTCCCCAGCAGCTTTATTCTTTATAGTGACAATCTGGAAACACTGCAAGTGTCCACCAACAAGAGAATGGATGAGTCAACTGTGGGACGTCGAATATGAAAAAGTACTAAGCAATAAAAAGGAACACCTAGCCGGGCATGGTGGCACACGCCTGTAATCCAAGCGACTTGGGAGGCTGAGTCAGGAGGATCGTGAGTTCAAAGCCAGCCTCAGCAACTCAGCAAGGCCCTAAGCAACTCAGTGAGACCCTGTCTCTAAATAAAATACAAAATAAGGCTGGGGATGTGGCTCAGTGGCCCGGTGTCCCTGAGTTCAATCCCTGGTTCCAAAAAAGAAAAAAAAAGGAACACCTACTGATACAAGTGACAGTGGAGATGAATTTGAAAAATATACTGAGTGAAAGAAACCTCAAGCAAGGGAGTCCATACACCGGGGTTCCATTTACAGGAAGTTCTAGAGCAAGCCCAATCAATCTGTGGTAGAGAAAAATCAGAGCAGTTGCCAGACTGACAGGCGGACAAGGTATGCTATCATGGTGGCTTCAGGAGAGAGGCTGAGGAGAGGGAGGAGGGGGATTTCTGAGGTCCTGTTCAGTAGCCTGACAGTGGTCTGGAGCGTCCACCATGAAGGATGTACTTATTAAAATTCATCCAATGTATGCCTGAGAATCATGTATGTCATTGTTATGTAAATTTACCTCAGATTATGTAATTATCTGATAAGACAAGCAGAGTTAAAGGCTAATGCAAAAATCCAGGTAATGCATACATGGCCACTTGCTGAAAAATGTTTTCACTTTGCTGCACGTGTGAAGATTTCTCAGAACACATTTTCCAGAAGAACTTGTGTGATTCTGCATCATGTACAACCAGAGGAATGAGAAGTTACACTCCATTTATGTGTGATGTATCAAAACGCATTCTCCTGGGGCTGGGGATATAGCTCAGTGGGTAGAGTGCCTGCCTCCCATGCACAAGGCCCTGGGTTCAATCCCCAGCACCACAAAAAACAAAACAAAAAACACACACACACACACAAAAACTGACATTTAGTCTGGGGTCGTGGCTCAGTGGTCAAGCACTTGCCTCGCAGGCGTGAGGCACAGGGTTCAATCCTCAGCACCATATAAATAAATAAAATAAAGGTATAAAAATGCCTTCTACTGTCATGTATAACTAATTAGAACAAATTTAAAAATCTTCTTTAAAATGGTATATTTTTAAGATTTGTGCACTTTATATGACTTTTACTTCAAAGGGAAATTTACTATAAAGGGATAATGAACTCTACTTGATGTTCTGGATGCTGAAGTATTTAGAGGGATGTATACTGATGTCAACGCTTGCTTATAAAACCTAGAGAAAGGTATGATGCAGAGATGGAGGAGGAATGGATTGATTCACAGATACATGACAAAGCAGGGCGACTGGAATTTTAACTGTAGGCTCTGGGTTGGGACACACAGGTGTCCACCATAACATTTTCAACTTTTCAGTTTCAATTTTGAAGCTTTTCAGAATAAGATGATACAGGGATGAGAAAATGACAGGAGAGGGAAATGGAGACTGTAGACCAAGGAAATAAATTATGGACCATTCCACAGTATTTAAAAATGAATAACTTAATTAAAATCAGCAAGAACAGCCCAGATATGGCCGAAAATAAAATTACTGGCACAAAGGAAAGGCTTGGATAATCACGAAGAACAGAGATGAGAAAGACAAAGAAATCAGAACAAAGAGAATCCCACACGAGGTAATTAGTGTCACAGTGCACAGAAACCACAGATGGATGGGCAAAGTCCTGAAGGGGAACACACCTCATGACATGATCCAGCCCTGTCGAGGCAAGAAGAACTGAGTCACAGCACACCACGTTCCAGAAAAAGAACACTCGTCCACCAAGTTCAACACCAAGATCTGCCCTAATTAAATAATTGAATTTCAATGAAGTCTCAACAATTGCTCAAGCATCCAGGCATAAAAAAGCAAATGACCACCAGTGAAGGTGAGGATCAGACCCTTGGGGGCTCTCCAAGGCCACAGTCAACCTCCAAGACAATGGAAGGAGGCCACCACGTTCAGAAGGAGAAGCAGGGAGGGTCATTTAAAGGTTGACCAGAGGCCCCTTCCAGGTCTATATCGACAAGTCCAAATCTTAGGAACAAACACTTGTGAACGTGGTAACGTGGTGGAACCCACTGAGGCAGGGTGGCGTGGGGGATTTCTCGCCCCAAGGTCGGGCTCCGAGATGCCACTATGAGGTGTGGGCAGATGTGTCAGGCTGCATCCATCCTTGGGACTTTCGAACCACCTTGCTGGATTCTCAGCTAAAATCTGAAGTTGGAGAAAGCTGACCAGAAAGGAACTGTAACTGGTCCTGGCATGTGAGGAAAGGAGAGACTGTCCACATCTAAATCCAGAGACAGCCTTCTGCTGGGTGCCAGGACTTCGGAAAATGCAGGAGAAGAGTTATGACTAAATCTGGAAAAGAAAACCCCTGGGTCTTGACAAGGAAGAAAAGCACTGGTAGGCCTCCAGATTTTCCACTTTTACCTGTCTGGAAACTAACCCTGTAGTTTGTTGTTCTCCTTTTGTTTGTTATTTTTAAATCACCAAGAAAAAATGAAATAGGAGCAACACATGTACATTTTCTTTGCTTTCTGAAATGACTGAGCTGGATCCTAAGGAACATCCGAATGCTCTCCGAACAGAGCGGATGTTTCCCAGTCATGTTCCTGGAACTGGGCTGGACGTGATGGACAGCTGACCCCAGCCAAGAGGGATTTTGTTTTGCAAACTCTGCATGCGATGCCCCTGGCACAACTGAGAGAGTCTGCCAGGATGGGAGGGCAGTACTTTTCCAGAAAAGATTCATTTCACAAACTGAGGTACGTGAACGCCCAGGTTACAAGAGGTTAGTGGGAGATATTATTTTTATATGAAACCAAACTTGAAATTGACATTAATTTTCCAATTCAATATCAAAGAAATGTTCTCCTTTGTGTGTGTCTTCAGGGATACATGGCTATTCTCCTCGGGCATTTTGTGGCCAAAGGGGAGAAGCCCAGCATCAGGCATCTCCAGGGGCTCAAGTATTTCCACTGTCAAGTGACACTTTCTTGAGCAAAGCAAACTGTCCTCTGAGAGAGAGTCTGACCAACATGCATTTCCAAAAACTGTGCAAGAAACTTGTAAAACACACACAAGTGTGCACACACATGCTACCCTCCCAGGTTGGAGCAGAGCAACCTGCCACCGGAGGCCACCATACCAAGGCTTCTCCCAAGGCTTCTCCTAACCCTGATGCAGACTCGCCTCACCCTCAAGGTCCTTCTGTCTGAAATTCCTGTCCTGTGGTGACAAGCTTCTGCCCTTCTCCTTCCACCACAGAGCAGCAACCTGGCTCGTGCTCATCTCCCTGAGCACTGCTAAACCACGGGAAGGGATTCTGACCAATCTACACGATGCTTGCCACCAAAGTACAGGTGACTGAGCTTATGTCAGATCACTAACACCAGAGTGACATGATGAGCCGAGACAACTCCACCAAGGAGCCCCTCCTCCTGGCTCTTCTTTAATGTGTTTCTTTGTCCAGAAAATGTTTTGTCAAGTTCTGACTCTGGGAGGGACCTATTTGGGCCCCTGAGGTTTGGAGTCCCTCACCTGTAGAGCTGATGTCCAACCAGGAAGACGCTACTGAACAAGTACACATGTCTGTACATGGGGAGGTCACAGCATCAGCCAAGTGTCTCTGTTCACGAGGTTTCACTGGCAAATAAAAATTATCAGTGGTCCAGCCACGGATAAGATCACTTTCCACTCAAACAGGACACATAATGTCAGTATCTGTCACAGTCCAAAGGGTTCCAATCCACCCCTCCTTGCTTTTAGTTGGTTATCTGACAGTGTAATGCAATTGCAAAGAGAAATCAGAGTTTGCTGAAGTCTTGTATGTGGGATTTTATGAGGTTGATACAAGTTATGCTTAAAGCCCAGGCCTCACCAATAGCAGAGGAGTCTCTGACAGATCAGTAACAACGGGAGAGGCATTTGCAGAGATGGTGCATTGATGGTCAAAACAGAAGGATTGTACCACGAGGTGGTTAAGGGAAGCTCTTGGAAAACTAATGAAGCTCTAGAGAAATTTTGATATCAACAGCTTTTTTAATGTTTGTGTTGCAAAAATTTAAAATATATATATTATATATAATTATATATATGAAACAGAAGAAATCATATAATGTTACTAGCCAGTTTTATTGTAAAAATTATATTCCTTGAAATTATCAACACCTGATTCATCCTTGGTCCATTCTAAACTTCAGTGTGTGGTTGGAATTATAATCGAAAATTTGGCAAGAGAAAAATTAAAAATAAATTTATTTGCATAGTTTTCCACTTGATCTTCAAGATAAAATCTGAATCAAATATTTTTAAAATCCCATTTCCTCTGAATTATCAGTTCCCATGTTATGGGACTTGGTCTAAGGCAGTCTTTCGGGTTTGAGTCCCCATAGGTGACAAGGTCTTCTGTCATCACAGGCTGTGAGTGCTACGAAGGAGAGTCCAAAGCCCCTGAGGGGCTTCGTTGGTCTAGGGAAGTGACTTCACAGCTGTGACTCTGATGTGACAGGATACTGGAAAGTAAGTGAAGGCAGGTGACACAGTCGAAGAAATGAAAGAGGCCAGCATGGCAGGAGGCGGGAGGGAGAAGGGCAGGAGGTGAGTTTTGCAGACACAGCTGGTTTGAAGACCAGGTTGTTGCTTCTCATCATACAATCAATGTGCAGGCAGCCCTTCCTGAGCTCAGGAGGAGGGAGGCAACTTGTGATTGAAAGGACTCCTAGGGACACCACGTGGCAGGCACTTCCTCACTCCTTGTCAAGAACAGCCTCCGTGGACATCTTGTTGCTTCCAGAACCAAAAGTGTTCAAAATTTCCAAACATGATTCAGACTTCTCAATTTTAGGACCTTGCTAAGGGACACAGTTTCACTGCTGATAATAAGACCATGATGAGGAAAGTCACTGACAGCAAGGGACCCAGCTGGTGCCTGGAGGTTGGGGTTCCACTCCACGAGTTATGCTTCCAACCATCATGAAGTGACAAGGACTGGGCTTGACCTCTCTCCTTAAACAACCCAAAGCAGGCAAGATGTGAGAAAAACAAAACAATAACAACAAAAAAAAGCAGTGTTCAGAGAGTGAACAACAGGCAGCATAGGACAGAGGTCCTTAAAAGAAGGGAACTTGGGCTGGGCACGGTATCACATGTCTATAATTCCAGCATCTTGGGAGGCTGAGGCAGGAGGATTGTGAGTTCAAAGCCAGCCTCAGCAATGGAAGGCACCAAGCAATTCAGTGAGACCCTGTCTCTAAATAAAATACAAAAAGGGCTGGGGGTGTGGCTCAGTGGTTAAATGCTCCTGGGTTTGCCCCAGTATCAAAAAATAAAAAGAAGGAAATTTAATGAAGCAGGCCCTGACGCTCAGCTTCCTGCTGGAGAACAGAACACGAGGTGGGATGACCCAAACAGAGCCCACCAGTCTCCTCAAGTTGAACACTTAGGAACTCAGGGTGGACAAAATGGCCAGAATTTGGGGCTGGAGCATGGATTTGCAAGAAGAAAGCATCACAGAGCAAAGGGCTGCTCAGAAAAGGCCCTAGCCATCTGCTCCCCTGGAGTCTTCAGCTGGTTACTGATGTTGTGAGCACGTGAGAAAACCATTCAGAACAGGGAGAGCAAACAGGAGCAGCAGAAGGACTAGGCAGAACCATCATTGATGTTCACATGTAAGGGGACCATGGCTGGAGCGGAACAACCTCCCAACACATCAGGCAGCAGAGGCTCCAAAGGGTATTATCAATCCTGGACTAAATACTGCTCTGGTCCCAACCAACAAAGCTTGGAGAAGAGCTCCAAAGGATGAAGTCATTTCTAAATAATTCATCTGCACCCCAGAGCAAGTTCAAGAATACTTAAAGGAATACAAAAAAAAAAAAAAAAATAGAGCATTCAATAAGGATAGGTTCACAATGTCTGGCATCCAAACACAAATGAGTAGGCATAAGAAGAAGCAGGCAAACTGATCTCACAGTGAGGAGAAATGTCAATCAATAGAAATGCATTCAGAAATGATAGAGATAGTACTTGAGGAGGAGAGTCCCAGCTCCACCACCAGAAGATCTCTACAAGGATGATCGTTGTAGCAAGACCCACAGAGGGAGGTGGCCTCAGGAGAGCCACCAGATCAAAGTCACTAGAACATGGAGAGGAAGGACGAATGTGCCCATCACACTGAGCAGCTTTCATTCAAGATGACTCTTCCCTCATGACTCACTCCAGGGTCCTAGAGCTCAGGGACAGCCTTCTCAACAGACTGGGATAGTTCTGTTATGACTTTCAGAATGGCAAGCATGAAACTCATTTCAGTTATTCAGTAATTTAAAACAAGGACCCTCTTTGAGGGACAAGGAAAGCATGAGTGAGTTTGAGCAAAGTCAGTTCGAAAATCAATCTATCCAGCAGGCTTTCAAAAATATTATTCAATCAAGTGCACTATCAAGCACTCAATCAGCACTGCTTTTTATTAGAAAGAGCACATTCTGGGTGAGCAACAACTTTCTTATTCAAACCTCTGCTCCCCTGTTATCTATCCTGCCATCTATATCTTCTGTTTAAATCATGAGGAAAAATTAAGTTATTTGAGAGACAAGCATTCTATGATAACTGAAGAATATTCTCTATTGCAGTGATTCTATTAATGCTGAGCTGTGTTAACATGTAAATGCTTTCCTAAGTCAAGTGCAAGAAGACAACACTGGGAGCCAGTCATTTAAAAATGGAAAAATCTTGTTATATATTCAAAATGACTCATCTTGGGAATAACCTTTCCCACAACAGGAGCACAGCTAATTTTTAACATTCTCTGAATATAAAGTGGGAACCCAAATCCTCAGCTTTGACTTTACCTGGTAACTTTATTTCTCTCATCTTCTTCATTCGGTTTTGAAAAACACAAAGCAATGCATGCTTGCTCTACCAGGAAAATCCACCCAAAGATATTGAAGGAAAACTTAATCATCTTCCTTTCCCATTGACAATGGAAACTTGCAGCCTGGGGTGCATGTTCTCTGTGCACCCACGTTCAAGTTGGACCAGCAGATACACATCCCAGGCTTTGGTTTGGTTTGATTCAGTGCTGGCTAAAGTGGGATCAGATGATATTACTCCAGAGTTAGCTTTTGACATTTAATGTGTCATATGCCCCTCCTCATCAACACAATAATTTATTCAATGGACGTTTTAGTGATTTTCTTTTTTCTTTTTTTCTTTTTTTCCATTACAAATAATACTGGAAGAAAAACGTTCTGATCTGTACGTCCAGGGCAGGAAATCCAGAGGTCAAGGTGCCTGTAGATTTAATTCCCTCAAGTAGTATTTCAGGACCAAGGGAATAAGCCTGTGTTCCTGATGGCTATTGTCAGATTACTTGCTTCCAAAAAAAGGGTTTTTTTTGCGACTCTACAACTCACCAGAAATAAATGAAGGCACCTGGATCCTTTCACTGTATGTTCTGGAACTTTGGGAGAGAAGCTTGACCACTCCTAGACTAAGAATGGAGATAATGCATATGTGGGAGTTGGTACGGTGGGCAGCTCAGGGCACAGAACTGCTGGCATCTTAGGGTTATTTTCAGCAGCATCATATTTAATCCAGCCTTTGAAATTAGTTGAGTGAGAGTTCTAAATTATAAGCAGCGTTATGTGGAGATAAAACAATGGCATTTATTTAGGGCATCTGGAAAATAAATAAAACTGCCAACAAAGTAGTTTTTTTAATGTTACAAAAAATAGTATTAATTTGAAGCCTTATATTAGAACAGTTCTGTCATGAGTTATTTATGTTCTCAGGCTACTGTTCCACATCCTAACTCTTTTCTAGATGTTTCTTCGGGAACCAATCCACGGCTGAGATGCCCATAGCAACTTCACCTACACAAGGGGGTGTGTTTTCTGTTTATCTTTTGCCTGTGAAGACCAAAGGCCCCAATTAAACCATCTGGGGTGTCGAGATAGAATAGATAGACCCACGGCAGCCAGAGCTGGGCCGAGTCCTGTTCCCATCAGCGGGACCTCAGGACGTGATTTAACCTGTTGGAGCTGTGAACTAAGAACACTCCTCTCTTCCCTAGTGCTGGTGATTTTAATGGAATATTCCCCATGGACACTACCTAGAGGAGGGGTCAGTGAAACCAACTGTGACGCTCTTGGTCAGAGCACCAGGGCTGCTTCTGCACCCAGGAGAGATGTTCCTAGGAAGAGCCTGCCATCAGGAGGATCTGAGGCCTCTCTCAGCCACCCCAGCTGTATTTTCTGGCCTTCTGTGTCCCCAGATGCAAGTGTGGAAGACAGGAGAGAAACCATCAGACACAACATGCACTGTGAGCATCCTGTCAATTTGGTGGGTTTGCGACCCTAAGGGCCTACCCAAGGTCAACCCCGGAGCCCAGGAAGCTTAGACAGAGACCCTGCTTGCTGGGGTGGCATCTCTTCCCAGCTCCCTCCTCACTGTGGCTCTCAAGCTGCAGCCGGTGTTGAGGAGCAGCCTTTTCTGACATCCTGGCCTCCCTTGTCCACACCACCTCCCAGCAGGTGACCTGGAAGTGGAGCCCGAAGGTGTAAAACCCAATATCCCGAAACGGGCCATGTTGAATCATTTATTAGATCTTCTCCTCTTCCCTGCCCAGGCCCCCAGTGCACCGACAGCCTGTGGAGCCAAGAGGCTTCACTCTGCTTGTGTTCCTGTTACAGTTTCTAAGAAAACAGGAAGTGTGTGTTTTTGTTGCTACACAATGGCCTCAGCCATTTTCAAGTGTTTTTATGGTGCCTGGAATGGTCCACCGGTGTCCTCCGACTGAATGTCATCTCTCTGAGGAGAGAGGAGTCATCTCTCTCCAGAAGGCCAGTCCTGCCTTGCTCATCCGGGACCCCACCTGCTCCAGAGCTGGAGGCCACACTCTCAAGAAAGTCAGAAAAATCTAAAAATCCATCTCTTTGCATCAAGGTTCCATCTCTCTGTCCACAGGCCCAGCAGAATTCTGCCCTTAGCTAATAATAGCATTGCGAGCTTGGAAGAAAAGATCTGGGGACGTCTCTAATACTTCATTTTAGCAGCTGATAATGTAAAATAGGGTGGCATTTGGAGGCCGAGGATGATGCCAGTCTCCAGGGAAAGAAAGGTGTTAACTTCTAATAGCTTTTCAGTAATAGCCAAGCATCTGCAGTCCCCATTTTTTTAAAGGGGGGTTTTTAAAAATTAATAGAGCTGAATGTGCTTCACACTGAGGAGAATGCCAGATTAATACGTGCATTAAGGGCTGCTTTGGATTGGAAATAATTATGGATGATGACAGAGAGCAGGGTCTACGGGTGGCGCTCACAGGAATGCATTTTAAAAAGCAGTTTAAAGAGCCTTCAGATGTTGGTATTATCCTGCGTGACCAAATTAAGAGCAAATGAGAAAAGTTTATCTGGCATTTTGGAGTATTGAAAGGGCTTAGTGCTATAAATTATACAGTATGCGGATAGGAAATGGTGAGTAAATTCATGTTAAATATTATTGGCAGTTTAAATAGCAACTGCTTTGTAAAGCATTAAATAATTTTAATTTGGAATTATAAGGACGAGCCAAGACATTCCCTCCACTACCAAACAAAATCAGATTGTTTTAGCTGTTTATCTGCCAGCACAATAATTAGAAGTTGCCTTGATCAGAAATTCCTCTCCTTCATGATCAATTTGTGCTATAATATTGCATAAATGGGGTTGGTCTGTGCTTAAGGATTGGTTTAGATCTCCTAAGACAGGACATGTCAAATGTTCCTCCAATATCTTAATCCACCATCAAAGAAGTGTGCTGTAGTCATGGAGAGGGCTGGGGTTTGTCATTATTCATTCCAGCCTGACCCAGGCTTTTCTTTCTTACTGTGCTTTGGCTGGTCAGAGATAGAGGACAGGGTCCTTCAGGATCAAAATCAGGCATGGCCAACCAAGCACATGTCAGGTCTATGGTAAAGGGTGGTTACTCATGCCCATAGAGGAAGCTTCCCAAAACTGTAGTCCATGAACACTCTCATCTCTGTTGGTGTTCATGCTTATTGCCAGTACTTTTCTGAAAATCAATTTGGCAACATTTATAGTTTTCAAAAGCTAAACACCTAACAATCCTATTGCTAAGAGTTCTCCTACTCAGACAAGAGCACAAAGATGCATGTTCAAAGAGGTTGACTGCTTCAGTGTTCATAAAAAAATAAATATTAAGTAACCTACATGCCAAATAATAAAGAATAGTTTCAACAAGGCATAGAACATCCATAAAATGAAATACAATTACTTTAAAATTATATTGTAAATTCCTGCTTTCACTCAGGGATGGAAGAACTGAAAAGAGAATCATTCCCACTCTTACAAGAAGAATATAGCCAGACAAACTACAAAATCACTACATTTGTTGAACCTTTGGAGAGCTGACATGATAGGGCAGCCAGCTAACCAGAAACCTGGACAGGTACATGGAAGGAGAGAAAGGTCAGGAGCAATCACTTAACTGAGGGAGACAGAGCCAGACACCTAAAAGACAAAGGAGAGTGAGGCAGAAGAAATATATGAAGAGATAAAGGCCAAGAGTCATCCAAAATTAATGACAGACACCAAACCACAGATCCAAAAGGGCCAGAGAACACAGAGCAAGATAGATATTAAGTTAAAGAAAAACCAACCAATCACATGTATACATGAAATGGGGGTGGGGAAAAAAAATAACAAAGTAAATCACCCATCAAGCTAGCAGTCAATGAAGCTTTAAAGCACTGAAAGAAAGAGAGAGAGTGAGACAGAAAGAAAATCTGCCAATTCAGAATTCTATACCCAGCACAAATATTTCTTAAATGAGAGACAAATAAAAATCACTGTCAGGCAAATAAGCTTAATGACTTCATTGCCAGCAGACCTTCAGTAGAGGAAGCATCCAAGAAAGTTCTTCAGGTCAAGGACGCTATCAAGTATAAGCCTGACCAAGCTAAACCAAGAAGTTAAAACATTGGAAATGGAAAAGAGAAGATAAAATTCATCTTTTTCTTAAAATTGTCCTAAAAAACAACTATCTAAAGTGAAAATACTAGCAATATATTGTGTTCAGAGCATGTAAAAGTGAAAGGTATCACAACTGTATCACAAGGTGTTGGAAGGAGGAATTGAGAATGCTGTGGGAAGGTCCTTAGACTGTATATCGAGAGGCACATTATCTGAAGGTCGACTCTGACTGTGTCATATTAAAAACCCCTTAGCAACTCCTAAAACCATTTAATAGAAGTATGATCAATAGGAGAAAATGAACTCATTGTTAAAATGTTCAAGCAACATAAGAGAAACAAGTAACAGAGAACAAAGAAGAATAGATGGAACAAAAAGAAATGGCTAACACGATGCTAAATTTTAATCCAAACATTTCAATAATCACATTAAATATGAATCATCTGAATATATAAGTTAAAAGAAGCTGTCAGAAGAGTCTTATTTTATAAAAACAAAACACAACTATACATTGTTTACAAAGCCCACTTTAAATAAAAAGACATAAATAGGTTGAAAGAGAAAAGATTGGAAAAGTGTGTCATGCAAACACTAACCAAAATAAGCTAGAATCCCTATATTAGATTTCAGAATAAAGAATGTTATCAAAGATAAAGAATATCATATAATGAGAGAGGTCAGTTCTTCAAGAAGACAAAATCCTAAGTATGGACATACTTAAAAATAGAACTTCAATATGCATGAAACAAAAACTGATAGAACTGAAAGGAGAAATAGATAAATCCAAAATTTTACTTGGATGCATTAATATTCTCTCAGTAGTTAATAGAAAGTAGACTTGAATTTTAAGGATATATAAAGCCTGCATGCACAGCATTATCAAACAAATCGAGCTAATAAATAATTACGAAACATTCTAGCCCCAAACCACAAAATATTAAGGTCACACATAAATTTAAATATATATTAACCAAGATAGACCATAATCACCAAGATAGACCATAATCTGGGGTATTAATCTCACTAGCTTTAAAAGAATACAAATCATACAAACTATGTTCTCAGATCACAGCAGAATTAAACCTGAAGTCACTAACAGATAATCTGAAAATATTCAAATATTTGGAAATTAAACAGAATACTTCTAAATAATCCAAAGAGGAAAGAAATCTCAATGAAAATTTTTAAAGTATATTGAACTCTATGAAAATGAAAATACAACATTAAAAAAAACTTGTAAGGTATAGCTAAAACAGTGTCTAGGGATAACTTTACAGGGTTAATTTTTATATTTAAAAGAAGAAAAGTCTCTCATCAGTAAAAGCCTCTAGCTTAAGAAAGTAAAAAAAGTCCAAAATAAACAAAGCAACCAGAGGGAGATACTAAAGATGACAGTCAAAATTATTGAAATCGAAAATAAAAATTATAGACAAGCTAGAAGCTGATTCTTTGAAAAGATCATTAAAATTGATAAGCTTTTAAATTTATCAAGGAAAAAAAAGATAGATTCAAGTTGACCAAAATAAAGAATGAAAAAGGGCACCGAGGTTAGTTCCATCGTTTAGCTATGATGAGTGGATAAAGAAAATGTGGTATATACATATGATGGAATATTACTCAGCTTTAAAGGAGAATGAAATTATGGCATTTTCTGGCAAATCGATGGAGTTGGAGAATATCATGTTAAGCGATCTAAGCCAAACCCAAAAAAACAAAGGCCAAATGTTTTCTCTGATATGCAGATGCTAATTCACAATAAGGGGTGGGGTGCTAGGGAAGAATAGAGTTGCTTTATATCAGGTAGAGGGGAGTGAAAAGGGGGGAAGGGGTATGGGGGCAGGAAGAATAGTAGAGTGAACAGACATTATTACCTCATACATGTGACTGCATTACTAATGTGATCCTACAACATAGACAAGCAAAAAATGAGAAATTATACTCCATTTATGTGTGATTGATCAAAATGCATAAATGTATTCTGCTGTCATGTACAATTAACTAGAACAAATAAAAAAGTAATTTTAAAAAAGAATGAAAAGGGGACATTACAACAGATCCACAGATGTTAAAAGGATAAGAATGGAATAGTGGGAACAACTCTATAAACTGGGTGACTTAGACTAAATGAAGCCATTTTTTCCTTTTGCTGGTGCTTTATAATCACACGTACAGTGGGATCCATCGTTCCGTATTCACGCATGCACAAATACCACAGTTTCATTCCACAGGACATTCCTTTGCCCTGTCCTCCCACCTCTTCCTGGTCCCCTTCCTCTACTGATCTTTTCATTTTCATGAGATTTCCTCATACCTACTTTTTAAAATTATTTTTTTCTTTTTTCCTTTCTAGTTTTCACATAGAGAAATTATACAACCCTTGTGACTTTCTGAGTTTGGCTTATTTCATTCAGCATGATGTTCTCCAGTTCCATTCATTTACAAGGAAATGACATAATTTTATTCTTCTTTAGGCTGAGTAAAACTCCACTGTGTATAAATACAGCATTCACTATCCACTCATCTGTTGATGGACACGAGGCTGATTCCATCGTTTGGCTATGGTGAATTGTGCTGCCGTAAGCATGGGTGTGCATGTATTGCTATAGTACCCTGACTTTAGTTCTTTAGGATAGATACCAAAGGGCGGTATAGCTGGGTCATACGGTGTAAATGGAACCATTTTTCAAAAGACACAAACTATTAAAACATTCTCAAGAAGAAACAGATAACCTGAATAGTCCTGTATCTGTTGAAGACATTGAATTCATAGCTAAACAGCTTCCAACAAAGAAAACTCTAGAACTAGACTATTTCACTGGTGAATTCCAGCAAACATTTAAGGAAGGCATAATTCCCATTCTACACTCTCTTTTCCGGGAAAGACATGAGAGAACACATCCAACACAGCTGAGGCCAGCGTGACCTAAATACCAAGACCAAAGACTGACAAGAGTACACAAGCCAATATTCCTCCTGAACATGGATGCAAAAGTCCTCCATTAAGTATTAGAAAACAGAACCAGGCAGTAAAAAAAACAAGTAACATATCACAACAAAGATGAAGAGCAAATTCAGCATTCAAGAACCAAACTATGAAAATGGCCTTGTCCACAAATTTAAGAAGCACCATTTGATCATCTTAACAGATGCAGAAAAAAATTTTTGAAAAAAATTGAACATCCATTCATGTTCTTTTTAATCTCAGAAAAAGTAGAAAGTCAGACATTTACAAAATGCCTAGAGCTGACATCATCTTTAATGCCAGAAAACTGAATGCCCTTCCCCTAAGATTCTCAGCAAGGCTAGAATGCTTCTCTCCTCATTCCTTTTCAACATCTTACTGGAAATCCTATCCTATCTAAGGAAGTCAAAAAGAAAAGTAAAAGGCACAGAAGTGGGAATAGATTCAATAAAGCTGCCTCAATTTATGGGAATAGGATGATGGTCTAAGTAGAAAATTTCAAAGAATCTAAAGAACTTCTTGAACTAAAAGTTGCAGGGTTTTTTTGAAAAGTCAGTTTACAAAAAAAAATGTATTATATTTACACATACTAGCAACAAGCAAGTAAAATTCAAAATTTTAAAAACAATGCTATTTGGGTGCTACCTATGGTAACCCCTAAAATGCGCAGGATCTGTATGCTGGTGATTACCAGACTCTAATGAAAGAATAAAAACCCCAAATAAGTGGAACTTTCATGTTTTTAGATGGAGACTCAAAATTGTTAAGGTATGTTTCTCCTCAAGTTGGTCTATACATGTAGTGCAAACCAACCAAAATCACAAGTAAGCTTGTTTTGCACCCATCAAACTGTTTCAGAATTTTATATAGGAAGGATAACTAGAAGAGCAGAAATAACTTTGATAAAGAACAAAGTTGCAGAACTCATACTTCAATTTTATACTTACTATAAAGCTATAGTAATCAAGAGAGTATGGTATTGGCAGAAAGGACAGAGATATATCCTTCTCTGCTCTCCTTTTTCTTACTGGGCCATGAAGTGAACAGATTACCTCTGCCATGCATTTCTGCACCCAGATACACTGTGCTGTTACAGGCCCAAAGAAATCGGGCCAAGCAATCATGGACTGTGAATGAAAATAAACCTTTCCTCCAGTGAAGTTGATTCTCTCAGGTATTTTGTCACAGTGACAGCTAACACATTCATGTCCAAGCAGAAACCGCATATATTCTCAAAGTATCGCTTGCAAAAGATTTATTCATTGTAAAGGGTAAAATAATTCCTGCACATCAGAGAAGCCCAGTAGACATTACTTTAGCCAAGTTACCAAGGTAAATGTTCCAGTAATAAGACATACCAACAGCCCTGGAGATACCTCTGGAGAGTGGCATGGTATCCTTACTAAAAGTGCATGACCTCAATCTAGTCACAAGAAAACACTGGACAGAATCAAATGACATTCTGAAACAGAACTGACTAGTATTCTTCAAAAGTATCAAAGTCATGAAAAACAAGGAAAGATTGGAGAACTGCCACAGTTTAGAGACTAAAGAGAAATGACCAAGAGTGATGTGGGGTCCGAGAGTGGGTCCTGAAACAGAAAAGCAGAATTGGTGGAAAAGTCAGAAGAAGTCCAAACAACGTCCGCAGTTTAGCAAATGTTAATTTTTCAGTTTTGATCATTGTACCCAAATTATGCAAAATATTAACATTAGAGGATTTAGCTAAGGGGACACAAGAGCTCTCTGTGCTATTTTTGCTTTTCCAAAATTATTTCCCTCAAAAGTTTAAACATTGTATAGATAGATGTACATACTTATGGACATGGAATATCTTCACAATATGTCAACAGAAAAAGTTAATCATAAAAATGAGCTTTTATAATATGCTAGCTTCATTATCAAACTATGTATCCAAACACATCTGGACTTGCCATAGGACTTCATTTGAAAACCCCCCGTAAGTCAATGCAGTCAGTGCCCATAACCCCAGGCCCTTGAAGCTCAGCAGCCCCACACACTCTAGAGCATTGGCTGTTTGTTTCCAATCACAGGGCTGACCGGGGCCTGTCCCTTGCTGCCATGGTCAGCACCCCACAGCATTGCATCCCATGTCACCAGCCCAGGAAAAGACCAAAATCCAAATAGAAAATAGAATTTTAACTGAATGTTGGAAAGTCAAAAAATTTTTTAAAAAACTGTTAAGACAAACCATTGTTAAGTCAGGCATCTTTGTTCATATATATATTTACAGTACTAAGGCATAAATATACATATGTAATACATAATTACATACATGAAGCATATTGTGTATATATATTAATGCATGCTGTGTTATAGATCACATCCTACCAAATCTACAAAAATAGATCAAAGTGTTACCACTGGCTTTCTCGGGAAGGGTGAGATTGTAGATGAAGCTTTTTTCTTCTTCTTCTTCTTTTTTTTTTTTTGTACTGGTATTTATTTTCCAATTTTCCTGCCATTAACCTGTTTTATCATGTATTTTCTAATTTTGTTATTTAATTTTTGTGTGTAATCCAAGAACAGAGTGGAGTCAGGGATTAGGGGAGACCCACCTTCGGGACAGAGCTCCAAGGCATATATATGGTCAGGGGATGGTGGGCTCCAGTCTTCTTCCACCTGTTTCATCCCAGGGCATGTCTTGGAAGTTGTTGGAACTTCTTAGATTTCCAACTCCCAGCCGGTGTCCAACCTCTACCAATGGTGGTCTGAGTTTTTCTGTTCCTATCATATGCACCATCCGCCAACATTGCATCTGAGACCTCTGGGTCTTCTGCAAAGCCCGGGGCCACAGCCATACAGGAAGATGACCACAAAGCCCTGGACCTTCACACAGCCAAGAGGAGAAGCAGCCAAGCACTGGTCCAGACACTCCCTCATCGAACAGGGGTTAAACTGAACGTCCAGTATGCATGTGTGTAGGGTTAGACCCAAAAGAAAATGAGGCCCTTCATTCACAACTTCTTAAGTTCTCATCTCCAAGAAAGAACTGGGGTTTGCCAGAAGTTGACAGTCATTTATTTTAACTAATCCCTTTGGGAAATGATTCTGCCTGCTCGAATTTGCCAGAAATTTAATTTGACACCCATTATTCGAAGGTTTCACAAAACAAAGCAGATGACGGAGGCGAAGTCAGGCTTCCTGGGAGCAGAGGAGACACAGAAAGGAGACCAATTCCACCATTCAAGCAACTCTCTCATTCCATGACTCCCAGCACAGCGGACACAGGCCACAGAATTTCAAATCAAATTCTCAGAGATTTGTTTTTCTTTTTGAAACAATTTCTGGCAGCTTTTGATCTTCTAAACTGAAAAAAAAAAATCAAAGAAATCTGTTTCTCCAGAGTATTAATAGCAAAGGAATTTGTGGATGCTGCAGAGTAGGAGAGGGACATAATAGCATCTCAGTTTTATTCATCTTCAAAGCAAACTAAATATAGTTTTTAAAAAATAGAAGCAGGATACCCTACAGATTTTTTGAAGGGATAGAATAAATCTCTTTGCACAAGAAAAGATGACATGAAATTTATCTTGAAAGACGTTCACTGGGCTCTTGTCTATTTAATACCTACAAGTGGGCCGCAGGAGGGATCTGTACGTTACACCGGAAGTACAAACACCTAATGGCTCAGGGAACTCACAAGATCCACCATTGGCATCATTGCTTCCCTTTCCCTGCTGGGATGGCAGTACCACAAGGACACAGGGCTTCAGGTTCTGATGAGCAAACATCTAGGCCAAAGTGCAACATCTTCACTGTCACCCAGATTCAGGGTTGACAGCCCCAGTCTGGCAGCAAGCCTGGGACAGGACACTAGGCATGGGTGTATTTAGCTGGGGTGGGAAGAACAAGGCACACGTGTGTGCAGGTTCACGACAGGGCGTGTACTCATGGGTTATTTGAAAAAATAGTTATCCAGGTGCAACTGTGAGTCAGATCTTTCCAGGCCTTGAAGGCAGAGCCCAGCCTCCCAGCAAACACCTCAGCAGGTGTCTGATTGTGATGCTGTGAAGGAAAGAAATGAGATAATATGCTGGTGAGTTCTGGGAGATGGTGGGTAATTTAGAGAAGATCGAATTCTCTGTCAAGGGAGAGACTAGACAGAACTAAAAGATGAGGTTCTGCCCTTAAAACAGCCGGGAAGAAGGCTGCTCCCAGCAGGCTTAACAGGAAGTGCAAAGGCCCTGAGGTCTTATAACATCCCACCGCAGTTCTTACCTTTCTCATACACATCTGTGGTGCTCCAAGCACACAAGACCTTCTGCCCAAGGGTTCTCTCTTGGAACATGCCAAGAATAGACCAGAGGTGCCACCTTAGATGCACCCTCAGTCAATGCCCAGTGGGATTGACTGCTTCCTCACCCCTGAAGTGGAACTGTGGGGATGTGTCTCACACTATCTCCTAGAGGTCTCCATCAGGTGAAGCTCCCACTGTCCACAGCAACAACCTTCTCCAAGCAGACGCACATGCTGGGGCATCCTTTCCTTCCCTGTCTGACTTCCCCACTCACCCACTGTGGTTTTCTAGAATCACCCCCAATTCAATTCTCCCAATTTGCATTATTAATCTCAGAGGCTATTCCAGAGCCAGCCAGACTAGGACAGGCTGGAAGGTTTTGGCTGGTGAGTCCAAGGAAGGTTGGCACTCAAGGGTGCTGGTGAGGACAAGCAGGGTCAGATCATGTAGGCTCCTGGCTTCTACGGGAGAAATTTATTTCTCTGGCTGCTTTACAGTGACAGCCTGTCATCCCCAAACCAAAGATTAACTACTGTGGGCAAGGACTGGCCTCAAATTGATTCTGTATCCTTACAAAATGCCTCTTCCTTCTCCTCAATACCTTCTACTACCAGATAATCATGGAGCTCAGAGGACTTAGAGAGCATCCAGTCCAGAGGCGATTCCATGGGCCAGGCACTTTGGCCCTTGGCTGTATCCTTGGCACTTCCAACACTGTCTGGTGAGTAGTAAGAGCCAAAAAACATCTGCTGGAATAAATAAATCTTACCAATAAGGAAAGCAGGAGTCAGCAAAGGCAAGCGACTGTCAGGTCACACCCTAGGTCAACTGAGAACTGGGCCTAGAAGGCAGTCTCTGGCTTCTAAGAGACTCGGCATACCCTCAGCTCTCACAGCTCAGAGATGATCTGGTCTCCATGGTCACTCCTGGTGGCTGATGGACATCCTGCACCAAAGCTTCCAGAAGACTCTGTCCTGGGACAGCTGCATAGAAGGACAGAAGTTCAATAAAAAAGCATGGGCTCGGGTGCCAGGTGGGCAGAGATGGGTCCTGAGTCTGACCTCAGCTAAGCTCCAGGACCTTGACCAGAGACACAGGCTGCTTGAGTTGTTGGGATAAAGAGACCAGCCTGTTTAGAGAGAGGGCAGGGGCCTGAGCAGGCACAGCTGACACTCACCTCAAACCTCCTTGGCTACTCTTTGCCCCTCCATTAGCAAGGACCCTGGCCCATTCCTAGACAATAAAGCCTGAAGACTCAGTAGAGGTTCCTTGATTTTCTCACAAATAACCTGAGAGGTAAATATAAATTCATTTTTAATCAACTGTCCTCAGTAAAAATCTACATGAAATGCATAAGACAACTGCTTAAATTATATGTGTTAACATGTATCATAGACTTGAAATTAGCAAAAGACTAACATCATCTTTAGCACAAAATTCATCCCAGAAAACCTGGATTTGGTGGAAGTAACACCCATAAAAGAAAACTCCAAACAGAAAGTGTCGTAATTTGTAAAATCTAATGAGGACCCCCCCCCAAGAAAAAACGATTAATGAAGCAAATCTTTAGTCTCAGATCTGCCTAGGAAAGAATTGATACTGATGAAACCGAGAGACAACAGGGCCCATTGAACAGGCTCTGTAGAAAAGGAACCCATCTTTTCTATTGGCTTCAGTGTGATATACCTGTTTATGTATAAATCTGATTTTTAAGAATCATATATTCATAAAGGTACAGTGAGAGAATTCTAAGGATCAACATGGTGGGTTCTAAATGTCCCTGTGGGACAAGGTGCTGAGGGCCACACTCCAGTGCCTGCAGGAGGAGACTCGTTTGCTCTCCATGGTGATGGCCGGCCCGGGTCTGCCAACAACACGAGTGTCTGGGAGCCCGAGTGAGCTTTAAAGACTGCACCCTGAGGGGCCAGGGGGCAAGCATGGAACCCACACCATGGAAGGGTGACGTGGGCACAGGGGTCTGGCGAGTTTCCTGGCAAGTGATTGGATGGGGCTTCCCTGAGGTCCCCTTAGCTCAGACCCTGGGTGAGTCTGGGACTCCACACTGACAGAGGGCAGAAAGAACATTCCGGACAGCGGAAAGAACTGGAGCACAGGCCTGAGGGCAAGGGAGAACATGGAGTGTCCCCCAGGGTGGACGCAGAGGAGGGGTCAGGGGGACAAGAAAAGAGACCAGGACCAAGCCCAGGGTGGGAAGCACCGCGCATCCTGGGCTTTCTCCTGCAGGCTGTGGGAGTCACGGGCATGACCCAGTGCAGGTCAAGTGATGGGCCAGACCAAAGCAGGGGCTGCACTAGGAGGCCCCAGCAATCAGGCAAGGGCAGGAAGGCTAAATGGGAAACTGAGGCAGGGGAGGGCTGGAACCTGATGGAGGTGAAGAGAGGATAGGACCCAAGGTGTCGATGGTGGGGACACAGCCATGCCATGGACCACGAGTGAGACACAGGAGGAGCTTAGAGTCAGACGTTCAAGATCATTTTGTTCAGTTGCTTAGAAAAATATTGGCATTAAGAATCCCTCAAATTAAATCTGAAGAATCCAAAAGAGAAAGAAAAAAATAAGAAAGAAAACAAAAAACAGAGCTGCCTTAAATACTGACATGCCAGGAAAGGCCAGAGGGAGGCTGACCTCTCAAGACTGCAGATAGAAGGCCCCTGACCCAGGCTGGAGCCCCTCTGTTCAACTGAGGCTCCCACGCGGGTGTCTTCTGGCCCTGGGCACACGGCTGGGAAGGCTCCAGAACCCAGCTCAGGGACTTCAGGGGCCCTGCTCCTCCCTCCACAGCCAGGAGCCCAAACTAATGAGGACTTCGCGTTCTTGGCCTCCACTCCTGCCCAGCTGTCCTTTTGGCTGAGGACATCTTGAGCTACATGAGAGCCTCACCCCTCACAGACAAGCTCCCCTGGGTCTGCCCATCCGACTGGGTCCCAAGCCCTTGCATGCCTGTCATCCCAGCTACTCAGGAGGAAGGCTGTGGCTAGAGGATCACAAGTTCAAGATAAGCCTCAGCAACTTGGTGAGGCGCTATCTCAAAGAAAATAAAAAGGGCTGGGCATGTAGGTCAGGGGTACAGAGCCTCTGGTTCCATCCCCAGCGCAGCAAACAAAAAATAAAGAAGAGTTAAGGAAAAAAATCTATGCTGTCCCAAATGGGCTATTAGTGTCAGTCACCATAAAAATAAAGCAGTTTATACGCCACCACAGAAACAAAAGAACATGATTAAAATCTTGCTTGATAAATTTGCCTGTTGAAGACTAGAGCCCAGGGCTGCTTATAAAGAAAGAAGGAAGGAAGAAGAAAAAGAGAGAGAGAGAGGAAAGCAGGGAGATAAGATGCTCTGGAGAGGTAAAGTCCTCCCAGGGAGCTCACCCTTCATGTCATCAGAAGTGCTGAAGAATGTGGATTCCAACCTCACTAGGTGAGTTCATGCCACTTGGGGATGGCCCTGGGAAACAGACCTAAGCATCTCCAAGTTTGGTTCCTGATTTGAACAACATAAGGGTACAAGGCACAACTTGGGTTCCTCAGGTCCACCTGATGGGGACCAGAACACACCAGCAAACTAAGGTCCATTGTGTGGCATTGGCCTTGTGGGGGCTACACAGGAAAATAGCCCTTTTTTTTTCCAGAGATGCATACTGAAGGATATGGGATAAAATGACAAGATAACTGGATTTATTTTGAAGCATTGCAGCAAAAGAAAAAAATTCAATAGAAAACATGGTAGATGAAGCCAATGGATTCAACAATTGTTGAATCCAGTTCGTGAGTATATGAGGATTTATTGTACTTTTTCTCTTTGCTTTTAAAAGTTTGAAAATGTGTGCAATAAGGAAGCAAACATTTTTGAAAAATAAACAGAAAGTCACTTGTTCATGGACCACTGTGGTTTACAAAGACTATGTCATTTTGAGAAGTTCAAAGACCCTCATTTAGGAGAATCACTGTGATGGACATTTAAACACCAGAAAATGGGCCATTATGAATGACTGTAAGTCAGACTTCAGAAAATGAAGATATGATGGGAATCCGTAGGGAATGATGAGGGCAGGTGTCCAAGACTGATTGCAGGGTGGTGGGGGAGGTGGGGCTGGAGCAACCTAGAGGAGCGCACCTCTATGAAATGGAAGGGAAGTCCCCCACATGTCCACAGGCCTGGAAGAGTCCAGAAGCTGGACTCGGAAGCCAAAAGAGTGGTTCTCTGCAGGTGGTAGCTTCTGGTTTTGTCTTTATATATGTAAAATTTTATTTTTTGCAATGAATAGATATCATTCTTCTCATCAAGCAAATGAGAATAGAGAAAGTGTATCTTTGAGTCTAATGAAGTTATTTAAATATATATGGCAATTTCCATTACTACCACAGCTCTCTGATACAGGCAATGCATTTCCTGTCAGGGCTGGTGTCTGTGGAAGGTGCTGGAACAGGCCTTCTGTGCAGAGGAGGAGGGAGAAAGTTCAAGCTGCCTCGACTTTGCCCTTTGCCCAGAACCTCTCTGGGTAGCTCCCTGTCCCCATCCTTCCTGGCCCAGGCACAGGGAGGCTGCTCTGGAGCCCCAGCCTGTCTGTCTTTACAGACCCCAGACACACACTACTCTGCTTCTCCTTTGGCAGATGCTAGTCTCCTGCCTATTCATAGGTACCAACCTCCCATCTGTAGCATCTGTGAGCCAGGACCCGGTGGGGCAGGGAATGGGGCAGAGTGGACAGCTACATGCCCCACCATAAGTTCCTACTCTACTGGGGTCAGTCATTTAATCTCAAGAGACCTCGATTTTCCCAGCTGCAAATTGGGAATAAGTGAATGGAATAGCTATCAACTTCTCTGGAAAATTAAATGAAATAATATATACAGAATGTTGGTCACTTTTTTTTTTTTTTTTTTTGGAACCAGGGATTGAACTCAGGGACACTCAGCCACTGAGCCACATCCCCAGCCCTATTTTGTATTTTATTTAGAGACAGGGTCTCACTGAGTTGCTAAGGGCCTCGCTAAGTTGCTGAGGCTGGCTTTGAACTCGTGATCCTCCTGACTCAGCCTCCCAAGTCGCTTGGATTACAGGCGTGCGCCACCATGCCCGGCTTTGTTGGTCACTTTTAAAGTACTCAATTAAAAAGTAGCTATTGACACTATTATTGGTACTATATAAACATTAAATGATAATCATCAAAACAGTATAAAGGGCTTTAGTGTCCTTTGAAAATAACACTGGAGCATGTTCATGTCAAAAATTTCCCTAGGAAATAATCAGAAGTGTGTTCCATGCACAAGGATAATCACTGTGGATAACAGTGACTATGGCAAACAGTTTCTAGGGGTTTATTATGCAGCTATTAAAGATGGTAAAATGTGTGGAAGGATATGGGGAAGGCTTATGATATATTAGGAAATAGAAAAGCCTAGATACGGAAGAGCAGAATCAATTCATGCATGTTGTAAACGCATCATATAAATATACTTACATGCATTCATATCATACATACAGGGAGAGCAAGAGAAAGAAGGCCAAGAAAGTCTAAAGAGAATTATTCTAAAATTCTTAATAATGGTTATCTGTGGATTAATAGATTACAGGTGTCTTTTTTCTTTTTCTTTTTTGGTCTCCTTCCTTGCGTTTATCTGAATTTTCCAGAATTTTCTAAAACTAGCATATATTACTCGTGTGACATTTCTGTTATTTTTAACAGCCTACCCCCCGTGTGCCTATGGGTGAGTTAATGATAAAAGGCTGTTCCCAGCCCCCAGCCTTGGATGTGAAGGCTCCCAAGGTCACTGCCCGCCCTCCATGGACCCTCAGTGTCGTGAGGAAGAGCCTGGTGTGGTTTTATGAGCACAGAATGGACACGCTGGGTGAGCAATTAGCCAGCTCTGGGAAGAGACGCTGCCTCCCAGGAGGCCAGCACAGGAACCACACCCTGGGAATCCACAGGAGGCTCTCAGACTAATTCCCAGAAGAGGGGGTCACCGAGAAATCACCCTCCTCCAGTGTGTAACATGATAGGCTGGCTCTGGGGTCCAGGCAGGAGTTGCCCAGATGGAAGAGAGGAAGCTGAAGGCCCTCGCCTCCAGGATCTCACCACCCTCCCTGGGCGACTCCCCGACCTGCACCTCAACCCTGGAACTCATTGTACAATTTTCTTCCCTCTAAAAACCCGGCTGTCTCTCTAGGACTCTTCCAGATAAATGATATTATAAGGTGTCAGAGCTGAACAAAATCTCAAGGATCATTTTACTGTCTTGCTTTCCAGTTGAAGAAATTGATCCAAAGAGATTAACCAACCTGTCCAAAGTCACCCAGACAGAAGCCCAGCTCAGGGCTCAGATGGCTGTGCTCCTCAGCCAGGGTGACTTTGTCTGCCACATTCCACTTCCTGCCATTGGAAAAAATATATACATAGGGTCCTGCCTACAATATGGACTATGAGGTGGGATCCCTGACTTTAAACTCTGGCACCAACCGCCACTGTGGTCTTGGGCACCCCAATTTTTTCCATCAGGAAAATGGGGCTAATAACAACTCTATCATGGGTTTGAATGAAAAATGAGTCAAGAGCATATTCAGAAGAAATCCTGGTGCACAGTGAGTGTTATGTAAGGCTTTGCCATTTTAATGATTAACCTTGCCAGCCAATTGGAAGTGTCTGTGAGAAGAAGCTGGAGAAGGGCAGAGATACACCATGTGATTCTGCAGAGGAAGCACAGGATCTTCTCAAAAAGCTGTAACCTGGGACGCATGTCTGCATTCCCAGAGATTTGGGAGGCTGAGGCAGCAAGTTGGAGGCCAGCTTAACAAGGCTCTAAGCCACTAGCAAAATAAAAAAATAAAAAGTGCTGGAGAAGTGGTTCAGTGGTAAAGCATTACTGGGTTCAATCTCCAGTATCAAAAAAAAAAAAAAAAAAAAAGCAGTAGCACTAAGTACCCAGCCTCTCCTTCCTTGGAAACATGGTGAGCCTGGGCCAGCCACCATTCACTCCTGAAGTTCTTAGCGAGCCAACAGAACACAGATCAGAAACAGATGCTTACATATATGGTTACCCGGCTGGTAACAAAAGTGTCTCTGCCTTGTGTGGAGGAAGGATGGTCCCCACACGGTGGGACCAGGGACCAGGCTGCATCTACATGGACAGGGAGCCAATGGTGACCCCAACCTCACACCACACAGAAAAGTCACTCCCAGATGGAATGAAGACCTAAATGTGAACATTAAACAAACAAGTTTCCAGACAGTAACAGAGAATATCCTCATGGCCTTGGGGCAGGCGAACATTGATTAATAGGAGATAAAAAGCAATCATCATAAAGGAAAAATTGACACCTTGTACTTCCACTGAAATTAAGAATTTCTCCACAATTAAGAAATACAAAATGAACCTAGGAAACAAAATTCTAAAGGAAATATAGTATTATATTTTAGTCTTTTACCATTATTAGTGTCTTAAAATGTGCTTAACTTATTAAAAATTTTGAGAATTTCTGCTTAACAAAGACAGCAGGAAGAAAAGGGGAAGGTTAGCCTGAGACTCTTACTCAGGATATGTAAAGAACTCCTAGAATTCATAAGAAAAATGACAGCGACTTGGTAGAAAAAGGGCAAAGTCTTCAACAGGCACTTCCCAGAAAAGAATATCCAGCAGCCAACACATACAAGAAACAAAGCTCGACGTGCGTGACCCTTAAGGAAATGCTACTAAATCTCAAGGAGAAGTCATGGCACACACACTAGACCCATGAAGGAGGAGAAGGAGGGACGGGTAAAGAAAGAGAAAGAGAAAGAGAAAGCAGTCGGGGAGGAAACACCAAGTCTTGGCAAGGATCAAAGGGGTCACTATGAAATTCAAAGGACAGAACACTTCCTGGAGACCAGGACAACCTGGCCATTCAGGCCCAGGATGACTCAGAAAGACATGAAGCCCCTGGCTGGGTCCTGGTGTCCCAGTCAGTCAGGAAGATGCTGGAGAAGTTGAGGGCCGTGCATCCAGTTACCCATGGCGGGCAGCAGCACCCCCAGCCTCTGTGGTTGGTACCAGCCTTCCTTGAAGTTCCAGTGAAAACGGGGGGATGGGGCCCAGCTACCCACCCACAGAGCACCTGAGTCTGGGTGGCTACAGGTAGTCCTGGATACCTACAGCCCTGCTCTGGTAGCAGGCCTAACAACTTCCTTTTAATCTAATCCACTAACACTTTGTCTACTTGGAAAAAAAGATAAGCATGCATGTTATTAAGAAAACAAATAAAACACTTATATCTAAAAAAAAAAGAAAGAAAGAAAGAAAGAAAGAAAGAAAGAAAGAAAGAAAGAAAGAAAGAAAAGCAAAACAAACAAACAAAAACCACAAAGCCAAGGAGCCATGAGCTCTTGGTTTCCCCATCTGTCACTCAAGGCTCAAGTTGGCTTCATGGAAGACCCTGGCTGTCCCTTCCACCCTCATCTCACCCTCTCATGCCCACCTTTCTTCACGCCCCTCTGTACCTCCAGACTCTGCTGGACCACCCATCTCCAGTCTATGACCTCTTGCTCCCCCCTGGAAGTAGGTTTTCAGCCTTCAGACTTCCTGGAGAGGGCCAGCTCAGATAACACCCTGTGTGGCTGGAACTGACACCTCTCAGGCTGCTCTTGGGTGATTCATTCCACTCCAGGGCCCTGAGCATTCTAAGCAGGTGACCCGGGTGAGTTGGTAGGGACACTCAGCCTTGTCAGCCTAGAAATGAAGAAGACACTTTTCTGGCTCCCTGCAGCCACTCACAGGGAGGAGAAGAGTGGAAAAGAGGGGAGAGGTGAGGTGAAGAAGGGGGGAGCCTAAGCCACATTGAATGAGGAAGCCCAGGAGGAGCAGGAAGTTAAGGGGACCAGGGACAGCTTGAGGTTTGGCAGTCCTGAGCACTGCCCTGATTCTAGAATCAGAACTCAAGAAAATGAAACAGGAATGGCTCCAAGGGCAACCAGGGAGTTCTAGAATGATCTACCCCTCTGGGAACTGTGTGACCCTCCATCCCCAGGCAGAAACCATCAGAGCAGAGAGAGGCTAAGGGACACCAGGAGAGCCACAGGATGGAGCCCTGAGGAAGGGAGGGATGGCTAAGGAAGGGGACCTACGTGCAGGGGTTGTGTTGGGATGGGATCCATCCTCCAGAGAAGCAGGGCCGTGGTACCAGGTGGATGGCCCCCTGCCAGGCATGACCAGCCACCTTCCGTCTGCTCGCCATCTTGAAGTGTGCAGCTCTGGAATCTGACAAAACTCCATTCAACTCTTGTCAAAACCAGGACCAAGTGGGGAGAGTGGGGTGCGCATCTCTGTGTGGTTTGCCACTGACATCCAAGTGGTAATCCAGAGGAAGCTATAAGAACGGGGCCAGGAGGACAGCCAGGGAGCCCTGAGCATGGCAGCCCCTGGCTGTGGCCTTCCTGTGGTGACTTTGAGAGGAGAGGCCACTCATTGCTCTGGCTGCCCGCTCCTCACGTTGGTGTGACTTAAGGCGAGGCTCTTTTCGGAGCCCATGCAGACTGGCTGGATGCTCACAGTCCTCAGTTCAAACCCTGGCCCTGCCGCTCACCTGGCAAGGAACCCCAGGCTAATCACTGCGTCCTCCCCACCGGGCACAGTAGCACAGCTCAAGCAGGGTGATGTCATCCAACACAGCAGCACAGGGGGACCCCGTCAACACAGCAGCTTGTGTTTACTTGGGGTTTGCTGGGTGTCTGGTTCACACAGATCATTCCATTCAGCTCTTGCCACAGACTTCTAGATGAACTTACAGATGAACTTGGCATGGTGGCCCCAATTAAACAGCTGGAGGCAGAGATTGGGTGCAGATTTCCCACTCTGGAGCGCAAGCTCTGAGCCCCAGCCCTGTGTTGTCCCCTGGTAGGTGGGAGCTGTCAGTCAGGATGAGTCACATTTTCATCTCCGTCAACTTGAATAATTATCAGCCTCTGTGATTTGGGCACAGAGAGGCTGCTGGGAGGCCCAGCTCCCTCCTCCAGCACAGAGGAGAGGAGGACCCAGGTGTGAGTGCCTGTCCCCTCTGCTGAGGAGAGGCAGGGTCAAGGAGGCCCTCACTGAAGCACTCTCCTGTCCCTGTGTTTCCCTCCTCCTGCAGGGATGAGTCCTGACTTCCCAGAGGTTGAGTGATCTCAACCACCCCAGATTAGAAATTCAGGAGTCTTTGGGGACATAGATTTATCATTTCTCTCTTCTCTGGAGGCATCGATGAAGTCTTATTTTTTTGTCTCTGTAAAGTAAAAACACAGCACACAGGCACTCACATGCAGCGATGGCTGGCCACCTCAGGACACTGCTCAGGACATTCTAGATCTGGCTTTGGTCATCTCCCAGCTCAAGTGCTATAATCTGCTCCTGGCTGGTCCTCTCATCCGTCACATCATGTGTCCTCTTCAACATCTGGCCTCACACTTGCCAGGACCCTCCCGGGTCTCCCAGGGATCACAGCAAGCCAAGGACACCACCTCTTGGGTTCAAGGTCCTGCATCACTGTCCCAGTATAAAGGGCTTCTCATCTGAGTCCCTTGGAGATTAACTTCAACCAGCCCACCTCCCTGTTCCCGCATCTCGCTAAATGATGTGAGGTGTCATCTGGTCCACACACAGCTTTTCCAGAATTGAGTCTTCAGCAGCTCACATCCCCACTTCCTGGAAGAAACAGAACCCTGCGTCTCTTTACCCCAGAGCCTTCGTGTGTTCTAATCCCCGGGCCGGCCTGTTATTTCAGCAACAGTTGAAGCCTGAAAGTAAGATCCAGGACTGAAAATACTGCTTAACACAGCAGTAAGTCATATCATCTTACATCACTCCCCCACCCGGCACCTCGCACTGCCCGACCCTTCCGCAGACTCCAGGACCCTCGGCGCACTCCAAGGCCAACACAGGGTTATTGCTGCCTTAGGCAGAGACATAAGCTCCTCCCTCCACATAGTCAACTCTTTAAGACTGATTAGCATTCACTCCTGTCTGGCTTTATTTCTAGCAACCAAATGTAAACAGCTAACCAGAAGCACAGGACGTATTTGTTTCCTTGGGCTTCAGTAACCAATCACCACAAGCATGGTGGCTTAAATCAACAGAAATTTATTCTTCCTTGGCTCTGGACACCAGGAGTCCAAAGTCCAGGGGTGAGCAGGATCATGCTCCATCTAAAGGTTGGAGGGGAGAATCCTTTCTTGCCTCTTCTGACTTTAGGTAGCTCTTGGCATTGGCTGCGTCAGAGCTAATTGCTCCAGTCTCTGCCTCCATCTTCGCATGGCCTCAATCCCTTGGTGTCTCTGCGGCATTCCCTCTTTGTGTACAGATTCCAGTCATTGGATTTCATGGTCACCCTAAATCCAAGAAGATTTCTTCTCAAGATCCTTATCTAAGCATCTGCAAAGACCCAGTTTCCAAGAAACATCAGATTCTGGATTTCTGGGAGAGTATGAGTTTGGGGGAATGTTATTCAGCCCACTTCACAGAACGTGAAGGTGCTTTCCCATCAAAACATGAGTCTTTGAATACCCTGCTCTCCAAACCTGCCCACCCTCCTCCGCCCATAGCAGCATGGATTCTCCTTGGTTGGTTGTAAATGTTTTTAAATGACCCCGGATGTTAGAGTTAAGCTGAAATGGGTCTTAAGGGAATTTGTCAATCTGCCAGTCTGGGAAATGGGATCAGCTATGCCACACCTGCGGGCCATGGCAAGGCTAACCCAGGGCACCAAGGTGACCTTCCCAGGACCAAGAGCAGGGCCATGGGGCTGCTCAGGCTAGGTAGTGCACCCAACCTCAAGTTCTCAGGCCCAGAGCTCTCCTGTGAGAAAGAGAAGGGTGATCAGAACACAAAAACCAGGCACTGCGGAGGTCGTAGCTACTCAGGAAGCAGTGGCAAATAGCAGCTCTGTGACCAGCAGGCTCCGAGTCACATCACCAGATCCTCTGAGCCCTGCTGGGTGTCTCTCCCATGTGCCCCATCCTCTCCTGGCCCTGGCCAGCGGAGAGAATGTTAGGTCCATTCTGCAGATTAGAATCAAAGGTAGTTGGAGTTCAATTAAGTGGCTTCTCCAGCGTGCATGTTAAAAACTTGTGATCACCATTTCAAGCAAGCGGAGGACCTGGTGGGACCTTTCAGCTCACCCTGGGGTCTGGGCTGGGGCTCCAGGTTGCCAAGGGTGCTCGGAGGGAGACAACTCCCAGAACCAGAGGGACTGTCCGTTTGATTCCAAAGCCCAAGCGCGCTGCCAGGCGCAGGCCCTATCTGACAGCCTCCAGGCGGCAGAGGGAACTGCAGAAAAGTCCAACCAGTTGCCTGCTTCCATAAAGTTAAAAAAAAAATGCAAATCCAACCTTTATTTCTTCTTTAATTTCTTCCCATCTATTTATACATACAGACATGGAATTTAGAGTTCAAGGGTGGTAACCAAGTCTTAAAAATAGCACCCCACCCCGAGGAGAAATGCGATCTTAGGTCCCTAATTCCAGAAAAATTCTAGACCATTCTCTGGCTCTCAGTAGACTGCAAGTCTTTCGAGTGGAGACTTCTGAGTCATTTTCAAGTGCAGGCGGTTTGAGTGAAGGGGGAGCCCCTCTTACTGCGGCCACCTCGGCCGGCGACAGCCCCATGCCCAGCCTCTTGCTCGTGAACAAGATCCCCAGGAACTCAGGAAACCACAGCCAGGGCCGTAGCGAGGGCCAACCCTCCATCTAAGCCAGAACCTCATTTGGGGCCCAGAATTCCGTAAAGCTCTCGAAGGAGCGATGAGTGGGTTTGGAGTCGGTTTTCCAGCAGGTCTGGAGGCTGCTCCTCGGGTGTGGGAAGCGCAGGTCTGTGTGCAAACACGGCCGAGGATCAAGGGTCGCATGTCCCTGAATCCATCCGCTGCTCCTCCTCACACTGCTTCGGCCTCCTCTGGCCCCTGAGACCGACGTGTGTTATTTTCAGTTCCACCACTTAATGGTTGGCTGTGTCACCGCGCACATGGCCCAGGCGACGGAGTATAAATACAAGCGGGCGTCTGCATTTTAACCGCTGGACTCCAGCCACGTTTCTTAAAATGCAACGTAACTCAAGTGGATTGTCCTCCCAGCCAAGCAGCGTGACAGCGTCCTCCAACAGCCGGTGGTTTCCAATCCCAGGCCCCTTCCCACTCCCAAGCCCCTGCCGTTTCCCACCCAGAGCCCCCCAGTCCAGCAAATGTTCAAATCGGATCCAGGGGACAAAATCCTTTAATGATCCTTTTATTACTCTCACCTGCTAGGAAGCGGTCTAATAAATAAATACGCTAATTGGGCTTTGCAAAGACAGAGCTTCCCCAACAGGCCTGATGGCAGCATAATGCCGCCCGCGACAAGCTCCGGCCTCGCAGATCCCCTGAGAGTAAACAAGAGATAATTTGCAAATAAAATGCGCTGGCCAGGCTGGCACCCTTTCAGGTGGCCGTGGGTTTAGGCTGGGTGCCAAGCTGTGGGAAAGGGAGACCTTTTAATACCCACCTCTTCCGGCCCGGTCGTCGGGATATGTGCTGGAGGTGGGTGGGGGCAGCGGCTCACCGATGCAGACGGATGATGGACATTCCCCCCAGATCCTGGAGGATCTGCAGATGCCCCGGCATCTAGATGTCACAGCAGGAGCTTGATGACAGTGAAGCAGTAGCTTCCGTTCTGCATGTGCGTCCCCTGAGCCGGTCGCCTGACTTTTGTTTCATGAGTAATTATCCCCACTTAACAGATGGGGAAACTGAGGCTAAGGTCAATAAAACCTTTTGCCAAGATTGCCCAAAGAGGCCAAGAACCTGCCTGTGCGAGGTCAAGAATGTGCACCTAACGCCACCTCCTAAGAGACTGCTTCGGTTAGTCATTGAACGAAACCTCACAAACCTGCAAGACAGTCATGATCAGCATTTTACAGATGAGAGGGGAAGGCTCAGAGACGTTAAATAACTCACACAGGGTCACCCGGACATGACATGAGCAGGCATTTGAAGCAATGTTGTCAAGCTTCAAAGTCCTTGCCCTGAAACCATGAGCCAACACACTTTTCCTCTAAAGGACCAGATAGTAAGTGTTTTATATCTTTGGCCCAGTGACAAACAATACGCACATGCTGGGTTTGGCTGTCCTCCAGTCCAAATCTATTTATGAAAACAGGCAGCTGCCCTAGTTTGGCCCAGGGGCCACAGGAGCTGACCGACCCCTACCCCAGACACTGTCAGACATGCCATAACTGTGCCAAGGCCAGGCAACGCTGGACACAGCTGGAGGCCCTCCTGACCACATCTCCTAGGACTCCTCCCCTTGCTTTCCCTGCTCCAGCCTCCATGCTGTTACCCGAATGAACCTGGCATGCTACTGCCTCAGGACCTTTGCACCTGCTGTCCGCCTAGCCTGGAACAGCCATTAGTCCAGATTTCTCCATGCTTCATTCCCGTATCATCTTCCCACTTTTGCTCCAGGTCCACTTTTCTATAAGGCCTGCCCAGCTACCCTATCAGACACTGCCACCACACTCAGGCCTGCCTTTCCTTTCTCTTCCCTGTTTGTCTTCTGTCCATGCCCTTGCCTCCCTCTGATCCCACCATCGTTGAATTGGTCACCTCACTCGGTTTCTGTCTCCACCTCCCACCGTGAAAGGGGACCTCTGGGAGGTGGTGGTTCTCATTTTTCTGTTGCTGTCACTGCATACCTGGGCAGATGCTTGACCCTGGCACCCAGACAACAAGGGTGAGTCGGTACATTAGGGAGTGTCTGCAGCTCATCCTTAGAGTGCACAGAACGTGGTCCTGGAGAACCGCCCCAGAGCTTGGGGGCTGGCTGTGCAGACTCCTGGACCCCCAAGGCATTACCCAGGAGGTGTCCAGCGGCCCCAGGACCCTCAACTGCCCACACCACCTCCATTGCCACACAAAGCCCAGGGGCAGTGGAGACAGACCGGAGGAGACAACTGAGGAAGAGCAGCCACTGGAGCCACCCCACAGAACACCACGCTCCACCCCATCCATCTGGGGGACTGCCCGGGCTCCCCGAGCCCTGTGAAGCCTCCTTCCCCTGCACGCCACACAGGGGGCGAGAGGAGAGGAGGAGAGGGCACAGCCGACCCCTGCTCTAGGGAGCGACCAGGCAGCAGGCAAGTCCGAGGTGTTCCTCAGCAGCCCCGCCAGTCCCATCTCCGTCAGGAAGCCCTGTGGGGCTGTCACCCGACACCTTGTTTGACAAATGAGCTCACTTTCTGTGGGTACCTTCAGATGGGGAAATATCCCTGAAGTGAACTAACTTCTAACATTAAGTCTAATTAAGGATTAACATGTCACGTGACCCGTGAAGCACTAAAGTCCAGAGATGATAAATCCCTCCACTGTGGGACTCTTCCCTTGGCGGAGTCCCCAGGGGAAGAGCCATCCCTAAGACCTGGGAGGCCAGGGGGTGAATGTGCAGCACACAGATCTTGGGGCAGGGCCTAGGCACCTGTCACAGATGGCCCAACAGATGCACTGCAGGCGAGGGAGGCCAGAGCCAAAGGCCAGTCGGCCTCTGATACCGCCTCAGTCGTAATGTCCTGTTGGGCCTCTGGACACAATCCCACCCCATGGAGGCAGCTCTCTGGAGGCGTGCTCAGTGCTTCACACACCAGGATGTCTCTCGGACTCTGATCATGACAACCTGTGGTCTCCATTTTTCAGATGTGGAAACAGAGGCTCACAGGTTCAGTGATTTGCCCAAGGTCCCCAACTGGTAAGTGACAGGGCCAGAATTCTAACTGACTCTGAAGCCCAGGTGTTTGATCACAGAGCTGTGGAACTTCTTCAGTTGTCTTTCTAAACCAAACTGGGAGTTTGTGCATGGAGTGAGAGGCTTTGTTATTTTAGTTTAATTGTAAGAATAAAAACAATCTCCTTCCATTCATGGCGGGCAGAGCTAGGATTTCCTTTCCCAGGGTTTAGTGGGGAAGATGGGGGGATTGCTAAGCCACCAAGGGACCCCTGTGATGCTTCAGGGGCCTCCCTCTCCTTCCACAGCCCCTAGTCTAGCTTGAGAGAGGCTCCACCTGACAGTGGGTGGTCCCCTCTGACATCAGGTCACCCTGCTGCACTGCCCTTCCTTAGAAAAGTCCAGAAAAAGGGTGCTCTGGAGGAACTTCAAAAAATGAAAAAAATTGCCATCGATCCAGCCATTTCACATTTAAATATGTGTCCAAAATATGTGTATACACACACACACACACACACACACACCTATATGTGTATGATTATATATTGTAAGCAGAGACTCACACAGATGTCTCTGTACACCAGTGTTCACAGCAGCCTGAGTCACAATAGCCACAAGTTGAACACAAAGCAAATGTCCACGGATGGGTGAATGTAGTATGCACAGGTGGTGGAATACTATTCAGCCCTTAAGAAGAATAAAATTCTGACACATGCTGCATCACAGATGAACCCTGAAGGCACTTTGCCAAGTGAAATACGCCAGACACAGAAGGGCAAAGATCGTGGGCCTCAGCTCACCTGAGGAAACGAGAATGGGCGAATTCATAGAGAATTCAAAATAAAATAAAGCCCAGGTTATCACCGAGTAGCAGAAGGAACCCACAGCCCAGCACTGACCCCTGTACAGTCAGGTGGCCACGTGGGGAAGGTTCCACGTGTTTGCAGGGTGCAACCCATAACCTCCCACTTCAGCAGCCAGAGTCACGGCCTGGGAACTGTGACCCCCGTGCCACCTACAGAACAGAAGGCGGCCTTGCCCGGGTTAATCCAGGTTGTGTTCCAACCACAGAAAGACGCTCATGTCTGGCCAGTCCTCAGTTTTTCTTCTTGGAGCCCTTGGGCCACTGACTTCCTGGGCAATCCTGGGCAAGTCCCCTGGTCCCTTGTAGTCCAAGGTCCTGGGCAGCCCTGGTGTCCATGAGACCCTCCTTCCCCTCCCCGAGCCTCTTCAACAGTGCTACCAGCCCTGGGCCTGGGGGCTCCTCCCCAGCCGTGTGGGAGTCCTGCTGGCCCTCTCCACGTCCTGCTCCTGCGTGGGGGACCGTGGGCCTGGCTCTCATGTGCACTGGGCAGGGCTCTGGGGAGAGGGACTCCATCTCCCTCCTCACCCAGGGCACTCGACTGTGCACCCTTCCCCCGCCCTGTCCCCCGAGACGTTTCCAGAGTTGCTTTATGAGCGAGGCTGGGGAAATCTATTAATGAGAGCGGTAATTGTTACCTTCGGGCACAGCCGGCTGATTTACAGCAGCTAATGCCTCAGATTCCGAAGGCATAAATTCAGCTCTGCTACCATGGTGTCTGCGAGAAGCAGAACACAAGGAGCTCACGGAGCCGCGCTCCGGATGGCGGCTGCGCGGGCATTGTCCTGCAGTCCGGCTGGCGGGGCGCCCTTTAGTATCACCTCCGGTGCATCGGTGCATCGTAAGCCATGCATGCGGGGATGTGGGCCTGCGTTTCCAAGGAGGAAGAGCGCACAGGGCCGGAGATGGCCGCAGGTGGCCCGGCCAGCCACAGCTCATCCTGACAGCGCTCAGCATCTGGTCAAGGAGGGGCCGTGGCCCCAAAGCACACCTGGAGCAGGAACCAGTGTCCATCAGAGGCAAGGACGCTGGCCTCGTTTCCTTCCCAAGCAGGAGTCAGGAGAATTGGAAACTCAGGAAAGAATTTTGTTTTGGGGATTCATCAGTTGGACCTCCCAGAAACTCCTCTAAGGGCTCTGAAGGCACACTGATTGAGTCCCAGAAGAAAAGAGGAAAAGCAGTTATGAGTCCTAAGATGGGAAGGGAAGACGCACACCCACACCTCGCCCAGGTTAGGAGCCTGTCTTTCCACCTGGGCTTGCAGATGCCCCATCCCAGGTCAGCAAACGGCCTTGGCACTACTGTGGTCAAGATCTCCAGCACCCTCCATGTCCCAGACAGCCCTGGGGTCCTGGCCCACAACCCCCTTCCAGTTGCCCATCGGAGTCTGAGGCTGGGACATTAAATAGCACAGCCCACGCTGTGTCTCATTGCTTTGCAATTCACACAGGCCCCCGGGATTCCAATCATTCAACAAATATTTGTTGCACGTCTGCTGCATGTGAAGCACAGAAGGAGCAGATCGAGAGGGATTCCCAGCCCATCCTTAGATCAGTTTCCAGAAAGTTCCATAACAGCTCATCTCTGTTTCTTGTATAATTTTTTATGGTTTCCAAAGCCTTTAACATATTTGAGTATCCCAACAGCCCAATAAAGTGGATGTCCTCATGCTCCTTTACAGAGAAAGAATAGTATGCTCAGCAAAGAGACTTGCCTAAGGTCACACAGCAAAGTTGGTACTAGAACTCAAGTCTCACGATCACTAAGAAAGGACCAAGGGACCAATTAAACCATCACCCTGTGGAGTGAAAGGTGTCTCTATTTTAAAAAAAAGAAAGAAAGAATTTGGAATTTTTTTGGGGGGAGGATAATTGCGTGAGTGTATAAGTAGATGGAAAACTGCTTTTCCTTCCCTGTGTGAGAAGCTACCATGAGAAGGATGTGGTAGCTACTATGGGATTTCCTTCTTGGTTCTAGAATCACCCCAGGATGCCTGAGATGGGAAGGCTGTAAAGTACTGGCCCTTGGCTTTAGAGATGGGAAAGCTGAGCCCAGGGAAGGCGCCCAGCCCCACTCATCAGATCAGAACTGACTCTGGAGCCCGGGTGTCCCAGTGGCTGCCCTTTCCCTTCCACCAGCTACCATGCTGTCCACTGCAGAGAGAAGATTCAGCTCAGAGAAAAACATCCAAATTCTTTGAGTTCTCACCTCTTCCCTCTTCCCTTCCTGGTTTTCTCTCTCAGTCCGGCATGGAAGGCAAGAAGGAAGCTCCTGGCCCCAGACCAGCCCCTCCTCCCGGAGAGGGAAGATTGAAGGACAGCCACAGGGCACTATGGGAAGAGAAGGGTCTTCACACCGAGGTCCTTCAGGGCAGGAAGTGCAGCAGTGACGCAGGCAAATGGGACAGTGGAGAGAGGCTGGGAGCCAGTTAATGAAGTGCCCTGGGATTTCTGGATCAGCTCCCCTGATGTGCCCCTGGGTGCTTCCTCCAAACTTGACGGTGTGAACTTTCCAGCCCCTCATGCCCTGGAAGTTCAGAGGCAGCAAAGGCAGAGCAGGTGCCGACCACACGAACGTCCTACGCCCACGACGCCCTGCTCATCAGCAGTCTTCATCCAGGTGGATGAGGTGGGCGGTCAACGCCGATCCGACAGAGTTAGGATGTGAACAGAAACCAGTCTCCGTGTTGGCATGACATTTCCCTCCTGCTTTGGTCTGCCTGCATCCCTTACTTTAGGACGTAGAGGGCAGTCGATGAAGAGGCCACGCCCACTTCCTCAGCTAGCCAATCAGTGTGCTCCGGGCTCCATCCCTAGCACTTGATTGGGTAGGGCGCGCTACCCCAGTTTGCCAATCGGAGTCTCTTTCAGGGATTAAGATGGATGAGGGAGAAAGGGAAGGATCTCGCATCTGGGAGCCTGGCCATGAGGAAGAGGCCAGCGGTGGGCTTATGGGGAGCCAGGACATGGTGAGCACAGCAGAGAGAGACAGGGGGAGAGGAGCCTGGTGACATCGGTTAAGCCCCGATCCAGTCGGCCTGAAGCCCCATCTAGCCCCACTCTCACGTTCTGTGGCACCGTGTAAGTCTCTCCATGCCACATCCTGGCTGGAGACCCACCCACCTCAGCATCTACCTGGGCTGAAGCCATGACCTGCGTCTGTAGGGTGCCCCGCTCCGTGGGCTGCCACATCCTTGCGCCCTCTCAGCTCTCTTCATAACTCCAGGGCCAGACAAGAGCTCAGCCAATCCCGGGCAGACCCTCTGCAACTTCCCCACAGACCCTCAGGGACAGCAGCCCCCAGGGACTCCCCAGAGCCTCAGTCCTCACATGCAAGTACCAATAAACAAGTGAAGCAAAAGTCGACCAGGACGGAGCCCAGCTTTATCTTTCAAGAAATGGAATTCCTCCTTGGTCAAGACAAAAATGGGGCACAGTGAGTTGGCACATAATTTGCTGGTGCTGAAGCTTCGTGCCTCTGGTTTAGTTGGTCACAAGTTCATGGCTCCAGCCTGGAGATGGGTTGGTGACTGCTGCCCAAAACCACCTTTCCAATATGACCTGAGAACCCAACTTGGCTATTGCTGCACACCAGGCATTGACAGGTACATGTGAGAGTGTTCTCAGGGCAATCAATTTTGAGAGTATGGAAAAGAACAGAAAAGACAGTGGTGAACCGGAAGCATTCAGGAATTAATTCCCAGAAGAGATGCTTTGGAGAGTGCTGATTTTAGTGTAGGTCTTTCTACAACCAAAAGGAGTGAGATCCCTCTCCACAACAGGGCTCAGATAGAGATAACTGGATGAGTCCACCTCTAAGACCCTGAGTGAGTCAGATGCATTAGGTTGTCAAGAACAAAAATACAAGTCAAAAAGTGGATTAAGTAACTATAAGCTCTTTTAACTATTGGTGGCCTTCAGGCATGGCTGAATCCAGCTATACAAACAATGTCAAAAGAATTTGTCTCTCTCCACTTCTGTATTCTTCTTTCCTTTTAAATTACTTCCTTTTCAGTTTCCTTCTTGTGGCTACTAATATTTTCAGGTTGGCATACTACCCAGAACCTCTAGTGGGAAGAAACGAGTCTCACTTCCGGGAGTACCAAGAAAGATCCTGGATTCAACCTCCTCAGATGGGCTGGGGTGGGCGCCTCTTACCATAGCCCAAGGGGAGTGGAACACTCTGGACCAGAGTGAGATGCCAGCCCACTCAAACCTAATGGATTGAGACTAGAAGTGGACACTTTTGTTCCAGAAAAATAAAATAGGTTCTGTTTCTCAGTTAAGGTAAAATGGATACTGAACTAATTAAAGTATTTCTATTGCTCACCTACAGATGCCTCCCACCACACTAGAGAGCTGTGACTTGGTTGGAATGGCTTCTTGGCCAGCATGTTCCTTTTTGTCCCATAGGTGTGACATCATGTTCACTAACCCTTTCTGTATTCCTAGGACAGAATCTTCCTATCACTGATGCACAGGTATGTGCCCCAAAATGGCTGCACCTACATCCATCCACATTACTACAAATTCGGGGACACAGACAAATCCAAGTGGACGTGCTGAGGAGGCAAGCATTTCCCTTCTAATAAAACCCCTTGGACAACAGGAGTTGTAGAGACAGCTCGGTTCTCTGCCAGAAATTCCCCCATCAGCTTTTGAGTGAACCTCAATGTCCCGCCTTATTTCCATCCTTAGTAGAGGGAAGAATCCTCCAAATCTGCCATCTTCCCCTCCCTCTATGAGGCCCAGCACAAAAGCTGCCAGCTTCTACTCCATTCTACAAGACAGTTCCCATCCCACAGTGAGTGCTGGAGTCTTGTCCCAAGACCCCAAGCTTCTTCCCGCTCTGAGATCCTCCATCCCAGAGGCTCCAAAGGCCAGTCCCTCCATCCTCAACTGGATGCTGGGCTCCCACCCACATTCACACCAGGAAGGAGCAGCTGCCATGACAAGGGGAGTGTGGGGGCTGCCGCATTCAGAGCTTGTGCTAATTGGTGGAGAGGGGGCGTGTCCCTGCTTTTGGCAAAGCCTGTGTCTAAGTTCCTGTCAGCACTGGACCAACAAAATTGCTGGATCCTAGTACAGGAAGAAAAGAGAAAGGAAGGAAGGAAGGGAGGGAGGGAGGAAGGGAGGAAAAGAGAAAATGACTCCCCCACCCCAGATTCCAGAAAACACCTGCTTTCCATCCCTCTGACAGGCTAGGAAGGGGCAGTTCACAGTAGGCAAGGTGAGTCTAAACCCCCTGGAGGAAATGCTGACCTCAGGAAGGGCAGCTGTGTGGGAGAGTCCCAGGGACTGTGAGTGCCCGAGCTGTCCTTGTGGGGCCATTTATTAAGTGCGGGTTGTGCACCAGGCACCCTGTCAACTCGCTGTGCTCTTCAGCCCAGCAGATCTCCCCACAATGTGGAGACCAGGACTATCCCTGCCCCCATTTTACAGATAAGCAATAGTGATTTCAGAGAGGTCATGTGCTTGCTCTGGGGCACCCAGATAGTCTCGGTGTGGCTGCAGGCTGTGCCAGCTGCTGCTCACCCTGCCCTTCCAGGAGGCACCTCTCCCGTTACCTTGGCACTAGCTATCCCTGGGGACCAGGCCATTATTTCTGTCCTGGGACTGCTAAGGGCCTCAAAGGTTAGAAGCTCTGCTCTTTTAATTACTCGTCCACCTGACAAAGGTCTCCTTCACTAGGCAGGCAAAGCAGAGGTGGCCGCAGGCACTGGCCCTGTTGGGCCACTGGGTGGGCCTTTCCAATGCAGACAGTCATCAAATCTTTCAGGATTCGTGCTGCCTCTTCTTTTCCTCCTCTACCTTCCCACAATGCTGTTCTTCGTCCCTCACACCTGGACATCCCAGCCCCTGCAGCTGGATGATACCTCTGCCCCCAGCCTGTGCCCACCCCATAGCTGACACTTTGCTTCTACTTGAACCCACCCATGACCTCAATGCCACAGGACGTGGTGGCAAGCCATCTACCCACACCCAGGGCCCCACAACTTGGCCTGTCTGCCTTCCAACCCCCTGCTGCCTCTTCCTGACCTTAGGCCTGCCCACAGCCCTGATCCCCAGCAGGCCACAGGCTAGTCCTCACTCCCTGGAGCATGCGCTGACCATCGCAGGGCCTGAGCAGAGAGGCACTCCCCCCCACAGGGACTCTGGCAGATGTGGGAGGCTGTCGCTCAGCCCTGTGCCGTGGGTCTTCAGGAAGAGGACACAGACTCTCAGGCCCACCCTGGGAGGCGTCCAGGAGGGTGGAGAGCCAGTCCTGAAGCACTAAAGGAAACGGGAGCAGTAGGAGCTGCCTCCTGGATCTCTCCTGATGTGAATGAGTGAACCACATCCAGAACCCGCTCTGGGAGTAATCTCCCCACCACCACCGTGACAAGGGACCTTCAGTGACACTGTCCACCCTCCCTGCTTCTACATCCCCAGTTCTGCTCCCTCACCCCCATGCTTCTAGGATCACTCCCCACACCAACCTAGAGAGGCACCCCCACATTCCCCAACCAGTCCAGAGGTCAAAAGTCTTCCCTGCTGGGCTCACAGCAAAGGAATGAGCAGGCAGCGGCCATGACTGGCATCACGGTGAAGCAGTGGCCTCCACTAGGGCCTGAGGGAGGGACCCAGGGACCCACCCTGGTCCTGGGGGGCTGGTCTGCAGCACCCCTTCTAAGGTTGCTGTGAGCACCTAGACAGGCCCGGTCCACCCACTCTCGGCCCCTGGGGAGGTTGGCTCCTCCTCTGAGTGTTCAGGGCATGTTGGCGAGAGAAAGAAAAGGCCTGGTCACAGGACCGGGGGCACAAAGCCCGCCTCCCCGCAGCTCTAGGGCAGAAGTACGTCAGGTGCCATGTGGGCTGCAGGCTTGGGCCGTCCACTCCTCTGAGCACCTGTGTTGATGAGCTGCTTTTGCCCCCGGCCACCCCCAGAAAGCTTCCCAGCTACCTCTGCCAGCCATGCCAGCCCCCTGGCACCTTCTGTGCCCTCCAGGCCTGTGCCCTTGGCCGTGCCTCAGCCCCTCCCCACTCCAGAGCCATGGACCCTCTTCTTCCTCTCTTTGAAGGCTTGGTTCACTCTTACAGCTGGTGCAGGCTGAGTCTCTGTGCATCCTGCCATCCTACGCCGCCCTTCCCGCAGCAGCACTCCTGGCCTGCATTCCAAGCACGACATAGATTTCTAAGCTGTCAGAAAATGCTCCTTCTCAGGAGAGAAAGTCTTTCGCCTATGCACACAAAGACGCACCTAAGCTCCTCTTGTGACCATGAAAACTAGGAAATAACCTCGTGTCCATCCACAGGGGACTGCTTGGTGGGGTGGAGTACATCGGCACATCCATATAGCGGCAAGCTATGTGACAGGTGGAAGAAATGACTCAGGTATCCACATGATGACAGTTTCCTAATTTTGACATAAAACACAGGGTGATGCAAAGTGAGTAGATATGGATTTGCTGTAAGCACAGCAAAAGGGTCTAGAGAAACACACCCACGGGTAATGGTGGTCATTTCTGCAGAGGGCATGGGGCCAGTGGGCCTGGGTGTGGAGGGTCAATGCTCATCATCTTTTAATGCTCTAATTTTTGAAAGAAGTATGGATTCATCGAATAATGGATTTATTTTTTAATATTGCCTGGAAATTCCCATCTCTCGCTTCAACCCGAGAAGCTGTGCCTTCCACCTGGCTCTGTTTGGCCTGGCTGTTTGCGGGGGAGAAAGGATAGCGCACTGATTTTGGGAAGGACTTCCCTCTGGCTGTCCTCGCTGGGCTTCCTCCCAGGTCAGTGCCACACCCTGTGTGGTTATGGGTATCATGATCCCTCCCATCTGCCCAGAAGCCATGAAGTCCCAGGATGCGCTTCGCATCCCCTGGCAATGTTCCATCTGGCCTCTCCCTGGCAAGAGGCACAGATCCAGCCTTGGGGAAAGTCTGTGCAGCCCCTCACCCACATCCCAGAAAACCAGCGCGTCCAAGACCACCGTTCCCTAAGAGCTGAGGAGCCCACCCCGGTGAGAAAGAGGGTGTCAGGGCCGAGGAAAGTCCAAGCATCTGGGGTGACAAGCCCAGAGCCCAGTGGAGGACAGGCCTCAGTGACATCAGAGCCGACAGGGGTCAGCTCTGGTGGGTTTCCCTGAACCTGCTGACAGGAGCAGGAGTGGAAGGAGGAGGGTGAGGAGGCAGGTGGAGGGCTCTGTGACCTCCTCACAGGAAGCCCGCATGGAGCCTCCTAGGTAGGAGACTCTCAGTAACTGTGGGAAAAAGGAAAATTAAGTCCCTTGACCTGCCAAGAGTGGGGCTGCACCCAGAGAACTCGACATTCCCAATCCTGATCTGTTTCACAACAAGGAGACAAAAGCACCCGATCCCCCTTTGAATAGTACATCTGGCATTTGGGACACTTCACCCCACACTCTCCCTCCATGCCAGAGGTCACCCTGTTCCCAGCTGGTGGCAAGTCCGTGTAGGCTCGGTCATCCCACCAGCCCCCTCCCCCACCTGCTCCCCATCCAACCCCGCTGGGATCTCAAGGCCTGCCACAAGCTGTGTTTTTTGAACACAGGCCTCAGAGAGTTCCAGGCCTCTTGGGGGAGACCACTGTTCAACCACCTCAGAATATAGATCATTAAAATTGTGTACATGATGATGGGTCACCAGGGAGCCATAAGATGCTACTATAATTTGAACTTGAACTCTGAAATGGATTGTGTAGGATATAGAAGGTGTAGGGATGATTAGCACAACTTCAGAATTTAATTGTTTTTTTTTTTTTTTTAAACTTGGGAGAAGTATTTTCTTTACAAAATGGGCTTGTTGGTTGAACAAGTCTCTTCCGCGCCTATGGGGACCAGCAAGGAAGGAAGAAGGTGATTAGATGTGTAACAATGGTCCAAAAGCACATGTGTCAGGAGCCAGAAAGAAACTCTGATTGAATCCCACTATTTTTGTGGTTTGCGTTGTCTGTAGGTTTTGCTAGCACGTTCTAGAGTCTACAGAGCATTTGTTCATTGGCCCACTGAGTGAGAAGCTTGTCTGTGGTGTCTCAATTTTGGATGAGCCAACAGATATGTGAAAATATTTATTTTCATCTCTCCTCTGGCATGAGCACCAGATTTTTCCAAATCCAACCTCATTCAATTCCCTTCATTTTACTGATTGTGAACTTGAGTCTCAAAAAAGAGATCACCCAGCAATCAAATGGCAGGGTTCCCTATCTTTGGGCCCATTCCTTTCCACTATATCCCTTTGAAATAATTGAAGCTTATTGCAAACCTACCTGTCTCTCACGTCCGTATTTCCACATGGAGAAGCTGAGCTACAAGCAAAAAGCCACCCTCCTGCCACTGTCATCGTTGCCACCATGTTCTCAAGTGTACCAAAGCTGCTCACTTGAAAGCATGGGCTAAAGATAATCCCAAATAATTTTTAATTAAAGATCATCATTTAAAATGTATAATTTTGTAAGTCTAACAGCGATTAACTACATTAGGGATTTTGGTGACACGTCACAATTAAGTGTCTTCAGTGTTGAGCCAATTAAGGGTTAACAGGTTGCAAATACCATCTTTGCACATTTTTGCTTAATGAATTCGTGGTGGGAAACTATTCTCATTAGGTTAATTTGTCAACACAATCAACTTACATCACCAGGATTTTCCTCTGAGCTCACAAATTTAAGTGCTTTTCTGTCTTTGGGATGGATTTTTTTTGCATTTGATTATAGCTATTGGAATAGAACACATTTTCAAGGAAAGGAAAAAGTTGAGAGTTTTTAGGTCTTGGTCTTAATTCTCACCCTCCAGATATAGGCGTGTTTATGCCGTTTTCTTGCTCTCTGGGGCTTTGTCTGTTATTTTCCTAGTAGGTTGTCAAGACAGAGAGTAAAACATGCATCTGTGCCCTGGTATGGGGAGGGCTGCAGCCCCTAGGATGGCCAAGGTGTGGCAGGGAAAACTTTCCTCCCCCGATTCCCCTAGCCAGGTAGCGTTGCATCCTTTCTCCCACACACTTGAAAACACACCGGTTTCCTTCCAGGAGTCTTCCTCTTCCTTCTGATCTAGTTAGCTCTGACCTTGGCAGAAAACTGCTTTCCCTCTCCAAGGCTGAATACACACTCATTAGTCTACTTCACAGGAGAATAAATGGTCGAACCCATTGTTGAGTCTTTTCCAAAACAAGAAATCTCATTCTCCACTTAGATTTGGGGGTAGCACGTTGCCCTGATCTTAGTTATGTCCCAAGCAGGTGCTCGTGTCATTTTTAGTGGCAAAAGGAGCGGAAATAACCTATATGCCCAATGCTGAGGACCTGCAAGGTAAAACCATATTACAATCAGAACAGGAAGAAGCCTTTACAAATTATGACATGGTCAGGTCAAGTTTATTAATGTGGAAACACATTCACAGTGTGACAATAACTGACAGAAACATGCTATAAAGCAGCATTAAGTGATGACAAAAGCATTTTTAAATGTGTATGTGTTTGCATATGTTAGGAAATTTTTGGAAGAATATACCCAAATCTTATACTGGGGTTTTCTCTCAGGAACACACTTAAATGCAATTTTGACTTTCTTCCTGTTTTTACCTGCCCCGCCCCCCATGTTGTCAGATTCTTTGCTGGAAGAATGTATTACTTTGGTGACCAGAACACAGCTGTTTTTATTAAGAAAGGAGGGAGCTAGTGAGGCCCAATGGCCTGGGAGTCAGTGTGGGAGGAAGAACCCACCAGCCCTCACCAATAAAATGCAAGAATCAAAAGAAATGTGGAATCACGGTGCCCATATTTTTTCGTCCCTAAGTTACTTTGATGTTTCCTTACACAAAATGATAAGTTTGGGTGGGAGGGATCTAATCAAGATTTGCATTAGGTCTTAATTTCACTAAGTGGCCTGCTCAAAGGTCACGCAGCCAGTGGGGGAAATGGCAGGAAGCTGGAATACTCCTCAGTTGAGTGTTTCTCACTCCATTCCTTCCACGAGCCCAAGGGCTGAGCACTCACCACAGCAAATCTTCTTAGGGCCCCTCAAGCTGAGGAGGCAAATCCATAAGCAGGGAAGGGGCTACCCCAGGAGAGAGGGAATCCTGGTGACCAGCTGGGGAGCACAGAGGCAGGACTCACCCAGACCGGGGTGAGACTATACAAATATGTTTTTTTTGTTTGTTTGTTTGCGGTGCTGGGGATTGAACCCAGGGCCTTGTGCTTGCGAGGCAGGCACTCTACCAACTGAGCTATATCCCCAGCCCGAGACTATACAAATGTTGAAAGGGTGACATGCTGTCCTCTGTCAAGGGTGTAGCACCAGGACTCCACTGGTGCTGTCTGAATGGAGACTGGGGCTGTGCGGAGGCCCCTCCGCACCAGGACTGGGGACGAGGGCACAGTGGGCATTATGGTGCCTACAGATGCAAAAAGGCCAAAAGCACCGCAGTGCCGGGCGCTCTGTTCCCACGCCCGGGCTGCCCAGGAACCTGCACGGATATCTGCCCTCAGCTCTGTCTATGTGCAGCTCTCCCTCCTAGGGGGAATGTAGGGGGAATGTTGACCATTCCACATTCCAGGATGGAAAAATCGGAGGGCCTCGTGTGTGACTCAGGATGAGGTGGGGCCTCACCTGTCCTCCCAGGGTCCCAGAGGCAGATCCTTGGCCTGTTCGGTTCACAGTTTGGTAAAGCAGAAGCTGGGGCTCACTCTCTGAAAACTAGGCAAACCCCAATTTCTCCACACCTGGCTGAGAAGGGACCAGGGTTTCCTGGGGTCCCCAGGGTGGGGTGCCTTCCTAATGCGCCACGCCTGCACACATCAGTGCATTACCAACCTCATCTAGTTTCATGTGATGCCATCATCAATCTGCCCACTCTCTCCTGACCCAGCAAGACACCTCCTTAAAGCCCAACCCGAGGACCTGCTGAGGGTCCCACTCTCACTGGACACCAATTACACTCCACTTGCCCCTTCAGCCCCAGGGAAACAGCTTCCCACTGTTACTAGGCTGTAGGTGACCCTACAACCATTGTGTGTCTCCTTAACCCAGCCCAACCTGTGTGAGTCCCCTTCAATGAAAGCTGTGGGACCATTTCAGGGAATTCTGCTACCTGCTGAGACTGGGACCTCTGCTGGTTCAGCATGTTTGGGTGTGAGTGTATACATGAGAGTGCATGCATGTGAATGTGTGGGTGCCTGGGTGGGGGTGTGTTTGCGAATGTATGGGCATGTGCACGTGTGTGTGTGTGTGTGCTGGGTCACACTGAAAATACACTTCTTCCTGTGGGTCACAGTCAAAGAGGTTTAAGAATCACATGTGAAAGAGCTTGGGTATGGCAGGAGTGAGAGTGAGGATGATGGCCTGGATGGGAAAGTCTAGAAGGAGAGGTTTTGGACCAAAGAGCACCGGGATGGGTCAGGACCCTAGGGCTTCCTTGGTGTGTTTCCTTGGCCTGCATGTGGGCACCAGACCTCATTTGCTCTGGGCTCCAGCAAGTGCAAACAGTCTAAGGGTCTGTTTGGGGAGTTGATTTATTTGTATATTCCAAGACTCACCGCTACTAACATCATACATAGCTTTCATCTAAGAAAATATCCAAATGACACCTATCTCTTGTTAACAGGAATTAATCGTCCTCCTTGGCCTCTTCTGTGCAGATCAAGTTTCTTTCACACCACGGTGGTCACTTTGATTTTGTACTAAAACCACAATAATTACAAGAATCGCGTGTGTCCCTCTAACTTCCCAATTATGAGTCATTGTCTTCCCCTGAATATTTTTATACCTAACTCATGATCAAGCTGCTTTGCCAAAATTGTGAGCACAAACTGTCCACAGCCACTCCTCCAAGAAAGGGGCCTGGGGGCCTGGACAAATCCTGCAGACTCTCTTGAGGAGTCCCTGAGTCTAAGTCCCACAGGCCACAAGGGAAAAAAAGTGCCCCTCGGGGAAGAGGGTCCCCCTCCTGAGCCCACTCTGTAAAGATGGCCAAGAGCTCAGCACGAAGTGGTGCAGATCACGATGTGCATAATCAGATCAATGTGGCCGTGGCATTCTCTGTGGGATGTCCCCCAGGAGTCTCCAAATTTTCCAACCATGATGACTGTGTGGCTTCCTATCAAATGACAGTGCACTTAGCAATGCATCTAGCACTCTGCCCCCCGACTTTGGGAGAACAAGCAAGCCCATGGTTGTGACAGAGAGATACTTGTTTCACCAGCAAGAGGGGCAGCACACCCACAAGACTGGCGTGGGTCCCAAGTCTGTCGATGGTTCCCAGCCTGGTCCTAGGCTGAGCACACATGCATCGTGGTGAGACACACTTTGGCCTCCAGTGGACCCGAGCTGAAATCCTGGATCTACTATTCCTTAACTGTACGACGCAGGCGCATCCTTTAACCTCGCTAAGCAGCTGTGTCTTCTTCCATAAAACCCGGATGATAATAGCTACTTCAAAGGGTTACAGTGAGAATTAAATAAAGCCTTATGTGAAAAGTACTTAGCACCTAATAGGCACTCAATAAATGTTTGTTATGAAGTGTTTGAACATTCAGATGCTGGAGTGAGCTGTCTGCCATGGAAGCTCTGCCTTTTGTGCACCCTGGGATGGACATGGGCAGTTTACTTAATCCTGCTGAGCCTCTGTTTTCTCATCTGTTAAGTGGGGAACATATCAGTGCCTACCTTCCTACATCCTATGATGACCTCGGGGAATAACTTAACTGAATGAAATGGATGGTAAAAGAACTATATAGTGGAATAATACAATTTTTCAAACTTCTTTTGGAATAGCTGGCTTACAAAAAAATTATGAGTAGGATAAAGAATTGCATCTACCCATTCATATTCTAGCTCCTGCAAATGTGAAGTTTACCCTTGTTTCATCTCTCTCTGCGTCTCTCTCTTATATGTATAAACATATGGGTATAAATGTAATTTTCTGCTGAAACTTTTGAGAGAAAGGTAGAATTATAATGTCCTTTTATCTCCCAATACTTCAGTCTATTTCCCAAAAACAGGGACACTCACAAGTATAACCACAGTGCAATTATGAAAATCATGAGGTTGACCATGTTAAAACAGCATTACCTAATCTTACTCAGATTCCACCAGCAGTCCTGCTAATATTCCTTTCCTGGCCCAGAATCCAGGGCAGGGTGACATGCTTCATTGCCTGCTCTTGTCCCTCTGGTCTTCCTGACCCTGCGTCAGTCTTCAGCTTTTCTTCTCTTTCATGGTCTCGGCCACTTTGAAGAGGAAGAGTGGTTATTTTGTCGAATGACCATTCATTAAGTGTGTCTGATGACATGATCAGATCCAGGTTGTGCATTTTCAGCAGCCTTCTTACGGCATCATATCAGGGGCACACCATGTTGATTTGTCCCTGTCACTGGTAATGGTGATGTCGATCTTAGTTCTATGGCACCTGCCAGGTTTCTGTACCACAGACCTGTCCCCTCTCTCATCCATGACCTGTCCCCTCTCTCATCTCTTTCTCTTTTAGAGAAAGAGACTCTAAAACTACTTTGATATCCTGTTTCTCATCATAATTTCAACCAATAACTTTAATAGCTATTGATGATTCTTGCCTGAAACAATTACTATAGTAGCTGCCAAATTGTAATTTTTGATTCCATTCTTTTTTATCAATTATTTGAAAGCTTTTGTAATGAAAAAGCTCCCCTTTATTCATTTACTTATTTATTTCTATCATGAGTATTAATTCAAAAATTCTTCGTTGTGCCCTTGAAGCTCATGTTAGATGTTAGAATTTGCGTTAGTAGGAGTATTCCCTACTGCCATCAGCAATACATGTTGCTAATTAGCATGATGGACAATATTTAGTAAGCATTTGATTTATATTATCTCATTTAATTCTCACGATCTCATAATTCTAGATGAGGAAGTTACGCCTTGGAAAGGTTAATATGCAGAATCAACAGTATGTATGTTGAAGAATTGGGATTTGAACACCATCTGTCTCCTGAGTCCTTGCTCTTAATCGCTTTCATCTGGAAACTTCAAAAAGCACTAGAGAGATGGTTCTGTCTTGGCCCAGCTCCCCAGCCTGGGCAGGAGTCCAGGACACCTCCTTCTCACCCTTAGCTTCCAGGACCTCAAAGCTCTGCCTGAGCACAGCCTGGGATGTGATAACCATTCAGTCATTAGAGGCCTCGGGGGGTGTCCCTGGCATCTGAGAAGGTCAGGGTTCAGGGACCCCCAAGATCTTCTCCACCAGGCCCTCCACTGACAGATGGAGACTAAGAAGGGTTGTTCGTTATCACAATATATCAAGGGGCCCAGCAACAACTGTTAAAATTAGAGCAAACAGAGGCAGCACTGATCCCAGAGCCATCTCTGCAGAGACCCAAGACCACAATACTGAGCCAGAGAAACTGCCAGCCATCCACCACTAGCTTCCCTTGCCTGACCCAATTCTCTACCCACCAAGGAGCCTGATCCTTGCCAATTCCTCTACTGTGCCTGTACCCCCTTTCACCCAGCCATTGCCTCTGGACCTAGTATGGTCCCCCCTTCCTGTCTACAACTGACCCCAGGGTACCTGATTGACCTAAATTAGGACCAAATGACTTTTGTATTGTAGCAAAATATATGTAACATCAACTCTATCATTTTGACATGTGAGCGCGTGCGCGCACTTTGTGTGTGTGTGTGTGTGTGTATGTGTGTGTGTGTGTGTGTGTGAGAGAGAGAGACTGAGGATGGAACCCAGGGTCTTGAACATGCTAGGCAAAGGAGCTCCATCTCCAGCCCTTTTCACTGAGACAAAGTCTCAAAGTCTCACTAAGTTGCCGAGGCTGGCCTAGAACATGTGATCCTTGTGCCTCAGCCTCCTGAGTAGCTGGAATGCTAGGTGTGAACTAATTTTTTAATGTACATCTCAGTGGCGTTACATGCATTCGAATTGTTGTGCAGCCATCACCACCGTCCACCTCTGGAACTTTTCATCACCCTAAACTGAAACTCTACACCCACTAATAACACCTCCCTCCTCTACTCCTCCAGCCCCTGCTGCCCTCTCTTTCACTTTCTGTCCCTGTGAATTTGGCTACTCTAGGACACTCACGAAGTGGAGTCATTCAGTGTTTGTCCTTTTGTCCCCAATTTATTTCGTGTAGCATAATGTGTTCAAGGTTCACGTTCATGCATGCATCATGGCACAACAAGATTGTCATGTTCTATGTCTGAATAATATTCCCGTGCATGTACACACCACATGTTGCTTATTCATTTGTCCCTCGAAGGACATTTGGTTTGTTTCCACCTTTTGGCTATTATGGATAATGACATTATGAACATAAGGGTACAAACATCTGTTCAAATACCTGCTTCAGTTCCTTCAGCTATATAGCCAGAAATGAACTGTGGCCTCCTACAGCAGTTCCATGTTTTCTTTTCAAGGAAGTGCCACACTATATTCCAACACTCAAGTGGCTTTCCACACACCAGTGCCTGGGACTACTCCCGTCCCCAGCCGGCACCCGCGTCTACCCTCTGCTTTATTTCAGAACCGTGGGATGGATCGCAGTAACAAGCTTCAGCTCCAGCCTCCAGGGATGGAGAGAGCCACCGAAAACACCCCTGTGCCCAAAGACCTCTCTTTAAGAACGCCCACTGCCCCACGTGTGGGTGTGGAGCCTGGACTCTTGGTAATGCCTGTGGTGACTTCCACCAGGCAAGGAAAGGTCCTTCCCCAAAGAAGGATGCAGAGGCGGCACCTGGGGGACAATGGAAATGCACAGGAAGAGCCAGCTCCACAAAGATACAAGTGTCTGTTCTGCCCCTCTATCTAATTAAGATCCAGTGTCTCCACACCCTCTGGGGACTGGGGACTTGTTTGTTCGCACTGACATATCTATTATTACTCTTCAGGTAGTTAGGAGAATCATTTGCAGCATTCATTAACAAGTATCACCTCATGGATTACTAAACGGCAGCTCTGCTTCGGCTAATGAGCCCCAATAGTGTAATACTTTACATATTTTATAGCAAGACAATTAAGCAATGTCTTGCTTTTATAGCAGGTCTTAAAATAAATCATTCGAGATACAAACGGGAAACAGAAGGACTGGTAGGTAGTAGCGTGGTGCTGTGGTTAGAATTAGGAAGAGGGACTCTTGCCCATTCTCTTGATTCACACAGGGACACACTCCATCGGCAGAGAAATGACAGGTGTGCAGGCTTCCTTGAAGAATTTCCCAGCTTCAAGATTACCAAGCATTTAAATAAAATGGGTGTGGTTCCCATGGGGAGGAGAGGGGAAGGGACCAAAGGAGGAAAGAAGAATGACTTTGTAAGCAGGGAGGGGCAGAAGGAAGTGCTGGTGTGTTGAATGTGCTCCTCAGTGGGGATTCCTATCTGCCCTTCATTTAATGTCATGGAACCCAGCAAGGCATATGTTAGAACCTTAACATAAAGATTAGGGTTTCTAGAAGTTTCTTCTAGATGAACAAACTGAGGCTTCCAGATGTTGTCATTTACTCAAGGCCATGCAACTTGTAAGTGGCGATGGCAGGATTTTGTGCTGGGACAGATGCTTCCAGCTAATCTGCAGTTTCTGAAGGGTCCTCACCTTCCCGGGGCCTGGTGTGACCTCCATAACATGCAGGCACTGTGCTCACTCTGGGGCAGAAGGACAGATGGCCTCCTTCCTGTGTCTCATTTGCCTCTTTGGCAAGACCCCTCCTCTGCCCAGGACCCATGGCACCACTCCATGAGCCGTGACTGACAATGAATCTGTGAGTTCAGCTGCCACATAAATAAGGTCCCCTCTGCCCTGCAACCCTGGGAGAAGGAATGGGAGGATTTCAGACTCGGTCCCACATTTAGTAAAGAGGAGACTCTAGTGATATGAGTGACAACATCAACCACCCCACCACCCACCCAAATGTGAGATCTGTTCCACATGCCCCTCCAAGCACAGAAGGTCCAGAAGGTCTCCGGGCTGCGGTAAGACAGGATCATGTGTGCAGCTGCTCTGAGCATGGGCCAGGCCATCGATGAGGCTCCAGGTGCACCTGGGAGATCAAGACTCACCAGGACACAGCTTCCTCATCTCTGGGATGACAACAGGTCCTTCTTCTTTGCCTTTCAAGCATGAGCCTTTAGCCATTGGTAGAGTCTCATAACTACTTCCCTGAGGGGGTACACTGTCCCCAAGGCTGGCCCTAGTCCCATTTACCCTAATGGCTCTCTAGGGGCTGTGGCCAGCCTTCCATGACTGCAGGCCACCTGCCAAGAGGAAGGTTCTTACCACGGATGAGGCCAACAGGGAGAGCCTTCCCAGGCTCTGTTTAAAACCTCCTGCTTAGGGGCCAGGGCTGTGGCTCAGTGGTGGAGCATTCAGCACATGAGGCCCTGGGTTCAGTCCTTAGCACCACATAAAAATGATAAATAAAAATGGAGGTATTGTGTCCATCTACAACTAGGGGAAATATTTTTTTAAAAATACATCCTGCTTAAGCAGCTCAAATGTCCCTCTTTAGGAGTCTGATTAAATATATGTATTGTATACATGTCATGCAATAGAATACTATGCAGCTGTAACCAAACACATTGGCCAGGACTCTCTAAATAGGAATGGAAATATCTCTAAGCTATATTCTGCAGTGAAAAAGTTACAGAGCATCTACCTTTATTATCATAAAACTGAAAAAGTAAGAATTCTTATTCACACTTGCTTGTGCATGTGTTTGAGTCCCTGAAGTATGTAAAAGACATGGGAAGAGAAGTTACTTCTTCTAACAGATGCCTTCCAGACAGGGAGGTCTGGGTAGATAAAGGACAAAATTGATCAGAATTTCATCAGATATACCTTGGAGCATTGAACCATGTAAAAGTACTAAGTATTTTTAAAATATTATATTTTAAATCTTGCAAACACCCAGGAAGGAACAGGGTAGAACTCAGACAAGTATGTATGATTCCCCAGCCACATCCTGCCATCTTGGTCCTCAAGGGCACTGGCCTCCACCTGATATATACTCAGAGTGAGTGTGACGATGACTTCCGAGGTCAGCCCGCCCTGGTGGGACTGCTGAGTCACAGATTTGGCCCCGTTCTATTAACTGCATTGGAAGGGAACTGGTTGGGGTGTAGAGAGGCAGAGGTGTTCTAGAAAAGTCTCATTTGAACCTGTCATCACCTGCTGATAAGTCACATCTCAGCCACCTGGGAAGGCCCCAGGCCACCTCCATCTTGCTCCGACAGTGAGCTCCTGCCATCCCCAGGTTGGAAAGCATAACTTCCCATGTTCTCCTTCAGGTCTCCCTGACTCCTCAGGGAGCCTTTCCAAGACCAGTCCCTCTGATGACTCCTTCTGGATGCTCGTGTCTAGTTACCAGCACTAGGTGTGGACATCCCAAAGGCACAGACCCCATGTGGCATTGGGCATCTCCACTCCCCTGACACATGGTGTGCACAGGAGGGATTCACACAGTGTCAGTTGGGTGTGTGCCCAAGCCACCAGGATAAGCAGCTGTTTTGATTTCCATTTTACTAGAAAAGAAATTAATGTGATTAGAAACAGCATATTGAAGGGAAGACTCGATGGCAACAAGTGATGACAATTGACAGCAAAACCAAAAAAGCCATCCCAAGCAGATCCAAGGGTTACCACTGCTCTCCAACTGGGAGCCATTGGGCCTGTGGTCCCTGGGTTCACACTGCTGCTCATCTTGCAAGCTCCAGCCTTGAAGTTGAAGACCGTGTTCTACAGGTTCTTCTTCATCAGGAAATGAACATGGATGAGGCATTTGGAAATACATGAACGAAAACACTAGTCTAATAAATGCTCCACGTGGGGACCACTTAGTCCCTTCTCAGACTATGTACTGTTCACTGCTGCTCTCCTAACACGGACTTGGCACTGCAACGACTCCCACTAACAAGACACATTCCCCAGGGAGGGTGCTTGCTCAAATGTGCCTGAACTCTGCCAGTCCCCTCCAGGACTCCACCTGGGCTCCATCTGGCTAGTCCCACACAGGGCAGAAGGAGAGTTCTGTGGAGTGGTGGAGGCTTTGAGGGGGTGAGGCCCCAGAAAAGAAGGTGAAGGATGTCCTCACGTAAAGATGGCATCCAGGCCTTGTGTTCTGGGAGGTCCAAGGAATTCCACAGGAGCAGAGAACAACCTTTAATCAATGCTAAGCAAAACAGAGACTTCCTGAACTCTCCCCCCAGCCTCTCCCCCCAGCCCCACCCTTCCCCACAAAAAATGTTCCCAGACCATTGATTCTTCTCTTTTGAATTCCTTCTTCTGTGAGGCCAGGTCCTCTGGACAAATGATGAATGGGGAGAGGGAACATAGTGCCCAGAAGGCCACCATGTCCACTGCTGTGCAGGCTGGGCTGCCTCCTGCACAGGGATGGCCGCCATTGCTGTGCAGGACCAAACACAGGGACCTTGATGAGCCACCACCTTGAAGGTTGGGGCCAGCATGGGGGCAGCAAGTCTGCTGCATCCAAACACCCAAGTCCCTCCAGGCCTGGGTCTGAAAATGAGGCCCATCAACACTGCCCTCAGGCACATGTCTGGATACCTGTTACGGTGTGGGCATCCCCTGAGGGCCTTTGGGATGGATGACAACAAGAAAGGAGCATGTCTTCTCTCACAAAGAACTAGGACTGTTGATGTGGCAGAAGGCATCAACCAGCGCATTCTGGAACACAAGAAATTAGACAATGAGGAGAAATTGGGTGGTGGGCATAGTATCAACAACTGCCATTTCCCGAGGGGTGGTGGGCATAGTATCAACAACTGCCATTTCCCGAGGGCCTGTGAGGTCACACCACTCAAAGATACAGTGGTGCATAAGACAAACAAGGCCTTTGATCCTGTCCATCTTATTCTACAGATAGAGACAGACAATCAACAACTCAACTCAGAAACTGAAGAAGGACAGGTGCTGGGAAGAACCTGGAGCAACATGGTGAGAGAGTGATGGGGTGGTCTTTAGAGTGGGCACTTGGGGAAGACCTCTCTGATGAGGTGATAACCTGAATTGAAATGAGACTTCCAAAGAGACTGCAGCCATGTTGAGATCGGAGCACAGATCATTCCAGAGCATAAAGCAAATGAGGGGCAAGCTTCCAAGCATGAATAGCAAAAGGAATACCAGAGAGGGTGGAGTGAGGGAAGGAGAGGAAGGAGTGGTAGCAGGTGAAATCAGAGATGTCAGCCATGAAGTTCTCATGGAAGGAGCTGGAGGCCCTGGTAAGAAGGCTGGATTTATTTCTAGGTATGATGAAGACACCACTAGAAGCTGGAAGAAGGACAGGGATATGATCAATCCCTGTCAAAAGGCAGGAGCAGAACCTGAAGTACCAGGTGCGAGGCTTCCAGGAGCCAAGGAAAAGTGACGGTGGCCCAGACTTGGAAAGAAGCAGTAGAGATGGGCTGGGAAGTCAACTTGGAAAGATATTTTTAAGGCTGATATTTTTTAACTCCTTGAAGATGGGGTGGAAGTGGGAGGGGTGTGGGAGCAGAAGGAAGCAAGTGAAATGGTCATCTCTCTTTGTCCCCTATTGCTGGCGCTATACATTTCCCACAAGAGGAACTAATTGTCTCTTGGATGCTTAGTTGTCTGTTGGCAGGTTCAGTGGGGGTTTAGTTGTTTAGATGGTTGATTGGGTAGCTGGCTGGGTGGATAGCTGGTTAACAGGTAGATTGGTAGTTGATTGGTTGAGTGAGTTGTTGGATAGTTAGGTGCATGGATGTGTGGGTGAAGGATTGGTTGATGATTGGGCCGGTGGGTAGTAGAGAGGTTGGTTTGTTCACCAATTGCTTTAACATCTGGCCTGCTCACTGCACAACCTCTTCTCTCAGGATCCTTGACACCCAGCCAACTCCCTTGAATGCGATTCCTTGCTCTGACCAACCCTCAGCACTTACCCTGTCACCCAGGCACTTGCTGTTTCCTCCAATTCTTGCATCCTCAGGGTCTTCAGGGCCACTGAAGGACCAATGCTGAGCTCCAGATTCCAGGAGATCTGTCAGGGCAGTGTAGAGGTTCCAGGGCAGGCCTATACTTGGTCAGAACCAGCTTTGCCTCTTAGTGGTCATGTGGCCCTGGGTAGGTCACTGTACCACTTTGGTAAAATGCGGCTGAGAACATCTGGCCCACCTCCTCACAGGTTCATGAGAATTGAATGAGAAACGGGATGTGAGGTTGTTCAACAGATGTGAGGGATTATTCTCATTACCCTGCTAATGCAGTTAAGGAACAACGGTTTCCTGCCTGGAGCAGGATCTCCCAAGTGCTGGTCTCTTCAGTCTTCTTCACCTGCTGCCACACCGTCATCCCAATCTGTACCTGAAGCTCAGACCTCCATGTGGGCCATGGTCACTATTTCCTGGGTTTGCCCTTCTCTACCTTGGATGCCCCATTTTTCCCTTATGTCAATGTCCACCAGTCCCAGGTCTCCTTTAGATAAAGCTCCAGTCATGCTATCTGTCTTCTGGGTCTCTATAAAAAATAAAACTTGTCCCCTAGCTCCAAATCTCAAGCTCTATGTCTAGAACACAGTAAGAATTCATTAAGTGCACATGCATAAATGAGGCCCCACTACTTTCACAAACCATCTTTGGCCTCAGTGTATTCATGGGCTTTTGCTGTACAACCAACCACCCCAACAATGCACTAGAACAGGTGCTGGTTCTTATGCTTCTGTGGCTGGCCAGCCAGTTCTTTTGGTCTGGGCTGGTAGGTCCAGGACAGCCTCACTCCTATGTCTAGGACTCCTGGGTGCCTGGGCCTCTCTCCACCTCTCTCTTAGTCTCAAGGATGCTCACTTGGTTTTTTCACAAGCTGGAAAATGAGTCCCCAGCAGCAAGAGAACACAAGCTCTGTACACATGAACTAAAGAAGCATCATGCAGTCACCATCTGCTGGTGAGGTGAGTCACACAGCCAAGCCCAGAGTCAATCTGGAAAAGAACTACATAAGGGTCTGACACAGGAGATATAATTTATTTGAGGTCATTAATGCAACAACCTGCCACACTAGGTAACTCAGAATGGCTTGACTGCACCCACATTCCATGCACTTCTCTGAGAAGCACAGCATCAAAGACCACCAGGGGAGCCAGGGAGATTAAGAAGCAGCTGAGGCTGTCGAGTCTGGCTGGAATCCTGAGAAAGGAACTGAGATTTCCATCAACGTGATTATGCACACTTACCATGCACATGCACATGCACAAGTGCGTGCGCACACACACACAGCTTTCCCGTCTGTATCAGTCAGCTATTGACACATAATGCTGCATAACAAACAGCTTCAAAACATAAATGCCTCATGACACTTATTCACCTTTCTTACTCATGAATCTATGGGTCAGTTAGGGTTCAGTTGTAGGCTCAGCTGAGGTTGCTATCTTTTCCATGTCACCTTCTGGGTGTAGACTTCGAGAGCACACACTTCTCCTGGGAATGGCAGCAGCATGAGGGAGAAAGCCCAGCGTGCCATCACATTTCCATCTTCTGCTCACATCACATCTGTGGCATCCCACTGGCCACAGCAAGTTACATGTCTAAGCTCAGAGTCAAGGAACAGCCCTGTCCCTCATGGAACGATGGCCAGATGTGGCTATAGAAGACGCCTACATGGATGTGTAAGAATATGTCCGATGTTTCAATCTGCCACAACCTGCCACCCTAGCCCTCCTGACCATTATTTCCCCCACCCTGCTCCACCATGTCAAAGCTGGAGATAACCAGCAGGGCAGCCAGCCTTGCCTTGGCAGGGAAACAACATTCTCCCTGAAGCTTTTCTGTGCCACAGTAGAAACAATGGAAAAGATGCTATGTGAGTAAAATTCTGTCTTCCCACGGAGGAGAAAGTTCCAGGGCCATGGGGCTACATTTCAGAAGAGGAGCACTCAATTTCACTTATTGTGGACTTATTGCTAGTATCCAATGTCACCAGCATCTTACAGACAAGGTTGAACATAGGGATGTTGGCTGAGCTCCAGATCTGACAGACACTCCTGTCTGGGACACATTTTTATCATTAAACCCCTTCTAATAGTTAAAATAGCAGAACAGTTTTGAGGTGATTAGTCAAAACGTCCTTAGGAAACAAGTTGACTTCAACCACCTGGGTAGAGCAGATGCCCTGATCTTCTTTTTATCATGTTGAGCACCTTTATTGATTTATTTCCTTCTCCTGTGTAAGGGGAGATACTATTCATTAGCTCAAGGAGCTTCCCCAGGCCCTGGGAATTGGGAGCTAGGGGATGCTAGGAAGCAGGAACATGTTAGGGTACACTTGCCAAGTGGCAGGCACGACATCAGGAGCCTTAGGGAGGCAAGCCACAGCCAGGCCTGTCCTCACCATCACGGAGCATGCTGTCAAGGTAGAGTCACAGGAAGAGAAGACAGCACATGATGCAGATGATAAATCCTGTAAGAGTCTTAAGGATGGGGAGCTCCAGAGGCTGGCCGGGCCAGGATGGTACAACTGGATACCATCAATGTCTGATATACCAGGGGCTAAGACTGAGAAAGATGATCTGACGGGCACAAGGATTGTGAACCAGAATTCAAACTCAGTTCTACTGAACATGGGTCCCGAGTTTGTCCATGATGTCAGAGGACTTCCCCTCACTAACAGCCTCCCAGAAATGTCTGGCTTAGTCTTGTCTCAAATTTACATAGTGGAGCCAGGCAAGGTGGTGCACGCCTATAATCCCAGCAGCTCCAGAAGCAGATGCAGGAGGATCACAAGTTCAAAGCCAGCCTCAGCAATAGCAAGGTGCTAAGAACTCAGTGAGACCCTGTCTCTAAATAAAATACAAAATAGGGCTGAGGACGTGGCTTCATGGTCAAGTGCCCTGAGTTCAATTCCCGGTACCAAAAAAAATTCCGTAGTGGAGAGAGATAACATGAACTTTATCATAACCTTCCCAACCTAGGCTCTGAGCCTGGCTTCACCACTCTTCAGTCTTTCCATTCTCAGCAAGTGCTTCAGTTGGAGCCTGATCTTCTATGCCTGTAGAGAGGGTATAAAAACAGAATATCCGAATTATCAGAGCTATTGCAACTCATCTAGTTCAACCAACCACAAGATGCTTGAAGCCCCTCTCAATGGAAGAGATGTAGCCTCTACTTGAATATTTCTGATGATGGAGAACTCCACTCTTTGGGAAACTTTGATCATCTTTGGACAGGAATATTGGAAAGTCCTTTCTTAGAGTGAGTGAGATCTCTTTCTCTGCTTGCCCCAACAGCTGACCTCCCTCTTGAGATGGGCAGAGTCTCTTCCTCCATAGGATAAGTCTTCCCTGCTCTGAGGACTCAGCCCATGGCATCCTTGAACTTCTCCTCTGCCTGTTAGACACCCCATTCTCCCCAGCACTGATCTCATGACCTGGTTCCAGGTCTCTCCAGCACCTTGACCTCTCATCTCTGGACAGGCTTCCACTTCTCCTCAGAACTGCAAAGCCAAGGATGGAAGCCAGTGGTGAGTTCTCACCAGCACTCTCAGGGAATCTTCTGTGGGGAGCCATCCATGCCTAGCAGAGTCAGACTTGGCTGAGCCATGGGATACAGAGGCCTGACTCCCAGGAACTGGCAGCCTTGAGAGACTGTTCCAGACTGTGAAGTAGGTGACCCTGTATGGGAGTGGCTTAGCATCTGGGGATATGCTAGTTCCTTAAGCAAATGGCTCCCCTAACTCCACCCCATCCTGCTCCTCACAGAAGCCCCTCCTGGTCCAGCCACTTTATCTATGTGACTATAAATAAGGTGACGGTGGGGTTCTCCATCTTGTTGTTGGAGGCCAGATCTGGTATGGCCCAATCTGTCACACTCCCTTCCTTTTGAAAAGCATATTGGTCCTTGTGTGTTTCTTGATTAGATAGGTATTGGGTAATTCATTGATTTATCCCAGCTCCATCCTTGGACAGTTAACCCTTCCCTCATCCACACAGGATGTGGCTGAAATCTCCACAGTCCTCCCTGTGCACCAGCCACATTTCTGTCCTCACAGCCTAACAGTGGATTGGCATTTCCTCCCACACTTCTGACTCACACTGGGCCTTCCTTCTGCGACTAGGCCTGTTTCACACGTGTTGATAAGCCACACATCCCTGTTTTTCATTAGGTGATTGCATCCGGATTAATCCAAACACTGAATCACACGCTTACATCGGGTATCCTTCCTCTTCCTCAGCTCAGTTGTCTGCTGCAATATGCAAAGAGCCATTTGTCTTCCAGGATTTGTTTCTTGTTGATTCGACTTGCACTGAGTGCTTTGGCTTTAGAATTTGAGCATGTTGAGACCTAAAAGAGTCAATCCAACACTCTCCTGTATTTATGTTTTATTTATGTGTGATTTTTAATTATAAAAGTTAGAGGAAATGTTATGAATGGATATTTCACAGGAAAAGAACTACTAATGGCTCTTAAACATACGAGCAGATGCCAACCCTCATGCATAATAAATGAAGATTCTCCACCAAACATGTAAAGATCAAAAAGTTGCCAAAAGTGTAGGAAACAGACATACACTCACATCAGTGGTGAAAATATAAACAGAGCACTCGATGAGACCAATATAAAAATGTCTATCAAATTATAAATGCAAAAAAAATTAAAATGCACATGCCATTTGGCTCCCCTTTAATCTCTTGAGAATTCACTCCACAAATACACTCAGACATGTATGAAATTAATTAGGTACAGTGACTTACACTACAGCATTGTTTATAAAAGGTACATAAAGGATCATCAATAGTGAACTGGTTAAATAAATTTGGTACAAACAAAGGAATATTAGACAGATGCTTTAAATGGGTTTCTTCCACTGGCTATGATGGAATAATTAGGTCTATCTTCATAAACAATTTTAAAAATGGATTAAAATAATCATTTCTTTCACATTAAACAACAGGCATATAGCACTGTGGTCCCTGAGAAAGGGGAAATGAAAATTATGGTGTATTTACACAAATCCAACTTTCTGCCTGAGGAGTAAGGGACACTTTAGACTTTGGCATAGGAAGAGGAAACTCAAGCAGAGCATAGTAGCCATGCTGAGTGAGGAAACATAGACTGGAGTTCGGAGAGGTTAGGCTAGCTAGGATTTGTGAAATAGAATGCTAGAGAAGAAACCACCCAGAGAAAGGCCTCAGAAATCACCATAGAGAGCCCACAAATCTTTGTCTTACTACTAAGCAATGCAAACATGAAGTGAGACTCCACAAGGGCAGGTAAAGAACAAACCCCAGGATAAGAAAAACTACCAGAATTCAGGCAGGACTGAGAGATGTTCAAGTACCAAGCAGACAGATTGCACACATTTCCTTCAATATCCAAGCATTCCGTAGAGACCCAGAAAATCTCATGCCTTAGGAATAGGTCTAAATAAGTCCTAAACTAAAGGCCAGACACCCCATGAAGAGTGTCTTAAAATGATTACACTGTTCCCCCAAGCAAATGAGCTACCTGGAGAACAAAAGACAACACGTTTAAATGAAGTCAATAAAATCCACAACTGAACATACTAATCACATGTCTAGCACCTAATCATGTGTTACTAGACAACAAAGAAGCAAGGAAATGTCACCTATAGCTAGAAAAAAATAAGTCAGTAAAAGTAGATCTATAAATAGTCTAGATGTCAAAATTAGCAGAGAAAAACTTTAAAACAATTACTATAATTTCAAGAACCTAAAGAAAATATGAACATAATTTGAAGAAAAAAAATTATAAAAAAAGTAAAGATTTTAAACTGAAAAATTTAACACATAAAATAAAAAGTTCACTGGATGGGCTTAATAGATTAGACACAGCAGAAGAGAAGATCATCAAACTAGAAGACAGGGTCACAGAAACAACTCAATCTGATGCCCCAAGCTGGTGGGGTGGGTGGAAAAAGAATGAAAAGAACCAAAGCAACCTTCAAGAGAACACTCAGCAGTCCAACGTGCATGTAACTGGAATTCCAAAATTCAGAAGGGTGGGAATGCATGAAGAAATAATGACTTCAATTTTTCCAGATTTGATGAAAAGTTCAATCCACATTCCAAGAATGCCAATGAATCCCAAGGAGAATGAACAAAAATAAAACCATACCATGTCACATCACAATCAAATTGCTAGAAACGAATTAATTAAAATATAATTAATTAATTCTAATTAAGTAGTTAAAATCTTGGAAAGCAGACTTGCCAAAGAACAAAGTAAGAAGGACTGATGACTCCTTTAAAGAAAAATATAATATAGGAGCAAATGGAATAACAACTTGTAACGCTGAAAGTAATATAAATGGATGATAGGTAGGCTGTCAAACTAGAAGTCTATATCCAGCAAAAAAAATCTTAAACAAAGAAACAAAATAAAAACATCTTCATGCCCTCCTATGAAAAACAGGAGAAGGTTTATAGCCAACAGATCTGCACTACCAAGAAATGATTTCAAAATTCCTCAGAAATTGAAAGAAACATGACATGACACCAGGCAAATTCAGACTTCCATGAGGGAATCAGAAGGGACACAATAAATATGCAGATAAATACAAGTATATTTTCCCATTTTAAGTTTCTTTAAAAGAAAATTGATGGAAAGTAATGAAAAACAAGGATCCTATGTTGTGGAGTTTATTGTAGATCTCCAAGTAAGAAAAATGATGAAAGAATCGAAGACAGCAGAGAGGGTGGAAATGTTTGATTATGAAATGAGTTCACTATATAGAAGTGAAATAATACTGTTCAAGGTAGATGGGATAATATTAAAGATGCCTATTGTACGCCCTTCAGCCATCACTGAGAAGGAAAAAAAGAAGTCAATAGAGAAGATAAAATAAAAAACCAAAAAATCCTGAACTAATTCTTTTTGAATCAGGAATAAAGAAAAAAACAGATGATGCAGAGAAAATGAAAAGCAAGATGTCAGACTTAAACCCAATCATACCCTTATTACATTAAGTTGAAATGGAATAATCACACCAATTAAAAGGAAGACGTTGTCAAACAAAATTAAAATATCAAGACCTAACTATAGTCTGTCCAAGAAACACACTGAGAGGATAAAGACACAGACACATTAAGATTACAGGATAGGAGTTTGGGGAGGTAGCCCAGGGGCAGGGCATGTGATTAACTTCGCATGGTTAGGCCCTGGGTTCAATCTTTGGCTGGCTTCCGCCTCCCCCCACAAAACTTAAAGAATGGATAAACATACACACGAACAGAAAGCACAAGAAAGATAGAGTGTCTGTATAAAAATCAGACAAATTAGACTTCAGGGTGAGGACATTTCTTAGTAATAAAGGGGTCAATTAATCAGCAAGACATAATAATCCTAAGTGTATACATAGCTACTAACTGAGCCTTACATTTCATGAGGCACTAAGCACAACTGAAAGGAGAAATAGACAAATCCATAATTATAGTTGGTAACGTCAACATCCCTCTCTTATTAATAAATAAGTAAAATGTAGGTAATAATATGGAATTCTGAACAACCCTAGCAACCAATTCAAACTAATTAATAGTTACACACTGTATCCGCAACTACACCGTGCACACAGAACATTCACCAGGGTCGCCCAGCTCAACAAACAAGTCTCATAAATGCAAAAGGATAGAAAATCATATAGAATATGTTTTCTCACTGAAAAAAATCAGCCAGGCGTGGTGGTACATGCCTGTAATCCCAGCACTTGGGAGGCTGAGGCAGGAGGATCATGAGTTCAAAGCCAGCCTCAGCAACTTAGCGAGGCCCTAAGCAACTCCGTGAGACCCTGTCTCTAAATAAATTCAAAATAGGGCTGGGGATGTGGCTCAGTGGCTGAGTGCCCCTGGGTTCAATCCCCAGTACCAAAAAAAAAAAAAAAAAAAATCAAATTAGAAATCAATAACAAAAAGATGCCTGAAAATTTCCCAACTGTTTAAAACTAAATGACATATGTATTAAAAATATGTATTAAAATATGTATTAAAAAATAAAAATCAAATTAATTATACAAATATTCCAAAATCCTGAATTAGCAGGGAACATTTAAAAATGTGATTTAAAAATCTATTTTATTTATAACAGCATCAAAAAACAATCCTATTCAGGAATGAAAGTTGTAAAATGCCGGAGACCTCTATATTGAAACTTACCAAACATTGCCAAAAGAAATGAATAACTTCTGAAGGAAACTAAGTAAATGGAAGAATAGACCATGTCTTCAAGTTGAATGACTCAATATTGTTGTGATATTGATTCACCCCAAATTAATCTATTGGTATAAGGCAATCCCAATAAAGCTCCCATCAGGTTCTATTGAAGAAATTGAAATGCAGATGATTAAAATTGATATGGAAATATGAAGACCTTTGGACAGCCGGAAGAATCTTGAGTATGAAGAACAAACTAAACAAATTGCATTATTTTATTTCTTGTAGCTGTAATTTATATAAGACACACACACACACACACACACACACGGCTTAGAGAGCCACAGTAATTAAAGCAGCGTGGCATTAGGGTAAGAACAGATAGACATATGGAGTCCAGAAGCAGACATGCACATAATGGTCAATTGATGTTTGACAAAGGCACCAGGCCAATTCAATAGGGAAAGGAAGGTCTTCTCATCAAACAATGCTGGAAAAAAAATAACTATCCATAAATTAGGGGAAAAAAATGAATCTTGACCCATAACTCACAATATGCACAAAAATAAGCTCAAAATGAAGTATAAGCCTAGACATAAAAGTTAAAATTACAGAATTTATAGAAGACAGAAGAAAGAAATTTGTGATCTTGAAGTAAGCTAAGATTTCTTAAATGGCACACACACACACACACACACACACAGAGTAATCATTTTAAAATTAAGTAGATTTTATTAGAATTAAAACTTCTGCTTTTCTCTGTTAAGAAAAAAAAAGGCAAGCAACAAACTATAAGAAAAAATTCAAGTCGAGCCTGGTGGTACACACCTATAATCCCAGCACCTGGGGAGGCTGAAACAGAAGCATTACAAGTTCAAGGCCAGCCTCAGTAACTTACGGAGACCCTGTCTCAAAATAAAAAGTAAAAAAGGACTGGGGATGTAGACCAGTGGTACGTAAAACAAGGAAGGAAGGAAGAGAAAAAAAAAAGATTTATCATTCATACCACACATATATCTCACGAAGAAGGTGTATCCAGAATTTATAAGAATTTTACAACTCAGAAGACCAACAATCCAAGGGGAGTAGATTGACAAAAGATTTGAATAGAAATTTTGCAAAAGAAGACATTGATAAATAATAAGCACACAAAAAGATACTCAACATTATTAGTCATCAGGGAAATGCAAATTAAAAGAACAAGGAGATTCCACTACACAACCACAACCACTAAGCAGAGTGAGCAATGTCTACTCCGAGGTGATCCTCCCCTGGAAGTTTCCGCTTTGGGAACTGGAACGTATCTGGACTACCAAAAGGGATCTCCCCAGTTTAGGTACTTGGCCAAGACTCTGAGGGGTTACTAATTTGAGACTTAGTGATGGCAGTGAAAGAATTTGCTAAGAATGTGAAGAATTTGCTAAAACAGTCATGAAGTGAAAATTCTAAGCATTTCAAAACACAGTCATCTTGAATATAATTGTACCCACAACTGTGAAGGATCTGCCGGTGATTCTAATGTTACCAATCTCCCCGTCCCTTGGCCCGAGTATAGCTAAGCAAGGGCCACATTATGGCGGTTAGAAGCAAAACTCTGAATAACAGGGACCTGGCCTCCAGCTCCAGCTCCACCAATGAGTGGACTGAGCCCTTGGGCAAGTTATTTGGTTTGAGCCTCAGTCACCGCCTGCATAAAATAGGGGTACGACAATTTACCTCATAGAATTGTCACAAAGCGTTCTGTGAAACCAGGCATGATGGCCCACGTCTTCAGTCCCAAGTACTCAGGAGACTGAGATGGAAGGATTACTTGAGCTCAAGAGTTCAAGACCAGCCTGGTAACGTAGTGAGACCCTGTCTCAAACAAACGAATAAAAAGATTCCATGAAACCAGGGTCACTTGGCACATAGTAAGTCATCAATAAATGGCTCGATACAGCTGTCTGACTCTCTCGTGCTCTTGAGAGTTACAGTGGCCTTCACTGCTCCGTGCTAGGATGCTGGCCCATGCTGGACCTGTCTGCTCTCAGATCTTTACTACGCCTTTGTCCTGCTCTGAATCCCAGCAGGGGCCACACTACACACTGCATTTCCCAGATGTCCCTTTTAGCCAGTGGGAGGAACTGGTGAGAGATGGAGTGATGGGGAAAGGTAGAAGCCAGGGGACCTCTGCCTGTCTGCCTGAGGTGTCTCCTCTCACGCAGCTCCTCCGCAGCTCAGCTCCCACCCAGCAACTTGCAGAGCACACTGGGCTGCAACAGCGGTCTCTTCCCTTTGTCTCTCCCCTTTGTCTCTCCAGCCTGGGCGGGTGGCGGCTTCCTGCCCTTGCTCAGCCCTAGGGCACTTCACTGAAGTGGCCTTGTTTGGCCTCTGGCTCCTCCCCATCACCTGTGTAACAAATTCCCTGTATTACATTCCCTCTGTTATAAGTACCTGGCATGGTTCCTGGTCAGCCCCTAATCGTACAGATGGTTGGTCACCTGGTATGCGGGACCCTTGAGGTTTGCAGAACTCTAATTGTAATTGCTTATTCACTTGTTCCGAGTCCACCACAAGTGCCAGTTCTCTATCAGTCGCTTACTGAGGAAGATTTGCCTCCCCCAGATCCTTTTAGTAAGTGCCTACTGCTAATTACTGATTACCCAAGGGGGTGGGATGGCTTGTCTCTGTTTTAGAGGCTTTATGGCCAGATGCCTGGCTTTGGGTATTTGCTTCTGGAGTCCCTCTCTGGCATAGAAATTGGGGAGAGCATTCGATTCCTTTCCTCTAGTTGAGACGAGCAGCTTCCTGAATGAGATCCCAGGTAACAGCGATTTCTCTTCTCGCCCTTGGGAACATCCTGGACACCACAGCTCTTCCTGTGTAACACGTGAGACACCTCCCAGACCCACCTGCACCCACACACAGGTTACGCACCACAGCTCAGGCTTCTGCTGTTCATTTAGCAGTTTCACACATGACAAGCTTGAATTGTTATGGCACCCGCTTCCTGAGAGAGCACAGGGTTTGTTCAACAAAGGTGCCCCCACCAGAACTGGCTCCATAATCTGCAGGGCCCAGTGCAAGCCGTAAAGGCAGGGCATCTTATTCAAATATATCCAGGTGACAACAGCAGAGCATCGAATCTAGTTCAAGCCGGGCGTGGTGGTGCACACCTGTAATCCAAGCGACTTGGGAGGCTGAGTCAGGAGGATTGCGAGTTCAAAGCCAGCCTCAGCAATTTAGCGAGGCCCTAAGCAACTCAGTGAGACCCTGTCTCTAAATAGAATACAAAATAGGGCTGGGGATGTGGCTCAGTGGCTGAGTGTCCCTGAGTTCAATCCTGGTTCCAAAAAAAAAAAAAAAAAAATCTAGTTCAAGTTCCTAAGCAAGTACACAGATGCTTCTGGGCACTGGCTCCTCCCCACCTCTCCCTGCGCAGCACCCTGAGATCACAGGGGAACTGGATTTAAGGACCTAACACTTTAAGTGCTACAGGATGTGGGATACGTGGCCGCCAGTTCCTTGGCCACATAGGCAGCATGCAGGAAGGGCGGGAATGGAGGAAAGAGACAGAGCTGTGTACCCCAAACTTAACCAGGGCAAGGGTTACAAAAACTCAAGCTGTAGGCCACTTTGCCCCTCCACAACATGGCTTTGGTCCCCAAATCTTTGAAAGCTCAATTCCTCATGGGCAAGAGCCATGTGCCCATATTAGCTGCCCAAGATCTGATGATGCTCAGAGGCAGGGGAACTCCCTGACTTGGGCCAACAGCGCATCAATGAATCATAACAGCATTTCACATCAAACTGTGAATAGAGAAAGAGATCTCCAAATACAGACCCAGGAAATGACCAATCTACAGGGTACATAAAGTTATGGAAGACACCTGGACCCTGGGGACAGAGCCAGCTCAGGACTGACACACAGCAGGGGAGCCACAGACATGATCTGGACAAGGGAGAGAAGATAGGTTTGAATTACAGCTCTGCCACATATGAAGTGACCTTGGGATAAGAGTCCATGTCTTTGATCCTCGGTTTTATCATCTGTAAAATAGGGATGATGTGTATCTTATTGGAGAATTAAACACATATATAAAAATGCCTGGCCAGGGAGGGCCACAGGGTGGCCTCCTCTCCATTTCCCATCCTCTACATCCCCCACCCTGACTCCCTGTGAGACATCCAGGGGAAGTCCTGTTCTCCCCAGAGAGGACCAGATGTAATAGAGTGTTCTAGCTAGCTGTCCTTGGTGTCCAAGGTTCATGCTTCCCTGGGTTTTGTGGGTTTCTCTGGGAGTCCTCTCTTAGGAATTGCTCCTCTCCTGCTACTTGGGACACCATCCCCTATGTTTCCAGACACCCCCCAATTCTCAACTGGGGCCACATTATCCCATCAGCTAAGACCAACTGTCTCCTGCAGGTCTCTCTGGCTCACAGAAAGACCTATGTATCCACGTCTCTGATCCCAGAGGACGTTCTGATCAGTAGCCACATCCGTTTGATTATTTGCAAATAGAGACATGAATTAATTCAGAAGTCATGGAGTTTGGTCAACACAGAGTCCATGGAAAATAGTTCTAAAAAGAGGATACCATGTAAAGGGTTTTAACTGGGCAATGAGCAGATCAACCCTGGCTTTTAGTACCATCTTCCCAACTGCAGAGGGAGTGGATTGAGGAGGCCAGAAGTGAAGGCTGGAAGCCTGATCAGGAAACTGCTCCACTGGGGCAAGGACCAGGGTGGGCCTGGGTCCTGCACCACCATCCACCCATCCAGTTAGTAAGTTTTCGTTGAGCAGCTGTGATGTACCTGGCATAGTGTTGTGTGACTACAAACACAGAGCCTGCACTTACAAAGCATGCAGTCCATGAGGAAGCAACTGGTAAGCCATTGCCCAAATAAACCTGTGGTTACAGATCACGATGGGTGCTATGGAGGTAAAGTCCAGGGTACTAGGAGAGAACAGGGTTCTGATGTTGATTGTGCTACTGTTTACTGTTTTTCAAGGCTCTGGGGAGATATATAGGGCCCCAAGAGTGATGTGCTGGGAGAATGCATCATCTGTGACTAGAAAATTCACTGCTTCTTATCAAAAATGAGAGAGCATAGCATCTGCCTCCTGTACCACCTTGTTAGCCCATATTTATTACGTTAATCTGTTTTCTCTTGCTATAACAAATTACCTGAGGCTGGGTACCTTATAAAGGAAAGAGATTTTATTTAGCTCCCAGTTTGGGAGACAGAGTCCAAGATCAGGCAGCCCAATCTATTGACTTCTGATGAGGTCTCCCTTGACCTTACCGTAAGATGGCACAGAAATGGAAAATAAACCAACTGTATGCAGAAAGGGTCAAGCATGTGGGTGACCTTACTTTATAACAATCTGCTCTCCGGAGAAGTCATTCATACCACAAAACCAGTATTAATCCCTTCCAGTGGCCCCGTGACCTTGTCCTAGCCCCAGCTTTTTAAGGTTCCACCACTTCAACACCAGGGAATCCTCACCAGAGGCCAAATAGGTGGGGCTGCCTCATCTTGGACTCTGAGTCTCCCAGACTCAGCTAAACACCAGGGATGAAGCTTCCAGCACATGAACTATGGCAAAGGGCACAGACAATCACATCCAAACCCCAGCACTTCATCATGGCTCCAGCTCAGGGTAAGTGCTCACTAGGTATAGGTCGAAAGGAAAAATGAATAGAGACCTATAACCGAGGCTGCCAGTTTATTTAATCAATGTAGCAAACACATAATGCAAAGAAGACTCTGCTTTAGGGCTTGACAACTACCAAGTCACTTAATCCTCATGACAGCCCTGCTTAGAGGGTAGGTACAATCATCAACCCATATCACATGAAATGAATGAAATGATGAAATCAAGGCTTAGCAGGTGACATCTGACACTGCTGTAAACACACAGCAGTGACTTTCAAAGGGGTGTCCCCAACCATCAGCATGGCACTGCACAGCTTGGGGAGGTGTTGGGAATGTGGATTGCCAGGCCCGAGTAAGAAGGGCAGCGCTCTTTTTAAACAGTGCCTGCACTGGTTTGAGATGCTCTGGTCCACACCTGCTGCCTCTGGAACTTAATCTCATCACCAGAACCATCCATGGTCTTGTTCAAGCTGTCACTTCGCAGAGTCCCCACTCCCACACGGGCCCTACTGGATTCCACTGGGGGAAGGGTCAGGGAGAACCTGGAATCAGTATTTTAAACGTTCTATCAAACAGGTTCTAGAAACATTCATCCAGGCTTCTCACTCCTGCACCAAAGGAAGCAGGAATGGGACTTCACAGAGCGCGGGTGGCTGAGCAGGTGTGTGGGTATGTCTGGCAGATGGCAGGTTTGTCTGTCCTGAAAGCAGAGTCAAACAGAACAGCTGTTCCAGCCCAGAGGTGAGAGGACAGCAGGTCAGGAGAGAAGACACAGGCATAAATCTCCCTCCAGCCAAAGGCTGCTTTGGTGGGTGTCCATTGTTGACAACTTCCTGAACAGGGGAGCAGGCTCCGCCCCCTGCAGGAATGCTGAGGCCGCTCAGTCAGATCCTGGCAGCTCAGCCTCAGAAGTCTGATGCTCCCGGCAAGAGTTGCCTTTATTGCTCTCTCAGAACCATTAGTCCGTCCTTGCCAGGGATTTCCTGTAATAAATACTTTTGTCATCTTGACTGAAGAAGTTGTTGATCTAAAACACCTTGGGCTGAAATATTTCCTCCTCCTCCCTCCGCACTGTGACCTGGGCTGTGGCAGTGTCTGGGTTGGGGAGAGGCTCAGGGAGGGGTGAATCACCGGGAGAAGCACCATTCTCCACCCAAAATTCCTGGTGTCCCACTACTATAGAAAACCCACAGGGAACAAGGAAGAAAACGTTGGACATACGTTGGCATCATTTTAGTTAATATCTCTAAATAAGTTCAGGCATGTTGGTGTTTATACAGCTTTTAATTGATGATGCATTCTAGAATATTCGTGATATTTCAACCTGCCTAAAAGAGAAGAAAATATACTAGAATGAGCCTCCGAAGCTAAAATTTAGGCCCTGCTCTGCCATCATGTACCCACCAGCGTGGCATGGAGTAAGTCTTTAGACGTCCCCAGCCTGGGATTGTTCATCGGTAGAGGGATGGTCATTGCCACAGCTCAACTGGCTTTCAGGACCATCATCTGGGACGATGGCTGTGGTCAGTGCCCTGTGAAGTGCTTCCCCATATGAGGGGTTATGGTGGCACCAGAGCAGGAGAAACCCCTGTGCAGACCCCAGACCCCTGAGCATCTGATAGAGGAAGAAGGTAGGTGGACAGCGTGGTGTCCCAGGGAAGGCCCTGAAAGGTGTTCATTTTGGGGAACAGTCAGCTTTCACAACAAAATCCACCTTCCAGACTTCCCTATGACAAAGACATGAGACATCATCTGCTGAGCCTGGGCCAAAAGAATTACCCATCTTCCTGGACATGATAAAAATTGAGATCTAGTTCTCAGAATCCAGCTCTGCAAATAGAGATGCTGGAGACGAAATTCACTTGCGGTGGTTGCTAGAGCCAACTCACACTGGCCAGTCATGCACATCTCTTCCCGCCCCGCCCCCAGTGACGTCATGCTGCTAACTTGAATCAGATATGGCAGAAGTAATTACATCCCAGAAGGTGGCAGACATCATGGGGTGAGCAAGTTGCTGAACACTCACCGCTGCATCACTGGGCAGCAATGGAGACAGGATGCAACTGCCGAGATGTGGTGGTCACTGCAAGTCAAAGGGGCAGAGAGCAAAGCCCTGCCCCACTCAGGAGAGGGGACTCCATTGAACCATCAAACTGCTGCAGCTTAATCTAGGCAGACTTTTCATGAGGGTGCATTTTATAAAGCCAGTGATACAATATGAGATGTCTCTTCTGGAAGGAACTTCTGTGCAAACTCCACTCCCCTATGAAGCACATGCTGCAAGGTCAGACCCAGGGTCACCACCACCAGGCAGACTTCCCATTACTTCTCTCCTTACCCTGCAGAAAGCTCCAGAATCCTCTCAGTGGATTTTTGCACAGAGAGCAAAGGGTGGGTCTTTAGAATTCAGGATCTGGAGTTGGGATGTTTGAGTTAAAATCCTGTTTTGTCCACTTACTATTTACAGAATAGTCAGTGAAGCCATCTGAGAAATCTCCTCCAGCATCAGAGTTGTTATGAGGGTCAGTGAGCTGACATTTGCCTCACTGTCTGGCACATGGTAACAGGAGCCACGGGACAGCAGCTCTCTGAGCGTTCCCTTCTCACAGCATGAGTGTCTCTCCAACAGGACTGAGAGCCAGGAGGATGGGGAACGCGTCTTGTTGGACACTCAGGGTTTCAGTGTGCTCTGGAAATTCACTCTGATTAAAGTGGAATTGAAAGAGGTGTGTTTCCTCCCTTTTGATGACTCTGTACCCAAAGATCTGATGAAGCAGGGATAAGAACATGGCACGTGGGAACAGGTCAGACAGTCGCCAGCTCATGTCTGTAGAGCCCTGAGCTGCCCAATCCAGATCCCTCATGCTGAGTCCTCTAGCAGAACTTCCCTGGGCTGGAGCAAGTTGCCTAGTGCAAGCTTGCACACTTCCCTGCAGCCGTCAGTGTCCAGGGAGTGGTCATCCCCTGGGGCTACAAAGACCCAGTTTCCTAACCCCAATTCAGGATATCTCTGAAGGGCCAGCCGAGCTCCAGAGGTCCCCTGTGACATGGGGTCAGCAGAGGCCTGGGGTTCAGATGCACCATAGCCCAGCGTCTCCCTCCACCCAGTCCTGCTGCCCTCACTCTGTGGGATTGTGCCTAAGAGCACCTCCTAGGACAAGATGGAGTCGTTGCTGGTCCCAAAGTAAATCTCTGCCTAGGAATTCCCTTCAGGGCGTCACCCATGGGTCCTATGCGCTACCAAGACGAATGGAAAAACATTCTGCAATGCGGATGGAAACCTGGTGCTGTCGCATGGCACCCTTGCCTTCCCTGTGTGACAGACGATCCTCCAACCACAGAACCATCAGCTCGTCAACTCACCAGAACGAACCATGCACTCTGTGTGCGCTACACAGCATGACAGTGGCCACCTCTCCACTACTAGAAAGAAGCTTCTGGAGTGGGTCCCACCTTCAACACCTTACAAGGCGATGAAAACCAGTTAAACGTGAAAAATACGGGGCTTTTCATGGAATGGCACTTCTACTGCTGACCATTAACTTGAGCAGACTTGTTTGACCAAGAACAAGTAAAAAGAAAGGGGAGGGGCAGGTAACAGATGTCCCGTACACTCATCTACTAATCTCTCTCCCAGACCCCAGGCAGGACGGGTTTGTGGCCCTATCCTAAGCTCTCCAAACTCAACCCGATTGGAACAGACTGCAGAGGGTTCTGGGGAGGCCTCCTCCCACCCGGTGCAGCCGCAGCTTCAGTAAGGGTTCCCTGACCCATGTTAGGATCTTGACAAGGGAGCTTCCCCCTCTTCTGCTGATGCCACCTCTGTTGCCATCTTGATACCTCTGCCCCCAGCCCAGCCCTTCTGGGGGGCAGGGGTCAGCCGCAGACCTGGAGGTGACATTTGCATAGTGACTTATTAAGGAAATGACCCAGCAAAGATGGAAGGAAGGCCTGGGGCACAGAAAAGGACAGAAACCCCATAAAGGGCACTTTCAGGTGAAGTCCCAGCTCCAGCTGGAGGGCCAATTCTACCTCAAATTTGTCCTACCTTGGGGCAAGGAAGCCAGGCCCTCCCACTCCACTCTAGCTGCCATTGGCCACCCCGCAGGCCCTTCCCTATTAGGCCCCTTCCCCCATCTTGCTCACACAGTGAGATCTGGGCTGAGGACCACCAGCATGCACCACAGTATCCCACTGAAAGCAAACGAGGGCGTTGGAAACCGAAAGGCTCTTGAGAGGATGCTCTTCTCTGCTGAAGCCAGCACCTCTCAGAGCCTCAGTTTCACAGTTTGTAAAATCAAGATAACGAGGCAAACCCCGTCTCCCTCTCAGCATCATGCAATTTAACTAAAATTATGTGAGGGGAAGTGCTTCATAAAGCTCAGGGGGATTCCTGTGCTGGAAGATGCAGCCTGCTGTCACCAACATCATCAAGCCCCGCTCCAGCACTCAGCCGGGGACTTCCTCCTTTCTCCCCTGCACGCTGTCCCTTGCCAACTTCATTTACTCTCTCTCTCTCCTTCAAAGCTTCTACATCTGCACTGTGAGTTGTTAAACTCCTAATTCAAAATAACCTGATAAAATGCTCTGGAGGGACTTGCTGGTTCCAAATAGATACACAAGGATCAGGTTGGCCCCCAACACAAAACGCAGAGCCCCAGACACAGCGGAGGTACATTCCACAGGCCTCTAAGACGGACCCCAGTCGCTGAGCTCTCTGCAGCCAGCTCATTAAATCCTAATCACCAGGACTCTGAGCCAGGTGGAGAGGCCTGTTGTCCGGGGCCAAGTGAGAGGTGCAGGGAGGAAATCAAGTACATTGCCCTGGACACCGGCCTGAGCAGAATCCCCACCCCGGGGCCTCAGGCCCCTGTTCACACTGCCCACTCTATGGCTGGGGACCCCTTCGTTTTGTGGAACCTGACCCAAATCTGTTGGGCAGAAACCCAAAGTGCTCTCAATCTGAGGGGACTGTTCGTGCCTCAGAACAGGAAGCTCAGCAGATCCCCAGGGCAGGTGAAGACAAGGGCTAAGAAACGGCTGAGCTGTTTCATTGCATCCATACTTGTCAGCCTGGTGAACCGGAAGCAGTGTGAGCACTGGCCAGAGAGCCAGGAGGCTTGGCCTGAGGCGCTGGCTCTGTAGATGACTTCATGGCCAGGTCGCTTACCTCTCAGGCATCAGTTTCTTCCATGCACACTGGGAATTGTGGTATGTCTCTTCCTGTCCAAAGGCATCATGAGGACCGTGAAGGAAGGAGAGGTGCCCTCAAAGCAGGGCACATCTGCAGGTAGGATGGGGCAAGGCTGGGGCATCCTCTTTTGGATTCACCTGCTCTGTGCCAAATTCTCCAAACATATCTAGAGACTTGAGGGATGCATGATGCTCCTCGTGCAGACGAAGAAATAGGACTGTTGGCTCCAAACCTCATGCTCTTTCCTGCCTTGGAAGAGACCCCAAAGAGCACGAGTCTGGGGAAATGGACCGTGGGCAAACGGTTCTGGGTCCATCGCCCAGGACCCATCCACTCATTTGACAAGGGGGTTATGGAGCCAACTCTGTGGGTGCTGGGTGATGACAGAGACACACACTGCTACCCACAGGGAACCTTGTCCCCCACTGAAGCTTTGCCTCCCTGAAGCCCAGTCCCTGCAGGCTTCCGATGAAGGTCAAACGGGAACCCAGAGTGACCCTGGTGATCCATGACCCTGCTGTTTGCTATTTGACTTTTGCTGGACAACTCAAAGCAGAGAAAAGGCCTCGCCTTGAACTAACAGGCCACACAGGAAATCAGGAGTTCTGGGGCCAACCACAGTTGGAGCAATAGGAACAGCGTAACTGGGGTGCTGAGCCCTGTGTCGTGTCAGGCACGGAGCTGGGTACCTTGGATGTGTTATCTTAATCCTCTTGAAGTCCTCTGAGGCAAGAAGGGCTTTTGCTATCCAAGGTCACACAGCCATGGAGCAGAGAGGGGAGGCTTCGCTGCCCGGTCTTCCTGATTTCAGACCCACCCTCTGTCTCCACCTCCTCTTCCCCTGACATGCTGGTGACTCTGGGCATTCCATTCCTCTTTCTGGCCTTCAGTTTCCCCTTCTAAAAACTGTTGGACTTACATCTGACAATCAAGCGTAAGCTGGGAGATGGAATGGGGAGGGCAGCCTCCACTGGCCTCTGGAACCTGGGAAACTCCCCTCCCTGGAGAAGGAGTCACAGCCCAGTTGGGCAGAGCCTGTGCACAGCAGAAGGGGGAGCCTGGAAATCTGGGGGAGCCCCACCCACATCTTCTCCCTGGAAGCCAAAGTTCTCACTGACGCTAAAGTAAAGCCCCCGTCTCCTCCCCAAGCAGAGTGCTCGTTGTAAGCGACTCCTGAGCTAATGAGCCTGGAATGTCAAATTCCATCAGGCCGCAGAGACTCCACACAAGGAAACATCCATGCAGGAGAAGGTAGGCTTCTCTCGCCATTTTCTGGTTTTGGTTTTGGTTTTGGTTTTGGTTTGTTTAGTTTGTGTAGTAACATTCGTCACTACTGTACATGAAATAAAAACCAGATGCAATACCTGAGGTGAGAAGAGGGCCTTTCCATCCCCACACACTGGGGACAAAGGCCACCATAGGCACGTAGGGTCTCTGTGGGCAGAAAGGAGCTGGCAGCTTCTCAGCAGAGCAGCCTCCAGCCAGACATGATGGCCTCTACCTGGGTCTTACCTGTCACTTCCCATCTAGGCCTTGGAAGGTCATAGTGCAGATGAAGAGTTAATGTCACCCGCCCTTCAAAGCTCCAGCCATGCATGGTCACTCACTCCCCCCTTCTCCCACCCAAGAGTCCCACCAAGTCCAGCCTGTGGACACATTGGGCAACTCCCTGCCAGCACCCCTGTGTACCATGCCTGACCGACCAGGATACTGCAGAGCATGCCCTGGGCTGGGAGCTAGCTGGACCTGGAGCCAGAACCTTACCTCCTCCAGGAAGCCCTCCCTGACCTCCCAGACTGTCAGCAGCTCCCTGGAGACAAGAAGTGCTCAATACTTGCTCCAAGAACCCCCTTGCTCCTAGCACAGTGCCTGATTCATTCAAACTGCTCTATAAATGTGCATGGGACAAAGGCAGCCAGAGCCTCATTTGACAGCAGCCTTCCCAGCCCCCGCATGCTGTACATGCACTGGGCAAGGTACGTGTGCCAGGAGAGACCTGTCCAGCATGGCCCACTGGGGGACAGGAGCCTCTTTTAGTTCCACAGCAAATGTCCTAGATTCTGCACGCAGAATCACCCTGGGCCTCAGTTTGCTCCTCTGCAATGCTCAGGGTTCGCTGCCCACTGAGAGGGTGGATGAACAAAGGATTAGGAAGAGGGCTGGAAAGAGTTTGAGCCCTGGGGACTGGAGTGGAGCTGGGGTCAGGTCCTTCCCATGCTCCCTTCTCCATACTGGACTGGCAATGGTGCCCAGGCAGCTCCCTCTAAATACTGGGTCAGTGGTGTGACGAGCAGGCTACTGGGCACTTCCCCATGAGGGAAGGAGAGGGATCATCTCCGGAACCTAATGCAATCAGGCCCCTCCTCCAGCAAAGCCCTGAAGCCTACCTTGGGCCTTTTTCTTTATTTTCTCCTCTGTCCCACACTCCCATTGGAGGGCATCCCTGGTGAACTGCTTATTTTCCAAACAAGCTTCTCTGCAGTTTTCAGTCCAATTGTCACAGACTTGGGTGCCTCTGGGGTAGTGTAGCCAGGCATCCTGGATATTAGCATGTGTCCTGGGTGGGGTGTCAAGGTGGTCCATAATAAATGTCCTATATTCAGCTTTGTCAATAAATTACAACGATCCAGCAGAGCTATTCTAATTTAGCCTGGCATCTTATATTTTTATTTGCTAAATCTGGCCATGCTAGTCCAGGGTTCAGCTACCTCAAGACCACCAACCACACCACACTCTGGGCAACGCAGAGAGCAATGATTTCTACAAAGACATCTCCTGGAAGCAGCCTGTGCGTTCCTGTGCCGTGTGGGTTCACAGGCTAAGCCAGTTTGGATCACAGGAGTGAATGGTCTCCCCGATCTCTGACAGAGCATGCAGAGCAGGGAAGCAACCCAGGGGTCAGGCTGAGTTGTGCTGGGAGAAAGGGGTTTTCCATCACCTTCTCTTTGGGATCTTCCTGATAGCTTAGGATCCATCCTGCCAGGCCTGTCTTGGAGGCCCAGGAGGTCACTCCACAAGCTGTTCAAGAAACATCACAGACCTGTCAGGTTGCAAAGATCCTTTGGTCCAACTCCACCGCTGCCTGGTGAGAACACTGAGGCCCAAGGAGTAAAAGGAACTGGCCCAAAGTCATGCCAAGGAAGAGCTGGAACTGGATCCATGTCTTCTGGCTCTGATCCAAGGTTCATCTCACTGCAGAAATTGACACTGTCTGACAACAGGGCTAGGTGACAGCAGAGCGAGGTCAAGAGAAGCTGAACTCTTCAGATGCAATGGAAGTCCTTTGCTCCCCAAGTGGCTAGTAGGACTACTAGGGCCTTGTGCTTATAGAAATCTTGCTGCGTGCTTTAAACAACCACGCATGTTTGAAGTCTTATTTATTATTGCCCCTCATGTGGATAAAGAAATGAAGCTGAGAAGGTGAGCTGAGCGGCCTGTCTAGCTGCAGTGAACTTTGAGGCAGGGCAGGAAGCTGGCATCTGAGTGCCCAGAAAACTAGATCCTACAAGCCAGTTCAGATGCTTCCAGGCCAGAGTGAGCAAGGGATCATTAGGATGGCCTTCGTTGCATCCCCAGGACCCAGCAACTGGGTCCCCTGGCCATTTCTCTTGCCCAAGTCAATAATTCCAGCTAAGATTTGTAAACCCACATCACTAAGAGATTTCCCAGGACTTGTCCCGGGCAGAGGGCAAGAAGTGATCCTGCTTCCCTATCCAAGCAGTCTTTCAGCTCTGCCCTGGAGACCAGCGCTTTCTCTCCTGCCCTCCTGAAAGGCCCTTCTCTCCGCACCCGCATGCCCCGCCCGTCTTCCCACCACCCCAGCAGCCTGGCATCCCGGTGCCCCTGCACCCCACGGGTATACAGTTCCCTCACTTGCTTTCGGGAGGGTAAGTAGTTTTTTGGTTGGTGGCCAGTTAAGGGGACTGGGCCTGGCCAGGGAGCCGCATACACAGGCCCCTCCTTGGGGAGCGCTCCCAGCCTGTTATCTGAAATCCAAGCCAGTGGGGCAGCCAGGTGTGCCCAAGACAAGGCTGTTTTCCTTTCCCAGAGAGGCCTCTCAGTGGGGAGGGGCCACAGGGACTCTGCTTCCTCTGTAGGGCCACCAGCACCCTGCAGAGGTCTCACCTCCAAGTGCCCTCTGCTTGGATCTGCTTGCTCTCCTGCCCTCCTGATGAGCCCTAGGGCTGCCTGAGCTCTCCCCTGTTCTTTCCACCAGGGTCTTTACTGACCTCTTGACATCCGGGTCATTAGGCTTCCTTCTTCTCCATCCATCAGAGCATCCCACTCCCAAAGAGCTCCCAGTGAGTTCTCCCTCCTCCCCAGCACACATTCCCAGGGGCCCAGCCTGTCGATCCTTGGTACAGACTGCTTATGAGCTTGCCCAAAGACTAGACATCTCTGCTCAAATCCCTGCTCTGTCATTTACTGGCTGTGTGACCTCAGGCAAGACACTGAACCACTCTGAGTCCAGTGGGCTCACTTTTAAAATGAGGTTAATGAGAGTTCCTGGTTCTGGGGAGATTAGCAAGAGGACAAAATGAGATGACACACATGAAGTTCAGAGCCCAGCACCGAGCACATTCCATGACTGCTGGCCATGATCGCTGTCACCGCGAGGCAGAGATGATGATAAGATCTAACATGTCTTCTGCCAACTTTCCCCAGCCTTGACTATTTTATTTATGGCTTCCCCAGTATTGATTTTGTACTGTCTTATTTTTACATTATAATGTGTGTAGCCTCTTATGTATCATTAATTAAGTTTAAATATAATCCCTGTGGGTCACCTTAAATATTTTCAGTAATGAGGAGAAAAGGCAGATGCTCAGAGAAACAGAGAGACAGGCAGGAGTGATGGGGAAGGGGAGATGCGGGAAGGCAGGGCTGAGGGAGAGGCAGGAGAGGGCAGGCAGGCACTGAGTGGCTCTGGGGAACTGGGTACCGTGGGCAGCAGAGATGGACGAGGGCCCTCCTTGCTCCCACCTGCTGTCTTGTGGCCTAACGGAGAGAGGTGACCACATGGGACACTGGGATGGGGTGATGATGGCAGGCGTTGTGCTGGACAGGCCCCACAAGCACTTCTGGGGATGGAGAGTGTGAGCCTGCCCTAGAAGGCAAGGAGGGTGTGCCCAGGAGGGTAGGCACTACAGAGGTAGGCACTTCAGGCCCCTGTGAGCAGTGGCTGACACCTGGCACACAGAAAGAAAACAGCAGGAAGCTCCCCATCTTCACCATCTTCCCAGCACACACGAACACACCCATCTATGTACACATTCATAACACACAAATACATACACTGTACATACACTCCTATGCATACACCGTATGTGCATGTACTCAGCACACACAAGCACACAGATCTGTGCACACAGCCCTGCTTCACACACCCATACCCACACATACACACACATCCCCGAGTTTGTGCAAACATACCCATGCACAAAAGCACACACTCACACACACATACACAAGCACCTGTGCACACACTTACAGACACATACACACACCCCTCCGGGGTTCTTTGCAGGGGCCTCGCCCCTGTGCTCAGCACCGCAGTGTTATGTACACACACTTGATAAAGCCCCCCGCCCCCAGCCTTGTGGACTCTCTCAGGCCAGGCCTTGGGCCCCCTGCTGGTTGACCTTGGCCTACTTCCCCAAGGCTTGAGGGGCAGAAGGAGGATGCTCACTGAGCTACCAGGACATACCACGTGGCTGCATCACGGCCCCACCAACCCAGGAGAGCACAGGTCCCTCCCCACGGGCTGTGGACCCCGTTTCCCTGAGTCTGCCAGAGAATCACCCAGCACCGCTCACTAGCACCCTGAGGCCAGCAAGGCCCCCAGATGCCTGCCAGCCAGCCTGGCCCCACCACCCAAGGCATCCCTTCTCCCCCTCCTTTTCAGCACAGCCAGGGGGGGAACCGGCTAGCTCGGCTCCTGTGAAATGGAGAAGGAGGTCAAGAGACACATCTCCTAACTTTCAAAAGGAACTGTTTGGGATAATTAATCAACACATCACCAACACCAAGGGATTGTTTTATATCTGAAGACATATAATTAAGAAAACAATAGCAGGCTTGTGTGTATTTTGTTCCTCAAGAATACTAATTACGTTTAGCACCCTGACACATCCAAAGGTTCTCCCCAATATTTAGAAATCCAACAGAAGTTGGCTTAGAGGCATCTCTTTGCTGAGGCTTAGAACAGGGAGGGTCCAGGGAACACAGCAGGCCTCCGCCAGGCCTTTGAACAGGCTCTTCACCTGTGATTGCCTCACTGGTGAGGGAAGGCGCTCATCATTGCTAAACTGCGCTCACTATTGCTTAATTACACCTTCAGATCAGCACCTAATTTGCTTAGGGTGCAGCTGAGCTGCCATGGCTGTAATTACTGAACAACGCAGCACAACCCAGGAGATGGGGAGCCTCGTCTGCCTTTGCCGAGTGTCTCCTTCCCGTACTGGGGAGAAGGCACCACCCTGTGCTGAGGGGTCCACCTGTGTCCAAGCTGCCTCCTCAGTCACACCTGAAGGAAGGAGCAGGCAGGCCCATAACTGCGTTCCTGTCTCCTGATGTCATCAGGAGGTCACTGAGTCACAGCTAATGCATTTGATTGAGGCGTGGAAGGTTCGAGATGAAGGATTTGGTGTTAAGAATCTAGACATTTCAGCAAGGCAGACCTAATTTCAGTCCTAATGCCACCACTTCTGACTTTGGCACCTTGAGGCCATCCCTTGAACTCACTAGCTTGGTGTCCTCATCTGGACGATGGGTTCTGCTCGTAGAATCCACCCTATGACGGGGCTGAGAAGATGAAATGAAATAGTACACGTGAAACACTCAGCTCAGAGCCTGCGCTACGGGGGCGCGAGCGTGATTTTGAGAATAGAGAGAATGAGCCTTTAGGTCACACTCACCTCAAATCAGGTACCATCCCAGCCACTTCCCGCTCTGAGACCTTGGGCAGGAAACGTACTTGGTCTATTTTCTCACCTGCAAAGTGGGGACAGTCCTGACATTGACTTCACAATATTGACATGAGAATCCACTACATTGCATGGAAAGCGTGTGGTATGCAAGAGCCACTCCACAGATGAAGCTCTCAAAATGATTTTTATTCACTCGTCTGATTCATTCATTTTGATTCAGGTCGGTCATTGTCGAGGTTTCCAAAAAGGCACAACAGATCTTCTGTCTGGGTCTTTTTGGCTTTTTCATGCCCTCATACCTCCCAGCCAGCAGAAGGATTGCATATATATTTTCAGTTCTACAAAGCATTTGCTGCTTTGGGGAACTTTTCTGGAAATTTCTGAGAACATCTTACTTAATGAGACTCGCAGAACCTACAGGTGTTCTCACTGTGTAACTGGACTAGTCCAAGCTGGCCAGGGAATGGGCAGGGTGGAGAGAGCACAATGCCAGATCCTCCTTCCCAGGGTCTGGAGCTGGTGAGTCTGGCTCACCTAGATCCACAAGACTCTCACGTGCAAGGGAAGAGGAAGCCCAATTGTGAAGGAGTCCAGAACCCAGGCTGGTTGGACCTGAACCTCCTCACAAATCAGCGCCTCACCTACCTCATGGACAAATTATTAAGGAATCATGGTATTGTGGTTAAGATTTTTGAAGAACACCATTAAAGATGTAATCCTAAAAGTGCTAGTAGGAAAAAGATATGACGTCTGGAACTTTCTTTAAAATAGCCTGAGATGGAAAAGACTCTGAAAGTGCAGACAGAACGAGACTGACCTTGAGCAGATAATTCCTACGAACTTGCTAGGGCTGCCAGAACTAAGTAGCACAGCAGTCGGGGTGGCTTAAACACTAGAAACTTATTTTCACACAAGGCTAGAACTCCAGGATCAACGTGTCAGCAGTGTGGGTCCTCCCAAAGGAACTGGAGCTCTTCCCAGACTTGGGTAACTTTCCAGGACCGAGTCTTCACATCATCTAGTCTGCATGCCTGTCTGTGTCCACATTTCCTCTTCTTAAAAGATCGCCAGTCATAATGAATTAGGAACCACTCCAATGAGCGCATTTAACTTGACTACCTTTACAAAGACACTATCTCCAAATAAAGTCACTTTCCGCGTTACTAGGGGTTGGAATTTCGACATATGAACCTGGAGTGAGGACACACAATGTGACAGAGAGGGGCTATGTATACACATTACACTATGTGCACTACTGTTCGTATTTTTGTATTTTTTGTATGTTTGTTGTTTGTTTATTTGTTTATAATAATGTGGAGGGCATGGGCAGGGAGACAGTGCTTCAAATAGCTGTCATGTTGCCAGGTCAAACTTTGGGAAAAGCCTACTTAAGACTATTTCAGAAGAGACAAGGCAACTTTGGTAGATAGTGAGTTTTTCAGCACTGGAAACTTCCAAACCCAGCTCGTGTGACCTCCAGAAAGGCCTTCTGTAGGATTCATTCATGGGGGAAACTGGGCTGGCCAACTTCTAGAACTAAGCCACCTTGGTGCATTCAGAGAAGTGCAGTGATTAGAGCAAGGGATAGGTCCACTTAGCCCTGGAGGGAACCTCCAGGATCCTAAGGCTCTATAAAATGTGCCCATCACAAAGGCAACATTAGCATTCAGGAAGACAGAGCTGCATCTGGAGGGGAGCAGCCAGTTGCTGAGGGAGCTGGAAACGATGCCTCTGCATCCCAGATGGACTATGGAATCCACTGCCCACTCTCCATTGTCTCCTCCTAAAAAGATTTTGGGCAAGTTCCAATAAAATCAAACACCTTGCGTGTATTTCGATCACACGGATGATATTCCTTGCACATTCTTTTTGCTTTTATTAACTAACATTTACATAACTCAAAGAACCTCCCACTTTAGAAATTGAACTACGCCTTTTCCACTGCTGCGAAACACCTGATCCTAAGGTAAATTATTTTGCCAATTTCCTACGGATGGGCATTTAGATTGCTTCCAATAGTTTCCTGCAGTAAACAATAATCATAATTAATCTCATACATATGTTGCTTCACATAGATATGAATATATTTGTGCAATAAATTCTATAAGTTACATGGATGGATGGATGGACAGAAAGACAGTGTGGGAGAAAAGAAAGAAGGAAGGGAGGGAGGGAGGAGGAAAGGGCATCCAGAGAAGAGCCAAGGGTCTGTATTCCACCCTTTCTGGGCACAGCTACCTCTCTGGCTCCAAGCAAGCAGAGCACAGGTGTGGAGATGGGGTGAAGACCACAATCAGACAGCAGAGAGGGCACGGGTCCAGGGTGGGGCGGTGTCAGATCCTGCCTATCTGGTCCCTTTCACTGGTAGGAGAGACCAAGTCAGAGGACTGAGAAAGAGAGAACACAAGGCCCTCTTCTTCCCCCAGGGGCTTCCTGTAGCTCCACTAGTCTGCACTAGAAAGACAGCCCCAAGAGGGTAGTGGGGAGCGAGGACAGACACCCAGGACCTGAGCTATGGGGGTGGGGTGGAGACAGAACTGACATCATTTTTGTGAAGTGCTGGTACATAGTAGATGTTTGCAGCAAAAGCAATGGCTGTGTGCAGGCCAGGACCAGGGGAGGAAGAGACTCCTGAGAGGAGCATAAGGTTGATGCTGGGCTCCCAGAAACTGCTGGCCCACCTGTTTCCTTCAAGGGGGCCAGAACTGAGTAACCTCTCTAGACTATTCTTCCAGGGGTTTACACAGGCAACTGATGGGCCTCTGACATCCGCCCATGCACACCCATCACAGTGTACCCCGACCAACACACAACCTCTTTCTGTCCCCTCCTGGGACTGGGACAAACAGGACTGGCCTATAGCATATTCTTAAGAATCTCTGTCGGCTTGAAAGCTTGAGATTTGGGGGAGCAGAGTATGGGATGTCAGGGAGTGTGGGCAAAGAAGAGGGGTCTTTAAAGTGCTCTGGCTTTTCTCAAACCTCAGCACTGGAACCCCCTCCTGGGGGTGCACAAGTCCCTCTGTGCTGCTGCTGTGCAGTTGGAGGATAACATCTGAATCACGTGGCATTGTTTACTTAACAAAGCAGTGGCCTTCCCCTTGAAGCAATCTACAGTATTAGACACCACCTCTGCTTTTGGTGGAAGAGCATAATTGACTCACTTGGTGTGGGGGGAACAGGAGAGGGTGTGGTGAGCCTTGCAAGGGCAGACTCCCTTACTGAGGGGGGCACTGAGCAGCACCAGGTCGATGAGGCCACCAGGAAAGCCAGCGCAACACCTCCCATGCACCTTATTGAGCTCCCACCAACACACTTAGTCATAACAGGCACCATGGCACATGCTGTAATCCCAGCCACTCGGGAGGTCCGGCTAGGAGGACTGTAAGTTTGAGACTAGCCTTGGCAACTTAGGGACACCTTATCTCAATATAAAAATTAAAAACCAGCTGGGGATGTAGCTCAGAAGCAGAACATTCCCAGGTTCAATGCCTAGCACAAAAAGGGGGAAAATACACATGCTCAGTCATGCCTCACCCCATCATTACACCTGTGTCCCCTGACACACACACTCAAATATTCACACTCACACACTTCTAAATATGTGCATGTGCACTCCCAGCTGCTCAGCCCACTCACAAGTGCAAGGGTCCCAGCCCAGGCATGATGTTCAGGAACCCAGAGGGTGGCTGCTATTTGATCCTCCATACTGGAAGGGGTGGGGCAGTCCTCAGCTAGGGGTACTAGTAAAGGTGAGACTGCTCACAGGAGGCTGATTCTCAATAATAAAAGCATTTTTTGAGAACATCAAGATGTTCTCCAAAACATCCAACACCCAGATGTCCCTACCAAAGTTACAGCTTTTGAAATACAGATTGGATATGGGCTGGAGACCCAGGTGCTTCACTGAAATTCACATGACACTTGCCAGGCCACGGCAACCACCCGCCCAGAAGGGATACATGGCACAAGCCGCAGCAGCTGTGGGCCCCGTGCACACTTATATCCACAGTCTGTGAGCCACATGCTGAAAGCTATGCACTGTTCAAGCACATTCAGGTACAGCCACTCATGTATCTATGGACACTGGCACGCAAGGTTCCAGGCCAAAGCCGGGCACAAAGCTCTCTGCAGTACTATGCTCACCGCTAGGATCTGGCACAAATTCTTCCCTGGTCCTTGGCCTGCACTGATGATGATGCCTTCAACTACACCCCAGGCCCTGAACACCACAGGCAGGGCCTCAGAAGTGCGCGGCTTCCGGGAATCCTTCCTCAAGGACATGATCCAGGGAATAAAGAGGTCCCCCAACCACCAATTCCATCTGCCCCTTCTCACCTGACCCAGGATGAAGCCACTGCTGACTGGCACAGCCCCAACTGAGGACAGAGACTGGGCACTCTGGGGTGGGCTGGTGACCAAGAACATGGTCCACCCACCTCTGGGGTCTGTGGTGGGTGTGAACTGGTCTGGGGAAAAGGGGAAGCTCTGTCTCCAGGGAGCCTGGCTCCTACCTTCCAGGCCTTTGCAGCTTCCTGGAGCCAGGGCAGAAGGTACTATCACCTGATAAGCCAGACCCTCTACCAAGGCTAGCCATCCAGGTCTGGGTGCAGTTTTACCTGCCCCAGGAGCACAAGGGAAGCCACTGGTAGGCCTTGGGGACACTGCATTTTAATTGCCTCACTGGCCACTCCTGAAACTTTTTTACCTTCCATGAGCCTGCCACAAGAAAGAGGTTCTCTAGCATGAAGAGTCCGGATAGGGGTTCAGGAGCCCCCATTCTGACTAAGCAAATGTACTGAAGGCAGGTGGCGGAGGACAGAGTTGCCCGACACATTCAGCTTCGGACAAGCGACATTCAACCGGGCAGGTCAGGGTCCAGCGCAGGAGCTCCCGCTGCCCTGGGGGTGGGCAGTCCCGGCGCTGGCGCCCCTCCAGCTCCATGCCAGTCCCTCCGGTTCAGGGGAGAGCAGGGGAGGGGCGTCCACGTTCTCTGGGTAGCAGAGCCCCGCGAAGTGACCCCGTTTCAGAATGAAATTGAGCTGCCATTTTCATCTTCTTCCCAAATGTCAGCCGCGTTAGATCAGATTAGGAACTAATCTCTTGCCAAAATTCATTTCCGAACAAGAGAGGTGGCTGCGGGCGGGGCGGAGGTTTGTTGTTTGTTTCCTGGTCCCCCCATCGCCACCTTTCCTCTCACTGTCACTGGGGTGGGAGAGGGGGTAAAAGTCGGGAAGACCGCACGGAGGCCTCCAGGGGTCCAGGGATGCGGGCGCGGCGCCCCGGGCGCAGTGGGAAGCCGCGGTGGAGGGAGCCGGCAGCGCGCTGCCCTGCGCTCTGCAGCCGCACGGAGCCAGCCGCGGCTTTTGCTCTCGGGTCGCTCCCGCAGCGCAGAGACCCCCAGGAACGACCCTGGGTTCACCCTGGGCTGGAGTGAAATCGGGCCAGAGCCCAGGGAGAACCGGGTTCCAGAGACAGACGATGGGAGGGCCTCCATGCCTACAGCGCATCCTCCCTTCCAGGCTGAGGTCCCTCCCCAAACCCCGCCTAGTCGTCACCCAGCCCCCAGTCTCCCACCCTCTCCACCCCCTCCTTTCCTACCCCGACCCAGGGTGGTAAAAGGGAAAGGAAAGGCAATTGCAAACTAAGGAGAGAAGGAAAAGGAAAAATAAACTGGTCAGTACCTTGTAGGAGACCTCATTTGACAAGTGACCAGAACACAGCCGCTGGCCCGAGTGCATAATTACCCCCACGTGAAAATTCCCCCATCTAATTTGATATTTGGTTCTTTGCAGAAGCTATAGCCTTCGTAAATAATATACAAAGTAAGAAACCTAATCCCGCCTGCTAGAATGTTTAATTCATCATTATGCGAGCTAATTGGAAGGTGATTATATGGTAATTGCTCATTAGTGGTGTATATTTATCGCTGTACCTTATGTCAAGGCCATGGGAATTGTGTAGAGTCTGTTCTCTCATTTCAAGGATCAGTTTCAGAAGCAGGAGTGAAGCAGGCAAGATCAAGTTCTTCCTGACGTCAGGGTCCAGCCAGGGTTATAGAGACCAGGGCTATATATAGGGCCTGGAGTTTGCTGGGGGTTAGGGGCAGTCTGGGACCTGACTGAGGCACCCAGATCTCAGAAGTGCTGGCAGTCAGGCCAGTGCCAGGCAAAGCTGGTCCTTTTTACTCATTTTCCAAAAGCGACCCCATGCCAACCTGGGCATCTCCAAGGCCCCTCAGGTGCGTCTTGGCCTTTGGGCCTATGGTAGGACCCCTGTGCTTTCTGCAGGGCTCCTCTGGCAGGTGTGTGGAGGGGCAGAAAGGGTGGAGTAGAGAGGGGGACTGGGAGGTTTGGTTTGGATATTAGACGTGGAATGGGAGGTAGGAATCAGGGAGGTGGGGTTTGCAATGGTTGAGACCTGGTCCTCCTTTCCATCTGATCCCTGAAAGTTGGGGCAACACCCCATTCAGCAGAAGAGGAGCGTCTGGCTCCATGACAATGCCCATTGATACCTAGTGAGGGCAGCCCTTCTGGGGTAAGAAACCCACAAGGGAGAATGAACTTGATGCATGAAGAGTGTAGGCTGTGAGCCCAACTCAGCCCCAAACCAGCACCTTGGTTGGAAAATAAGGAGAGGCAGAAAGGCGGATCCGCAATCTCGAGGGTGCGGAGGGGAGAGAAGAGTTTGGTTTGCAGGTGGAGGTGGGGCAGGGAGGAAGCCATGGGCTTCCCCGGCCCAGGACCAGACCAGATGGCCTGGCGACCAACCTCCGAGAGAGCATTTTCGCACGTGGTAGTGATCTTTGGCGCTCTCTGGCGCCCCCTCGGAGGAGTGCGACGCGCCTTTGCTTTAAAGAGACCTTGGCCCGGGCCACTGGCCCTGTGCCCACCCCAGGCACCCCGACTTGCAGCCCCAGGTTCCTCCGCCGGACAACAGGCACTAATAAACAAAAGGCCAATTAGACGCTGGGCGCGGCTGATGAATGGACCTTTCGCTTTCAAGTATGGCTCGGCCTCAGGTTTCCCCGTGCGCAGGGTCACGCTGGGAGAGGCTGCCTCCCGGAGCGGGGTCATGGCTAGGGTCACAGGGTTCTCAAAACTCCCACTTCCCGCTCGCTACGGGGTTGGTTAGTGGGGAAAATAAATCAGGGGGCCGAGCCGCGGACGCGGCCACAGTTCTGTATCCGGGCGCGGTGGCCCAACGCTGGAGGCCCGCATCCTCTGCCCCACCCGCGGCTGCCCGGCGGCGGCACCCAAATAAATCAATCGCTACTTGCCGGAATAATAAAGGCCTACTAGAAAAATGTGCAGTTTAAAAAAAACGGATCGGAGGTGAGTCAGGAGCAACACCCCCAGCCTCCTGACAAGACGCACCCACCTAACCCCCAGGACAGGCACGAATGTTGCCCTAATGCTGGGCACTAGGATGGTCATCGCAGGAGCCCCACCCAAACAGAAGAAATGTCCCCCCAAGTCACACACACTGAGGTCCTCAGGCCACTTCATCCTTTTGAGATGGAACTTCAACAAAACTCAAGTGGGCCACCAGACCCTGGCACACAAATCCAATAAACTGCATGTTCACACCTTCATAGGCACTCAGCAGTCCCACAAATGCACGTTCTTGCCCTAACTCAGAACAATCTGCACGCGAAATGAAAGACCGACATCTTGGCACACTGGAAACATTTACACAAGTCCTACTAGCCTCCCCCATCACCGACACAAACTGAAGTCCTGAGTGAGACACACGATTGCATCTCCACGATCCACAGACAGCTGTATCACAACTCACTAGCACACACACCTCTGCAACCCACTATCACAGACCCTCACCCTAACACCGACACCGACTGGAGACAGCCCACACGTGGGCAACCCAGCCCATATCCCCACCACCTCAGAGAGGGGCCCCTGGCCAGGCTTCCGAACAGCCAGAGTTCCTCCCCAATCGGCCCCAGCGTCCAGGACTTTGTTTCCTGCGACTCGTGTTGGGGACTGGGAGGAGCCGAGGTTTCCAAAAGCCGCGCTCAGGCCGGAGTTCCCTTTCTGCCTGGCCCGCTTGGCGGGCCTCTCCAGCTGCCACAATCCGCCCCCAGCACAAAAGTGACCCGGCAGGTTCCCGGCGGCGGTGGCCAACGCACCCGCTCGGGTTTGGCTTGGCTGCCTGGAGCAGAGTCCGAGGGAGCTGGGAGTACAGCACACCCAGAATGAGAGCTAGGAAGGGGAACTGACCGAGGTCCAAGGCTTCTGCCACGGCTAGAGTTTCTGCAGCCTGCGCGGAGGAACAGGTTACCCAGCGAGAAACGCATACGGAGCCCACGTGGGCCACGCAGGAGAGCGTCGCCTCGGCCCGCTTGCTTTGTGTATTGTTTGACCCTCTCCGGGCAACCCAAACTGGGAACCCGCGTCTCTTGAACACTCACTTAGCAAAGGGCACGTACAGGAAAGGCCCACAAGTAACCAGCATGGAAACAGGACGTGGATCAAACTTGTGACCTACATCCCTGTTCGGGGTCACAAAAACACATGGCAACATGCATATAATTAGCCCTGTGCTGGAAGGCCTGCAGAGTCCGACCCACGGTGCCCATAGAGTCCTGCCCAGGAGCATCAGGCCTGGCACCCACGTAACGTGAGAGGGCATACAGCTCCCAGAAGGCTCCAGCCTAGCATGCGCGTCCTGGAAAGGGGACGCAGCCGTAGAGCACACGCGTCCCGCGCACCCTGCGCGGCTCCCCACGCCCAGATAGTCATCGCGGGATGGCATCTCGCAAATATTTATATTCCTCAGCACCACGGCAGCCCGCGTCCACATTAGACGCTCTAATCCTGCCACTTTAAATAGATGAATTAATAAAGCAAACGAGCGGCTAATAAGCTGACTGTCCTGCCTTTTTGAGGCGGGGGGGAAGGACTCGAAAGTGCGCCAAATTTGTTTGCAGTGGATCAAGGCGAGCCGCCTCTGCTTCACTTTCTTTATCTTAATTCCGACTTGAAAAGATATAATTATCTAGTTTGAACAGAGCTGCTATCAAATCCTTCTTTGGGCCGGGAAGGGGGGCGTTGGAGTGGATTGCGGCGCTCTGAGCCGCTCGGTGCAGCCGGAGATAGCGCGTAATGAAGATGTGGAGGCCGGAGATACAAAGGGCATTAACCTCATTAGCATGAAACCTTTTCTTCTTACCATTGTGGGACCCTTTCAGCCACCTAATCCCCCCTATTTTCAAAGCTTGGTTTGTAATAAAGCTTTTAGTTTTTTTTTTTTTCCTCAAAGCTAATAGTATTCTCTGATGATTTTATTGCAGCTACACTACATAGGACGTTTACCAAAAAAATCTTCACCACCACCCCCTCTTCTTGCACTTAAAAAAAAACTTAACTATATGGTTCCTACAGAAATTAGCCCTTTGCCAAGGTGAGAATTTTTTTTCTGGAGAGGTCAGTCTAAATTTTAACAGGAGAGAGTAACTGTGGTGGAGGCATTCTGGGTTTGGAAGGTAGGTGGAAAGAAAAGGTAACTTGGACTAATTCAAGTGAAAGGGATGCGCTCAGGAACACTGCCTGCCTGCCAAGGGACAGCTCGCAGTCACTGAGAGTCCTGCTGTCCAAGCAGCTGAAAGCGCCACTCGGGTTTCGGTGATACAGCGGCTGCACCTGTCCCTACATGAAGCCAACCAGGGTCTCCCTCAAGCCCACCCGCCTCACCCTGGCACCATACACTTTCCAAGAGGAATCTATGCAGAAAGGCACTGTGAACAACCAGGTCTACAGAGGGACAGAGACAGGGAAAGAGGGGAGACAGCAGAGAGAGGGAAAGGAAGAGAGATGGAGAACGAATTCTACTTTGAGGAGGGGAGGGAAAACAGAAAGAAAATTTCCATAGTGCCCTATAGTCCCCACACGTGCACAGAATGTCTAATCTTAACTTTTCAAGGCAGGATGTTAACAAAGCTTGTATTTTTGCCCTGCATTGTAACTTGGCCTTATCACAGTGTAAAGGGTGGGGAGATTGTCCTAAATTATGTCCAGGCAGCCCCCCTGGATCCATGGATTAAGAGATTAAAGGAGACCACTGGGCAGGGCCTCCTCTTTCCCCTTCATATTCCTGGTATGATAATTGCTTAAACTGATTTGCACTTTCACAAAAGCTCACAGGACGCTTTGTAGCTCGAACAGAACAGAGGAGGTTTCTCTATCAATGGAAATAAAACTGATTAATGCAGCCTATCAGGATAAGAAGCAAATGAAGCATGCAAAAACAACCTCATACCCCCAGAAGGGGGAAGGAGGGAGGGAAAAGCTAAGTTTCCTTCAAGAATGGTTACAACTTTTTCTTTAATGTTAAAATTAAGAGTTGAAGGTTTCTCAGAATGCTTGCCTTATAAGGTTCCTGAGGCCTTTGGGTTCATCCCATCACCTTTGGTAGATCGGGGCCGGGGAGAGAGGAAAGAATGGAAGTAGGGAAGGAAAGAAGAGAGAGGGGGATGGGGGAGACTTGTACTTAAGGGGTTTGAAGTCAGAAACAAAGTTTAGAAGTCCCAGGATTCTGATTCTGCAAGTTTTTTTCCCAATACTGGGAGAATGTTCAAGTCGTAATTATAAGTCTAAAAAAAAAAAGCCACAGAGGTAAAAGAGAAGTACAAATTTTGAACCTGAAGTTCAAACTGAACCTCCTCCAGAACAGCATGCAACTACAGGCAAAATTCTGCTTGGAAAACTTTTTCTCTCTTTCTGAAAGACTTCAGTTGTCCTAATCAACTCCCTTCTCCACTTTCATATCGCTTTTAAATGCCTCCAAAGCCAACCACATGGCCCATTTGTGAGTGGGGAGCCAGGGTTTCTGGAGCCTAGTTGGGAAAGGACCACACTCAAATCATAGAGATACTTTCTATAAAGATCCAATTCAGTTTCCCAAGACAACTACTCTGAGGGCATATTGATAAATCTTTATTGACAAAATATTGACATTGACATACTTCTTGGAAGTATATAGTGTGTTAGAATTCTAACAAATTAACACAAAACACAAAAATATTTACATTCTGGTATAGAAGACATTAAGGAAGCATTTGTCGCTCTCTTTAGTAAGTCTATGGTCTTGGAAGAGAAACTCAGTGCTTGAAAACTTGCCGCGTGTCCTTGGCCACACTAACATCAACCCCGCTAACTACAGTCCTTCAGTTTTTGCAATAGATAGATTTAAAGTTTTGAATGGCCATTATGATGAATGGTTGAACTCAGCCAATTTCTCCAACCACTAAGAGGAGAAGTTAACTTGGTGGTTTTGAGCCTCAGAATGTTAGGAAAGGGAATGTCCAAGAAACAGAATTAATTTAGGGTTTTTTTTTTCTCCTAGCACAAGTCCTGATTCTTCTTGTGGGTACCCTCCCTTACCACCCCCATCCCCATCCTGCTCCCCGTTTCTCTGTAAGAGGACCACTATCGCTGAGCCTACTTCATTTAGCTTTCACGATCACTTTGACATCAGAAGGTATCAAAAAGTGTTTACAGACTGCACATTTCTCGGAAAAAATCAAAATAAAAAACACACAGAACCTGTCTTTCAAATGAAAATAAAATTACAATTCATTTTGTCTTTAGACACCATTCGCCCAACAACTGCTACATGCAATTCAAGTTTTTGAAACAGGTGTGGGATGGGGCTAGAGATGGAATTTCGCTTGTTATTACTAATCATTTTTAAAGACTGGGGGGAAAACTGCGAAGTGCAAAATTAAAAGTCCTGTGCCTGGTTGGGATGGTTTTTTAAATCATCATTACTATCATTTTTTAAGTGGACTGTGATAAACGGAATACCTGCCAATCATCTTGTCTCCCTGGTTTGCTGTGTGACTGACAGTTCTTCTAGTCAGAGTGCGCCTTCAGCTCTACCACATTTGGATCTGGAGATCTCTCTCTCTCTCTCTCTCTCTCTCTCTCTCTCTCTCTCTCTCTCTCTCTCTCTCTCTCTCTCCCTCTCTCTACCCCTCCCTCCCTCTCTCTCCCTCTCTCTGCCTCTCTCACTCACTCACTCAGCTGCCTCTTTAGACGAAGGTTGCAAGTCGATGAAGGAGCCTGGATCCTCTGCCATCCTGGCGCGGTCTCGGATTGGGACCCAGCGCCCTCGCTGTCCAAAGTCTGCGAAGCCTGCCGCAGCTCTCTGATCCCCTCTCCCTTTCTCGGTGAATGTGTGCGCGGTTTGTTTTTGTTTTGTAGGGTTTTTTTCCTTCTTCCCCTCCTCTCCCTGTCTCTGTTTTACTCCATGTTGTCCGTTTCTGTGGGTTTGGGTTTGTGTTTTTAATCGTCTGAGGTCACGTCTATTTCCTCCGGACTCGCTTGCTTGGTGGCGATTCTCCACCGGTTAATATGGTGTGTCCCTTTTTTCTTTTGTTGCGAATCTGAGCCTTCTTCCTCCAGCTTCTGCCTTTTGAACTTCGTCCTCCGGTTCTGAAACCATACTTTTACCTGTGGGGGCAGAAGCAGGTACTGTGCATTAGGTCATTCGCAGCGCCCTGGTACCAAGCGCCTGATCCCTTCCCCAGTTCCAGTTTGAGAGTCCAGTCCTCCAGATGCATACCTAAAGGCTGGCTGCCCAGGGCCTCCCCTCAGGAAGCAGGGCCTCCAGTGATGAGGGTAGGAAGCCCGGCTCCCTGCCCTTCTGAGTCCTCCCAGGGCCCCACAGTCCGCAGCACACTGAACCCCGTCTTGCCTGGCCCTGCCCAGGTACCCACTTCCCTCTGAGAGCAGACTGCAAAGAATGAGGATCCCTATACAAATAATAAGTAGGGGAAATTTAAAAGATGTGTCCCTAACTCCCTCCAACAAGTGAGTGCAAGAGGCTACAGCTTCCCGTAGGGCCCAATGTGCTTTCTATTTTCTGCCCGTCTTTCGTGGAAACCTAACTATAGAACCTCCCTGTAAGGTGCTGGGCCCTGGGTAGACGATCAGGGTTTGCCTCAGCCACTGCCTCCTTGCTGGGGGTCCCTGCAGGTGAGCAGAAGTGGGCTGGGACTGGAGGAAGCCAAGGGACAGTGGGGCATACAAGCCTCAGGACCAACCCAGCCATCCCTTTCCTGCCAGGAAACGAGGTTCAAAAGTGAAAGCTTCTGAAAGACTATGGAATAGAGGGAGATAAGGGAAACTGACAAAGAGGAGGGGGAAAGAGAGAGTCCCCATCTTCCCTCCTCCTATCCAGCCCAGAACAGGCCAGGGGTCAACCTCAGATTGGGCCACATCACTTCCCACCAAGACAGAGCAGGCAGCCTGGCCTCCCCAGAGCAACTGCTAGAGGTCTAGGGACCAATGACGTTGGAGTCAGCTGAGATTCCATGGTCCCCTGGGAAAAGTGGGTGGTGGGTCCACTCAGCAACCAGACCGGACAGTGACACTTGTCCACACTTCCCCGCAGTGGGTCCTGGCTAGAAAGAAAGTGACTGCGCACCTTCCACATCCCAGGGAGTCCTATCCTGAGAGCAGTGCCCTCGAGGTCCGGCGCCACTCCCTCCCTTAAGACACCACGGATCCGCTTGCTCTCCCCGAATGCCTCAGTCCCCCAAAGTGCCCCATGAAAAAGCTGAGCGGGAACAAGGCTGAGTTTAATTTGCTTTGAGTTTGCTAATTGAGGGGGAGGACGGTTCATTTCTCCCCCGGCGCTCGCCCAAGGCGCGCGTCGGTGCGCTCGGGGCTTGACACGCACACAAAGACTCCAGGCAGCGTGGGCAGCGAGGCGGACAAAGACCACCGCCGCCTCGCCTGTCCAGGAGAAATCAGCCGGGCCGCGCCTTGTGCCCGCCCCGCACAAACCCGCGAGGCCCTCCTCGGTTTTGTCCGGGGGGAACGCTTTAAAAACAAAAGCCTCGACCTTTTTGCGCTTCCCAGAAAAAGTGTTACAACTTAATCTGCCTGAAAACGTTACTGTTTGTTGGGAACTTTGACCCTGCCCTGAGGCTCCGCGTACAGTAGCGCCTACAGTAGCCTAAGCCCCCTCCCTGCCCTGGGACAAGCCCAAGCCAGGCCGACCTGGGGACCCTGCCGAACTGAAGGGCCTATCCCCCAGGCGGGCCCTCTCTGCAATCTTCAAGTTCTATTTCTCTGATTTTGATTGCACCCAGCACACTTGACCCTCAGCTTCTGAGACCCCCTCTTCCTTAAGAAGAGTAACTGGGGCCTATAAAGAGAGCCTTGGGCCTCGAGTCGCTCAGAACTCCCCTTAACCGGCTCCCTACCCTCTCCAGCCTTGACAAACACCCGGACACCCCGCTTCACTTTCCCTCATCCTGGACCCCATAACTCTCACCAAAAGTCTCATCAAAACTACAGAGGTACCTAGCCAGAGGCTACAAGGCCTACACAGCACTGAGCAGAAGGAGCAACTCAATGTCTGGGCTCATAGGAGCCGGTTGCTGGAGCCCAGGGAAGCCAGGCAACAGGGAAGTTAAAGATCCAGAGCCCTGGCTTAAAAGGAACTGCAGCAGGGCCCTTTGCAAAGGCCCTCTCCGAGCTTAGCACTAGTGGGTGTGCTGGGTGCGGACTACCTGCTTCTGTAGATCTGGGGTGAGGGGCCTGCTCCTAGATGAGATGCCCTGACTACCCCGGCCGCTCTCACCTGAGTTTCCGTAAGGCTGAGGCTGTGAGCCAGCTGCTTCCTTTCCGCGCCCACCACGTAGTGATTCTTCTCGAAGGCGTGTTCCAGTCTTAGAAGCTGGGACGGGGAGAAGGCGGTTCGGATCCTTTTCGGCTTTCGGGCCAACGCGTTGTGCAAAAGGAAACTCTCAGGGCTTGTGTCGTTCCCTGCAGGGGGCACAGCAGAAGTGCCATTAGGTGGCCGCTCTGGTCAGAGTCGCGCGCTTCTCCCGAGCCGGGCTGGCGGGGCAGAGAGCTCAAGGCCTCCACCTAGTCCGCAGCGCTAGAGACCTGCGTGTGCCAGTGGCCCTCCCCAGGAGCACGAAGGGGATGCCGGCTCAGCTGCCAGGCCCAGACAGCCGGGGATCCACCTGTGCCGCACACAACCAGAAGCTGCCGGAGTGGGGCCAGTCCCCAGGCTCCCCACCGCAGCGAGCTCTGCAGCCGCCCTGGAGCGGCGGGCCTCACACTCCAACTCCCGGCGCCTGAGGCAGAGGAATGGGCAGCAGAGCCCCACCGGCCAAGGGATTGGTGCCCACCACCCAAAGAAATCGCTCTCTTCTTGCTAGCCTCTCAGAAAACTTTGACCTCAGTGTGGAGAGGCAGCGGGCCGCTAGCCTGAATTTTCTCGCGGACTTATTCGAAATTTTGTTGTCTTGCTACGCCTCGGAGAAAGTACAGAGGCCGGACGAGTCGTTGCAGCCGGACTGCGACAAAAATCTCGCTGCGAGTGTGCCCGGTTTCTACCACTGCTGCCTCCGGTGACCTGGCTCCGGGGTTCCCCGGTTCCAAAGAATCAGGAGAGGCGCGAGCGAGGGGATCGAAACCCAAGGGTTACGGATTTGCCGGCACGAGCCAGGGCTGTCTGCGCCCCCAGAAGATTCTGGTTGCTCCAGATCTGGTGGGGCGACCAAGAGGGCGACTGGCAGAGAACGGAGAAGGGAAGCCCTGAACTTTGACAGGAAATCCAGTGCTTCGGGTTCACTCTTTTGGCTAGGAAAGCGATTCACCAAAAAACCAAACAAAGAAAACAAACCGACAGTCCAGGCGGGAATGGAGGCAAATTCTGTTCAGGAGTTAAGGGCGAAAAGTTTTGGGTTTTTTTTTTTTTTTAAACTATGGGGAGGGGTGTGACATCTACCCAATTCTAGACTCTGGCAGGAATGCAAAGGGTTAATGGATAGACAAGGCTCAGTATTGATCGGCTGCCGGCTGAGGTAGGTCTATGACGGACTCGATCCGACTGGAATCGGCAAACTAATTCTTCGCCGTTTTTCCCGAAGTTTTAACTTTCCTCCCAACCCCCACCCAGAGAAAAACAAAATTTTAAAATAGCAAGAAGTGAAGATACCCAAACAGATCTTCCCCTCCCAAGCCGACTTTCGACCTGGTTCATTTCTTTTAAAAGAAAGAAAAACAAAAACCAAACCGAACCTGCTTTCCCGCCGGGGCCACTCCGCGCCCCAATGAAGCAGGTCGCGGCGAGAGAGCCGAGCCCCGAAGGTTGCTACCCGCTCGGGTTCCCGCCCCTCGCGGGGCCTCCAAAAAGCAGGGGGGAAACACACTTTGCTTCGGCGTCGCAAGAGTCCCCGATCTCGGTAGAAGGGTAGAAGACTGAAAGTCGCGGGTCTGGGCCGAAGGGGCGTGGAATGGATGGCGAACTGAGGAGAACGCAGTCGGAGGTGAACCTGGCGGCCGGGCCCTGTCCGCGCCCCTCGGACGAAGGGGACCGGGAGTCTGGGGACATAGCGGGTTCTGGGCTCCCTGGCGACGGGCACACCGGGCAGGCTGCTCTGGCGTGCCCAGACTCGAGCGCACACGGGACAACCCCGTCCGCACCCCTTCTCAAAGGGTCAAGCGGCCAGCGGGCCAGAACCCCAAGCCAGCTGGAGTTTTGGAGAGCGGGGATCAACACCATCGCCGCCCTTCGCTGCCCAGTTTTCAAGGCGGGCGCGCGGGCCCACGAGCCGGTGGAACCTCCGCCCAGGCCTTGCTAAGTGCCCACCGGGAGCAGGCCGGGCGCAGTGAAGGATGCGGCGGGAGTGGCGCGCTGCAGTCCCGCGACGTGGCACGTACCTTGGAAGCGATGGCCCAGATATCGGTAACGGTGGATGAGCCAGGGGTAGAAGGTGGACGGGTCCCGCTGCTGCGAGGCGAAGAGGGGGTGTGGCGAGTGCGAGGAGGGCAAGGGGTGGGCGGCCAGGGCGTGCGGCGGCGGCACCGGGTGCACTGGCACCGCGGGGTTGGGCGGGTGCGAGACCGCTTCGGCGAACACTAAGTCCGGGTTGGAGTAGACGCCCCTGCCCGCGGCTGCGGCGGCGGCGGCGGAGTGGAAGCCGTTGAGGAACGGATTTATGGGGCTGGAGTTGGCGTAGCTGAGCGCGGCAGGACGGATGGGGTCCTCGGAGCGCGAGGCGGGCAGGGGACTGTCCTTGGCCACCAGCGACTCGATGGTGAAGCAGCGCTTGGGCGCCGGCTGGAACATGCTGCGCCGAGGAGCGGGCGCCCCGGGCTCCCGGCTCCCGGCGACCGCGGCACGCTGCCTCCGCCGCCCGCTGCTCGCGGCGAGGACCGACGAGAATTGGGGACTCGTTTGTTTGGGGTGGGGGGGGGGG
>JAJEJO010002279.1:90978-242534 GCA_020662805.1 Glaucomys volans | reverse complement strand
CAAAAAAAAGTTTTCTCTCCTCTCCAAAAGGCGGGCAGGGCGCCCTAAGTCCAAGGACAATCCATGGAAGTGTTCGCTTCTTCACAAGTTGTGCAAACGATTTGTTAGTTCATGAGCCTAATTAGTGCGGGGATCACATAAACAGCTTCCTCCGAAGCCTGGTAAATGGCTTGATGATTGGTCGCTATTACTCGCCCTGAGGTGGAAGGGGGGAGACTCTTTAAAGTGCGTCAGAGGGAGGCGAGCGCCTGGGAACCCGGAGGCCTGGATCCGGGCCGAGAGTGGAACGGAGTCGGCGCCGCTGCCCCGGCCGTGCCTCCTGCCGCCCGCCCGGTCCCCCGACCTCTTCGTGCCTTCGCCCTGCGCTCCGAGCTTACTCGCTACCCCGGCGCCCGCTGAGGCTTCTCTCCTCCTCTTTCGCCTCCTCCTTTCCTCCGGTTTCCTCTCCTCCTCCTCCTCCTCTTCCTCCTTCTTCTCCTCCTCCTCTTCTTCCTCCTCCTCTTTCCCCACCTCCTCCCCCTCAGCCACCGCCTCCTCCTCCACCACCACCACTCCCTCCGGGGCACCCCGGTCCCTGCAGAGTCCCCGGCCCGCGCCGCCTCCGCTGCAGCCCCCTGGATTCCGAGCCCGCTGCGCTGGAGCTTGTAGGACAGACAGACGAGCAGATTCCTCGCGCCCAGCGCTCCGCCGCTGCTGCACCCCGCGGCTCCGCGTCTGGGGAGCTGGGATCGCCCCGGGAGCACGGCGAGGGTAAGCGGGCGAGGACTGGTTCCGGGCGAGGACTGAAGGCGCCGTTCGGTTATAGCAATCCCCACCCCCAGCAAACTCCCGGCGGTTTCTTAGGCTGGGGTGGGGGATGGAGGGTGTCCTCCCACCCCTCCAACCACCCGTAGCTTCAAGGTCCCTGGGTCCGCTCGTTCGCGATCCTTGACCCGGTTGGTTCGTTTGCAAGTTGAGACCGGAGCACCAACCATTCCCGGGCCGTGCGATTCCACCTCCCGCCGGCTGTCACACCACAGCCTCTCGCTTTTTCAGTCTGGGAAAGTGCTCACCCCCTTCCCCAGAACGATTCCTCCTGAGATATCTGGGACCGGGGAACCGAGGTTAGGGGAGCAGTTGGTGTGGTGCTATTATTATAGTTCCGTTGTGGGCATTATTTTTATTAGTGTTGACATTATTATTGTCGCTGCTATTATTATTTCTATTATTATTCTGCCATCTGTTGTCCCTGAACTGGGTTGCTGTGCAAAACCAGAACTCGCAACTAAGGACTGCGGATGGTGTCTCCGGTCCCAGGCCGTGTCCGCATTTTCGAGCTCGCCTTCGGTTTTGGGATGATTTTAGGGCCGAGTTCTCTCGTCCCCATTGGCTCGCGTAGCGGCATAATTATGATCACATCCCCCAGGCTGCTGGCGCTGCTCTCTGTTTATTGGTGGTTAAAGATCTATTATCTATTCATCAGCCGCCTCTCCTTTTTCCTCCCCCCACCCTTTTGCCAATTACATTCTTCTAAAGTGAAGTACCAGCAGGTATTTTGCAGGTTTACAATTAATGACAAAAAAATCTGGCGTCCTTTGAATCTATTACTCTCAGGCCCGTGTCATTTATCTTAAGGAGGAAGAAACGTCTGTTTGAAGACTAGGTTGGTTTTCCTGAGACCTAGAAGTCCTTCATGATGGGGGAGAAATGAAGTCCTCAAGAAGGAGACTGGGATGCCACCAGATTCAGCCAAGGGTCTGGGTCTTAGGACGGGCTCCCAGCTTCCTCAGCGCCTTCCTTCCCTTCCTTCTTTACCTCTTCTTACTTCATCTGTAGCTGTGTGCTTGGTTTTGTCAGTTTCAAAACTTTATTTCACCTATAGTGTTGTGCTAGCTGGGGGAAGTTGTCCAGAAACCCCTGCAAGAGAGGAACCTAGGAAAAAGAGAAGTTGGGAGAGAGGTGTTTTCTGGTGTTATTGGGGCTTTAGACAGATTCGCTGGGAGTTCATAGAGATCATATGTGCGCGCATATGATCTCTCTCTCACACACACACACACACACACACACACACACTCACACACACGACAGGTGTAGGGCCTCATCATTGCTTTTGTAATGGGAAAAATTTCTGCCTACCTCAGGCTTCAAATACTGCATCACCAGCTCTAGTCCCCAGTCTTGGCCCAGTTTGTACCCTTTGTCTCTTCCATAGGGCCTTGCTTTGTCACTCCCTTCCCCTTCCCAATTTGAAGATTCTGGGCATTGGATCTTGGGATGGTATACTCTCCTCAGACCTGAACCACTATCCCCCCAAATACTGCCACCCGTTCAGAAGTCCTTCCTTCCACTAAGCTATGGAAATAGCCCCACCAAGCATTCACTGGCAGGGAGCCCAAAGCCCCGGTGAAGGGTGGATGTCTTTGAGCTGTGCCTAGCCATCCAGCCCCAGGGGAGGTAGGGACCCACCCTGGGGTTTCTGAAACTGGAGTCATCCAATTCTGGTAGACTGTGGATCCTGGATCCTGTGGCAAGTGAGAGAGGGAGAAAAGGAAGAGGTCACACACCCTCTCTGTGTGACCCTTGTAGGAAAACTGGAAGGGCAACCAGGCCTCCACACTGGGCTGAGACTCTGCAGCTCCAAACCAGGGTCACTGAAGTGTTGCCCAGATGGTGGGGCAGGGAATGGCCATTTATTGCACAGTTAGCATTAGTGATCTTGGCTGGAAGTATAAAAGTCATTGACCTTGAGGGCAAAAGGAATGCAGTCCTGTCTGAGAGATTGGGTCAGACCCCAAAAGTGTATGCTATATAAGGGTGTTTTCACTCTAAAAAATTCAGCCCTAAAGTGCTTAAAGTTTATTTGGTATTTCCTTAACCTTTCACCTCTTTGGGCAGGACCCTGAGAAAGTGTCCTAAATGAGTGACAGACTGAACGCTGGACCTCTTAGCCTCATGCCCAATGGGGGACTTTTGGCTGGAGCAGAGGCTAAACTGCTCTAAGGCCTGACTCCTGTCCTGTGGCACCCTCCGAAACCCACCTGCCTCTTGCAAACTGCCCTTTAGGGACAGGGTTACCCCAAGGGATCTGGCTGGGTTGCAGGTGGGCAAGAATGAGAGATCAGCGGTGCCTAGAGACCGCCTTTTTGAAAGAAGCAGGGCATGCCAGTTCCTCCTCCCTAAGCACCACTATCTCCAAGCCGAGTTCGGGCCCCCTGGAAGAAGTGCGTTTCCGGTGAGTCAGGGGCGGTGCGGAAGCCCTGGAAGCTGGGTAAAATCTATGCTAATTCATGCACCCGGACCTGAGACTCTCGGGAACCTTCGCTGCGCGGGCCCCCGACGTGACGTGCGGGAGAATTAACTAGCAGAGTAACTCATTAACCGCATGGGCCAGCGGAGACGCGCCAGGGCGCTCAGATCTGGGCTCGGACCCTGAGCTCGGTCCACACGGTGTCTTTCACTTTACTAGTGGCTTTGGACATTGCAAAATGCGCCCCTGGCTTTGTTTCTCCGCGCCCAAGAAGTGGGCGTCTGATTTTAAAAATAACCACAACCACCTGTGCGTGCAATGGGGCTTCCTCCCTTGTGCGGGTGTGTGCCCCAAGCCGCTGCCTGTCTGTAGACTCAGGAATCCACGCTCTGCAGGCCGCTGGCCTAGCAGACACAGGCTAAGGATCTGATGGGATCTGTCACTGAACGACCTTGGGCAACACCACAGCCTCTCCAGACCTCATTTTGTCATAAGTAAAAATACAGCCAGTGCTGCCTGAGAAGTAGCAGAGGGTAGTAATGAAACTGGGGTTTTCCCGGGGCAGGGGGAGTGATAGAATTATTTTACTTTATGATTGTGATGGTACTTACACCAGTTTTTCAAAACTCATAGAACTGTACAGTACGGTGTGAATTTTACCATATGTAATTATGCTGTATTAAGGTATTATAATAATAAGCCAAAAGAGGCTTGCATTCACAGCTTAACTGTGTGACCTTGGGCAAGTTTCCTAGCCTCTTTGTGCCTCTGTTTCCTCTTCTCTCAAATGGGAATAAATAATAGTACCCTGACCCTTGGACTGGTTAGATACGCAAAGTGTTCAGTGTCCTGCACAAAATGAACTTCAATAAAATCTCCTGTACTGGATGTTGCTGTTACCTACCCACCACCAGCTCTTATTGCTGGGTGTCACAGACTGCGAACAATAAAGATGTATGAACGCACTAATACTGGTCTCACACTCTGCCACCTCCTCCATGCCCTCCCAAAGATCATGAATTTCCTCAGGAGTTGTTGGGGTGAGTGAAGCCTGTATTCCTGACTCTCTGGAGGCATCTGAGGGCAGTGACTCCTGGGGAGTTTTGATAACTCTGATATCTCTGATAACTCTGAGTTTCTGAAAGGCCCCAGTGCTGCAGAGGAGCAAACCCGAGTCTCTCTCCCTACCTGCTTCCTGCTAGGCCTGAGCAATATCTGGGGTGGGTGCACAGCCTCATGAAACTCAGGTGCATGGGGGCTGTCTGGTGTCACTACCTGTTTGACCGCCTTCTTGAGCTGTTTGTCCATCTATGAAAAGGAAATATCAATATTTTGACGGTTGTTGAGGGAAATAGGTAGGCTTGGCGCACGTTAGGTTTCACAGAATTTTAGTTATTGTTAGGTCCAGGGCCTTGTGCTGTCAGGCAAACGCAAAGTTCTCCCTCTGCCAGGTCGCCCCGGTTTGGATCCTCCCAGTGATAGAGCCATAAGTCCTCACTGAGCGCCGGCAGCGCTGAGAGGGAAGCGCCGATGCCAGGGAAGGGTGAGCCCGTTCCCGGCCCAAGACATGTAAAAGGTCCGGTGATGGAGAGGCCTGGGGACTGCTTACGAAGTCCTCCAACTTACTATGATTCCCAGTCACCTCAGCCTCTCTGGATGCGTAGGGCAGTGGTGGGGAACGAAAAGTAAAATTAATATCTTTAAAACATTTTTTAAAAATTATTACAGCAAATCCCTTTCTGGCGCCCTCCCCAGAGGCCTCTCGACAGGCGGGCGCGGCGGCCCAAGTCCGCGATCGGTGTGCGCGCAGCGGCGCCTAGTGGCGAGGCACCCGCGCGAGTGCGATGCCCTCCGAGCCCCTGAGCCGGTGCTCTGGGCGACCCGGTTACCCCATTACAAACATCTCCCAAAGACCGCAATCCATGCCATAGAAAAAGGACTAAGGGGGCTCATTAGCTAGAGGAGAGAGAGCCACGTGGAAATGCGTCCCTCCTCCGTCTACCAGCTCCAGCTCTCTGCTCCAGAGTTCATCCACGCTGGAATTCCAGCTTCTTTAAGAGTTAGGCTTCCTTCCGAAGGGGGTGGGGAGGAGAGGACAGGTTCTTCTCTAAGGACTAGGCAGTTGTGACCACCTGAACCAGGGAGATGGCCAGTTATCGCGCAAAGGAGGGCACAATTTCATGCCTGAGGTCTCAGATCACCCCGCCCAACCACGGTGGCTCCGTGACCGTCTGCTGGAGCCCTGACTGGGGTAGAGTCGGAAGAGCTGGGGTTACCGAGTGCAGCTTTCCCAGATTCGCGCCCCCTTGCGGCTGGCGGAGGACGCCCCAGACGGAGGTTCCTTCGCTATTGGGGAAGCGGCGATTGATCACCAGAAACACATTCCAAGGACACAAATGGACTGCAGAGATGGGGTTCAGGTGACTCGCCCCTGCCTCCTGGAGTGCGTGGACCCCCATCCTTCCCGGAGCAACCTGTTTCCTCCGGTGAGGCGAAGCCGAGGACTCTACTTAGGGTTTGCTGAAAACCCGTGTAATATGAAGACTGCGCTCTCAGCGCTGACCCGGGTGTCCTAGCCCTGGCCTCGGCCGATCTGGGTGGCTGCAGGAGACAGGCACTGTCCTCCGATTGCCGGCAGGAACCTGTGACCGTCTTGATCTCGGGAGATCATCCTTTTTGAGACCCAACGTTTCTGCGCTTAACTCCGCACTCCGCCAGCGGGCACAAGCAGCACCGTCGGGTTTTACTTTCTGCATTGCGTCAAAACTCGTCAGTCCGTCGACCTGCGCTGTCCTGATTCACTACGAAAAGCAAAGAAACAGAATCAAAGGGAGGTCCCGGTTTCTTTCTCCCTCAGCTGTTACGGGAAGGCAAGGGAATAGGGACGTGCACACAGGGACGCAGAGACAAGGAAACGCCGACACCCTGGGCCCCGGCAGAGGAGCTGAGCGTGTGTGGAAGTGTGGCACTACCCCGCCCCCAGCAATCACCCTCAAAGCTGCGTCTCCATCAGGTCACTTGAGTACCTACTGACGCCAGGCGGGTGCTGCCGGAGTCCCTACAGCGCCTTCACCCTCTGCCGGCCCTCTCATCCACCACCGCGGGGCCGGCCCGCAGCCGGAAACGGAAGGGACTTCTAGGCTTGCTTTAGAGGAGCAATTCACCTTCCAGCCTACAACTTTCAAAAGCGGAGACCCAGCAGCTCCTCTCTCAGGGAATTAATCCTCTCTTCTTTTAGTACCTCCCCAATTTCTGGACTCCAAGCACTGGGCTGAGTTCAGAAAAGGGATCATGGCCATGTGGGGAAAAGAGGAAAGGAGGCTTTTTCTTTCAGAGGAGGGAAGAGGTCTCCCTGAACTTTCAGGAGGATGTCCAGAAGACTTGGAAAAACACTCAACAGTTCCTCTCACCTATCTGGAATTTTAGCTTGAAAATGTCCTCTCCCACCCATAATCTCAGGGAACCTCAGAGTCTGGTGTGGTAAATTAGGGAAGGAACAGTAAGATCCATTTTCTAAGAAAACTGAGGCTGAGGGACCCTGAACAAAGTTGCCTGCTGTATCCCCACTTCTGGCTATGGATGCAGTGGTCACTCCAGGAGGAACCCAGGGACAGTTTCACCTCTCCTCCCCACCCAGTCTCCAGGCACCTGCACTCAGGCCAAGGAGTAGAGCCCCTGCCCTCTGTTGTCTGTGTCCAAACCATGGGACCCCACACCCAGGAGGCCCTACCATAACTCTTGCTTCACAGGCAGCACCCACCACTGTCCTCCAGGCTGCTCTCCAGGACGCAGGCCCTGCCCCCTGCCTTCTTTTTCCCCTCTTTGCCTCCTGCTCACCCAAGCCAGGATTTAGCACGGAAGGGCCATTGGTAACCTGGCCACCACTGGGGAGCTGAAGAGCAGGCAGGGCAGTCCTGCCTGCTGACTGCTGAGACCCGTGTGCCCAGTGTACCCCTGTCACTTGTGTGGGTGACTCAAAGTAACACTGAAACACCTGATGGTGACCAGAGCGAGCATGGTATCAGTGCTGGGATAGATAAATGGGAGTAAGGCAGGGACTCCTCTGTCCTCCTTGGTGAAGTGCAGAGCCCAGAGAGGACTGGGGCAGGGAGTTTCCCAAGGAGCCCACAGAGAAGACCTCTCCATCAAGATCGATCTCTCTCTCTCTCTCTCACACACACACAAACACACACACACACACACGCACACACACAGGCACATGAAGACCTCCGCCCCCCTGCAGTCCTGGAGGCCTTTAAATACCTGCGCCCGAGCCTCCTAGGAGGGAGGTGAGGAGCCCTAATCTGGCCTCTACATTACTTTCCGGGGCCCCTATTTCCATCTCCTAGGCGTCTGGCACGGGGAAGCGCAGTGCGCCCCGCTTCCCCGCGGCCCCTCGCTTCCTCGCCCTTCCCCGGGAGAGAGAAAGGCCACGATCGGGCCCGAAGGGACTCCTGCGGGCCTGCCGCAGTGAACCCCCGCCGCCCTCCGCTTAGCCGGCCGCCGCTGCCCGCGGGGCTGTGCAACGAAGGGTGGCACGGGCGCTGCGCGGGCAGGGAGCGCACTGGTTCAATATTAGCTTTTCATTCCAGGCTATTGTGCCCATCTGAGATAATATTGACTCTGAGGTGAGAGCCCACAGACTACAGGGCTGTCCAACCCTCCGCGGCAGGGCGCCCGAGGGGAAGGGAAGCCGCAGCGCGCAGCTAAAGACACGGCAAACAGCGGCTCGCGGCGTGGCTGCGGCTGCGCCGGCCTCGCGGGGAGCTGGAGGGCCCGGAGCCCGGGGTCCTGGGCGGTTCTCGGGAGGTGCGCTGCGCGGTCCCTCTGAGGCAGCCTTCCCGTGAACCCCGGTCCCCACCTTCCAAATGATCCCGAGTTTCCGCTTCTAGACAACTCGAGAAAAATCAGTCCCACAGACCACAGCGACACTGAATCATTTCCCCTTTTAAACGGTGTCACTCTTTAGTGTAACTTTTCTGCCGAACTGTCGCTCTTATTTCTCCTGCGTGGAAAGAGTAAACGCATGCGGCAATTATCACTGGGCTGCTTTACACGTGAGAGCACAGTTAATATCCAGTGTCCAAGGGTGCATTTTGCTGGGCTCTGAATTGTCCCCGGCTGCCCATCCACAGTCCCTAACTGCCTTTCCCACCGCAGCTTTCAAAGGCCTCCAGAGTGTTCGGGGCTTGCATTTAAAAATTCATTTCAATTTTCAAATTGCTCTTAAATGCCTACGTTGGAAAATGGCTTGTTACCTTGTTTTACTGTCTGAGACAGAACACTTAGGTTTCTGAACCAGGGACCAAATGCCCACCACCCAGGACTTCCAGGAGCCTGTCCTCAGGTGTCATTCATAACATTTGCACCCCACCCCATTTGGAATCTGATGATCTTGTTACCGCCATTACCACAATAAGGAACTGGTCTTCTGGAATCTTTTCATCCACCTGGAAGATAGGTGGGCTGTGGGGAGCTGGGATAGGGCAAGGGCTGGGGTCACAGCATCGACCTGGGGAGACACAGGAGAGGCGGTTGTGGCTGCTTTTCATCCTTTGCAGCACCATGTACTGAGCAAGCTCTGGGCTCTTGGATGCTCCCACACAGCACCCTGGGTATGTCAGAGAAGGGCATCCGTTTCACATGCGTGATCTATCACGTATAGGATCCATTTTTATTATATACCATTTAACATACAAAACCTATTATATGGTTTCATTCTATCATGCTTAATATATAACTAGCTCCTATATTTTGTTATTGCTATATTGTTTATCTAACCTGTTTTATTGTACATTTATGTGTTGTACACCATTCTAGGTGCACATTTATACTTAAATATTGTGTGTGTATTCATGTCTTTGTGGACTTATGAAGGTCTTTGGGGGACCCTTTAATCTCCCTGCAACTACATATTTGGTCATTTTAATGTAACTTTCCAAAGTCCTAATCAAAACCACTTTGAGACCAGCTATGTCCTTCTAACAAATATCTTCAGGTCCAGTTTCATCTCCAGAAAAAGGTGAGGCAGGAGAAACTCTGCAGTGAGGAACAGCAGGTCCCCTCTGGGAAGTAGTTTCCGAACTGTCCCTTTTCTGGGGACCCAAGAGACAACATTCTAGACACAGCCTGCCCGGTCTCCGCTCACTCCTGCTGTGACCGTGGTTTTGATTTTGTGAGAGGCAGTTTAGAGGTTCCTAAACTGATGTCATGAATTAAAAATGAATTTGGGGAGCTCAGCATACACTCACTGGGGCATCTGGGAGAGCAGCAGAGGCCTCTCACCTCGGGTCCTGGGCTCCAGATGACAAGCTGCTGACCTCCTGGAGCCCAGTGCCGGCTGCAGTGCCTGCTACTCAGGCAGGTCCACAGCAGCAGTTGGCCGCCCTCAATCCCCTGCCCGAGCAGCTTAGGAGTCAGAGGGTCCCAACTCCAGCCTGCTCTTCATATCAGTTTTATGGCTAAGATGGGTAGGCAGTTGGGAGTTGCCCTAGGAGGGCAGGAGCTCAGCAGGCCCCAGGGAAATAAAGCCAGGATTTCAGATGTGCGCTCAAGGTGTCCCCTCCTTAAAAGGCCAGAACCAAGAGAGGGACTCAGTTTAAGAAGAGAGGGGGGAACAGGGCAGAGCTGGGGAGGGGGGAGTCAGGTAGAGCCAACTAAAGCATCAGAAATGAGAATCCCACTACCTTTACCCTAAAACAGGAGGCTGCTCATTTAGAGTCCTCAGAGTTGGGAAGAGAAATTGGGGTGGGAGGGGACCGCCAAAGAGGATCAGGAGGGGAAGGAGACTGTCTTCAGGACTGGGTTATTTCCTTATTTCTTAAAAATAGTGCCCCCCTTCCGCCCCACCCATGGTTACCTGGTGAACACCTTATAGAACGAAACAGTGAAATTTGACCGAAACCAAAACCAGTTCAGGTTGGCATCACAGTTCCAGCAAAACTGAGTGGCATTGCATTCGGCAAAGCCCCTGGCCCAGTCAGTTCCCAGGCTTGGGAAAGGTTTTGTCGAGGTGCAGGGATGCAGTCTGTGCCCCCCTTGCACTGTCCCTGACAGGCTCCCAGGTATCTGCTAAGGTGAGCTGGGGAGAGGGATGGAGCAGTAAGAGGTGGGAGGAAAATACCCTGTTGTTGCTTAAAAAACCAAACAAAACAAAACACCCTGTCCCACTTCCTTGTGATGGGGCCTCTGGGCCTGGCCGCCTGGGGAAATGTCTGAACATGCACAGTGGCCAAGCTTTCCAGAGGAGGAGTGGATGGTGCTGCCAACCATGTGGCTCTGCCCAGGTGGGCTGGCCACATCTGGCCCATCTGTAGCATTTTCTCATCCAGGTGACCCATCTTGTCCATGCACAGTGCAACGGAAATCTTTATTCGAGTGGTATGAGCAGACGACCTCCATAGTTCTGCCCCTTGCTCTGAGCCCCCATGAAAGAGAGCAGCCCAGGTGAGCTGGAAAGGAGACAGGGCCTATTTCATCTCTTGCCTGCTGCCAGGGCATCTCGCATGATAGAAAATCCATTTCTATCACTGATGGCTCCTGTCCCAGGTGCTGCGCTAAGCACCTATTACAAGGATTATCTCAGTCCTCCCAGCACAATCCACCGATGCAATCCATTGAACCCAGTGAAGATTTCCCATTTTCCACATGAGAAAACTGAGATTTGAGAAGCTAAGGAATTCACCCAAGGTCAAACACTGGGAGAGTCAGGAGTCCACCCAGAGCTGTAGACTCCAGCAGCTTTTCCTTTCTTCCCCCACCTGAAATTTCCTATAAAAATACCACCCTTTGGGGGTTGCAAATTGGTGTAGCCACTCTGGAGAGCAGTATGGAGATTCCTTAGAAAACTTGGAATGGAACCACCATTTGACCCAGCTATCCCACTCCTTGGCCTATACCCAGAGGACTTAAAATCAGCATAATACAGTGATGCAGCTACATCAATGTTTATAGCAGCTCAATTCACAATAACTAGATTGTGGAGCCAACCTAGATGCCCTTCAATAGATGAATAGATTTTAAAAACTGTGGTATATATACACAATGGAATATTATTCGACCATGAAAAATAAAATTATGGCATTTGCAGGTAAATGGATGGAGTTGGAGAATATCATGCTGAGTGAAATAAACCAATCCCACAAAACCAAAGGCCAAATGATTTCTCTGATAAGTGGATGATGATACATCCACTCCTCCCCCCCTGCAAGAATGGGAGCAAGAATGGAGGAAGGATGGATTGTATAGAGGAAAATGGGGGGTGGGGAGAGGGTGGGGGGAAGGAAAATAATAGATGGAGACAAACATCATCACCCTAGGTACATGTATGATTACACAAATGTGACTCTACTTCATGTACAACCAGAGAAATGAAAGTTGTACCCCATTTGTGTACAATGAAACAAAATTTTAAAAAATACTACCTTCTTCCCACAGAGGAAGCAATGACCCACAGGGTGAGGAGAGAGATAACACTTGGCTCTTTGGTGCTCACAAAAGAAAATGGTCATAGGATACAAAGCCCAGATCTCACAGCCTCTTCAGAGTGCTTATCCCAGATCCACAAGAGACAATGAACAGTTGGTAGGTGGATAACTGGCCCGCACCTCCCCCAGCCACCTCTCCCACCAGCTCTGGGAGGTGGACCCTGCCATTATCTCCCCATGGTAGAGAGGCAGAGATGGATTCAGTGGGATTGCACAATGGGCCCACCACCCAGCCAGTCTGTGCAGAGCCCTGGCACCGCCCCGCTGGCCCGTTTCAAGCCTCCCAGCTTTGCAATTACCACATCCGGGACCATTTAGTCAACAGAGTGAGGCCTTGCGTGTCTGTTGTGAAATTGTCAGGTTGTTTTCTCCTTTTCCTGGTTTGAGGGTTTCTCTGACTACTACTTCAGGGTTCCAAACGTCCTCTGCCTCTCTGCCTCTGTCAGCCTCATTCCTGTCCGTGTGTGCACCTGTGTGCATCAGAGGCCATCAAGGAAACAGAGCAGGTGTGGCCTCTGCCTGGAGTCAGATGGCATCAGAGACTATGGTGTCCAGGTGCGACCTACGATTGTACCTTGACTTCATTGCTGTCGTCTTAAGGACACCAGTATAACTCAAATGTGGGATCAAATGTGTGTGTGTATGTGTGTGTGCGTGTGTGTCCAGTGTGTGCCTGTTTCTCATGACTTTCATATTTTAACTTAACTTAGACATTTATAATATTATAATAACTTAATATTTTATCCTTAGATCATGCTTTTCTTTGCAAAGATCCAAGGGAGGAATTTGAGATAGGAGGAATCCTTTAGTCAAAGGGTTCCATGTCCAAAGAGATAAAGAAGAATCCAGATAGGAAGGGGCTTGAGAGGGTGTGACTTTGAGGTGATATATTAAGCCCCGCTTCTGTCACCACCACCAGCAAGAGCTTACCAAGGATGGGTGTTCTCAGCCTTCAAGAAGGCCAGGACACCCCACCAGGCCCCTTCTGAACCTCCTTCACTTTTCCACAAGAGCCGCATCCCTCCACAAAAGCTTTTCCCCCCTTGTTATTGTAAAATTATGTGCATATTTTTATATTATACCAGACTCTGTAAAAAAGTCGGTAACAATAACCCAAATTCCTTCCACCCAGAAGCCACCACTGCCAAACATTTTAGAATGTTAACTTTTGACATCTTGGAAAAGAAAAGAAATTAGATTATGTCTATACCTTTTTTGTTATTGTTGTTATTAACAATTTTTTGTTATTCTTGTTCCAGTGAAGGAAGGAAAGGAAAGGAACGGGCTTTGTGGTTTTGTTTTTGTGAAGTTCATAGCAGGCAAAACTAATCAAAAGATAGAAGATTCAGGAAGGTGACTGCCTCCTGGAGAGAGTGACTGGAAAGGCCAGAAGGAGCCCCCAACATTCCAGAAATGTTCTGTATCTTGATTTGGGTGATGGTTATAGGGGTGGATGTAACTGTAAAATCTCTTTGAACTCAAGACTTTTAAAGTGTTTTACAGTAAATGATTATACCTTAATAAAGAAAAAGAAAAGCCAGGCGTGGTAACGCACACCTATAATCCCAGTGTCTTGGGAGGCTGAGGCAGGAGGATCGCGAGCTCAAAGCCACCCTCAGCAACTTAGCGAGGCCCTAAGCAACTCAGTGAGACCCTGTCTCTAAATAAAATACAATATAGGGCTGGGGATGCAGCTCAGTGGTGGAGTGCCCCTGGGTTCAATCCCCAGTACCAAAAAAAGAAAGAAAGAAAGAAAGAAAGAAAGAAAGAAAGAAAGAAAGAAAGAAAGAGAAAGAAAAGAAGGAATCTTAGGCAGATGCTGTAGCAAAAGGCCAAACTGGAGAGGTGGAGAAGCAGAAAAACTGGGCTAAAAGCCTCAGAGGCTGAGCGAAGACAGACACAGCCACAGGAGCTCTGTGCAGAGGGACAGCAGCCCGGCCCCCTGCACTGTGGCCAGGTAAATCCAAGGGCCTGGATCCTTCAAAGGGTCATGCTATTTGAAGATCCTGCTGGGACCCACAATGTCCCAGATTTGGTGCTATTTCTCTGATTTTTTTTTTTTTGAACCAGGGATTGAACCCAGGGGCACTCCACCACTGAGCCACATCCCCAACCCTATTTTGTATTTTATTTAGAGACAGGGTCTCACTGAGTTGTTTAGGGCCTCGATAAGTTGCTGAGGCTGGCTTCGAACTCGAGATCCTCCTGACTCAGCCTCCCAAGTCGCTTGGATTACAGGTGCGCCACCACGCCCGGCTATTTCTCTGATTTGTTCAAAGGGAGGTCCTGCATTTCTGGCAGGGGTGAGATCTACTGTGCTGAGGTAGGGAGGCTGGGTCAGGAGGATGGCAACTTGGAGGCCAGTCTGTACAACTTAGTGAGACTTTGTCTCAAAAATTAAAATTCTTGTGTGTGTGTGTGTGTGTGAGTGTGTGTGTGTGTGTGTAATATTACATTTTCTTCATCCATTCATCTGTTGAAGGGCATCTAGGTTGGTTCCACAGTTTAGCTATTGTGAATTGAGCTGCTGTAAACATTGATGTGGCTGTGTTACTGTACTATACTGATTTTTAAGTCCTTTGGGTATAAACTGAGCAGTGGGATAACCAGGTCAAATGGTGGTTCCATTCCAAGTTTTCTGAGAAATCTCCATACCACTTTGCATAATGGTTGCACCAATTTGCAGTTTCACCAGCAATGTATGAGTGTAACTTTTTCCCCACATTCTCACCAACATTTGTTGTTGTTTGTATTCTTGATAATTGCCATTCTGACTGGCGTGAGATGAAACCTTAGAGTAGTTTTGCATTTTAAAAAATGTGGTATCATATATCATATATACATGAGGGAATATTATTCAACCTTCAAAAAGAATGAAATTATGGCATTGGTTGGTAAATGGATGGAACTGGAGAATATCATGCTAAGAGAAATAAGCCAATCCCCAAAAATGAAAGGCCAAACATTTTCTTTGATATGTGGATGCTAATTCACAATAAGTTGAGGAGGGGGGGACTAGGGAAGAATAGAGTTACTTTGGATTAGGTAGAGGGGAGTGAAGGGAGAGGAGGGTGTATGGGGGGAGGAAGGATAGTAAAATGAATCAGACGTTATTGCCCTGTGTACATACATATGACCGGTGGGATTCCACATCATGTACAACCAGAAGAATGAGAAATTATACCCCATTATATGGTGTATCAAACTGTATTCTACTGTCATGTATAACTAATTAAAATAAATGTAAAAATTAAAAGGGCTGGGGATGTTGCTCAGTGGTATAGAGCACCCCTTGGTTCAACCACTAGTACTGAGTAAAAGAGAGAGGGAGAGAGAGAGAGAGAGAGAAAGAGAAGAAAAAGAATCTAAACTAAGGCTGTAAAGAAAATAGAAAACCTTAAGTTTTACACAAATTCCAAAAGGATCTTTCTAATCATTCTCTGGCATTGAGTATGTTGTCCCTTGTAAAAGCAATGCTATAAAAGGTGGTTGAGATTCCACCCAAAAGACCTGTTAAAGACCTACTCATAAAAAATATAGAATATTAAGCTTGGTAAGAACACAAGTATATTGAATTCTAGTGGTTGTGTGTCATGAAATTAATAAGAAAACTGGAAAGCAATGTAAGTGTCCCCCAAACACACCCCTGTCCATGCCAGGGGTTAGGTTGGCCTTTGGGGTTCCATAATGACAAATCCCATGATGCCAGTCTCGAGGAGCTCGGGGTCCAGCAGAACCACCTGAGCATGTGTCAGTGCCAACGTCTCAGCTCTGCTGGAAAGTGTCTCTGGCTGCCGTGAGGGGTCCCCGTCTGACTCCCCCATTGCTACTAGGGTGGGTTGATTATTTTTGACTTTCAAATTATTTGAAGGGACTAGAGATGGGCAAGACTTACAATGCCACAGGGAAAAGGAAAGACTGCTTAAAAGACTCACCAGCCCAGCAGAAGGACGGCCAGAGGCAGGTGTGACTGAGTCGAAGCAGGCTCAGGTATAAACCCAGCGCCCAGCAGAGAGCAGCCCAGGGCCCTCACCAGCCACTGGACGGGGGGCCTGGCTCCTGAGGGCTTTGAGAGCAGAGTGGGTCAGGAGGCCTGGAAGTTGGGTGCCAGACTTTTATGGTATTTTTGAATCATTTCTTTATCCTACCCATATTGAGCATTTACCCTTCCTAAGGAAACTTGCAGTTGACCTGCATTTAACAAAGTTAGTCAACCTTGGTTCTTTCCCTCAAGAACTAATTGGGGAACTAGTCAGCTCAGTATTATCTAATGTAATAAGTGTTCAATATAAAATGCTCAGGAAAATGGTGCTGACGTCACATTTTAAAAAGACAGGCAAATATTTCCTGCGTTTCTTCCCAGGAAACTCCTGTAGGTTTGCCAGGAGATCCTTTAGAGAAAACAATGGGGTGTTTTGTCATTGGGAGGGATGTGACAAGCAAGAGATTGGTGGCTGCCCCAGACAGGCAGAAAGAATATGCCAAGACAGGGACAAAAGGGAGCAATCATTTCTTGAGCACTTGCTGTGGGCAGGTTTTCTGAGCAATCACAATAACTGTCGTAAAACCCTTCGAGGGGAGGTATGTGTATCTTTGTTTTATAGGTTGAAAAATGGGGGCTCATAGAGGTAAAGTAAATTCTCCGAAGACACACAGGGAAATGACAGCACGGGGCTTTGAACCTTTGTCTTCCGACTCCTAAGCCCTGACTTCAGGCAGGATTCATCAGGAGGTCAGGGGAGATGACAGTGCAGGATCCGCAGACCCCACAAGCAGTTCTGAGCATTGAATGGCATTAGGGAGGGAGTTGAAACGCTTTGTAAAGCATAGAAATTAGACGGGCAGTAATTGCTAAAATGATTTGCAGCTACCTCTTCTCCTTGCCAGTTGATTATTCATTCAACAAACATTTCTTATGTCCTTGTGCTGAGCGAGGCCTGGGTATGGGCACTGGGGATACAGCAGAAGCTCTGCCCTCATGGGGCTGATGTTCCCCCATGGGACATTCTGTTGATGGGAATGGAAAGACTGATCAGCTATGGGAGAAGGCAGGGAGCCAAAAGCAGGACAAGGCTATGTGTAGCCCTTGCTTGGAACACTGAAAAATCAGAAGCAACTAACTGTCCCTTAATACAGACTAGTTTTTAAAACATTGGGATGTTTCCATACTACAGAAAATTATGTAGCGATTTATAAAGGGGGAAGGAACTCTCTGTAGTATCATCGAAAGATCTGTAAGATCTTAGAAAGCGGGGGAGCAAGTTCTAGAATAAGACATAATTCGATCCTGTTACTTTTTTTTTTTTTTTTTGGTTTTGGGGATTGAACCCAGCTGCACTCCACCACTGAGCCACATCCCCAGCCCTATTTTGTATTTTATTTCGAGACAGGGTCTCACTGAGTTGCTTAGGGCCTCGCTAAGTTGTTGAGGCTGGCTTTGAACTCGAGATCCTCCTGCCTCAGCCTCCCAAGACACTGGGATTACAGGCGTGCGCAATGCACCCGGCTGATCCTGTTAATGTTTGAAATAAACACTGTCTGTGGGGCTGTGTGTTCACACACCATTTAGCTACCTATGTATATTTAGATGTGAACTCAGAGGAAAGTTCTGGAATGATACACTTGTAATTGTCAACTACTATGCTGACAACTGTGTTCCTTCTAGAAAGAAGGGAACGGGTGTGTCTGGCATGGACTGGGCACTTTTACAGACTGCAGTGTGTCCTTCTTGATTGTTTAATTGCTGCTGATGATAATGCATTCGAGTATCACGGGTGTCATTAAACAAGGAGACGCATGTGAGTACAATTTGGTTACAGCAATATGATTATGGATGACAATTGCTACTCTTTTAATCTCCTTTAATGTTGTTTTAATGTGTCTCTGCAGCAACATAGACACACAGTTGGGATGGTGCCAAAGCATAAAAGGTGGAATTAAAAGAGGGTGCCCTGGCTTGGAAATCTGGCCTCTCCCACCCCACCAGCAGCTGACAGTGAAACCTTTTTTAAGAGCATCATGGGATGTTGGACAGAAGCGCTTGCTCGTCCAGTTCTGGGGCACATATAATTATCTCACCGTTAAGTAGCCTGGAGCATCCTTGCGAGAGATATGATGTCATCGTGAGAGCATCTTGTCTCTCCCCTTGGTGACTAAGATTCTGGGATAATCCAGGTGGGGGTTCTAATACACATCGGTGGCTCCCAACAGGGTCCCCCTGATTCCCGAACCAAGCCAAGCCAGCTGATCTTAACTTTGGCGGATCTGATCTCTGAAAAACAGCTCACACCTGCTACCCAGATCTGCCTCCATTCTCTCTGCACCCTTGATCAAGTCTGCCATGTCCGGAGCTCCAACAGAGGGAGCTGGACAGTGTGGCCTACGATGTCTTTCCAGGCCCGAGCTTCTGATTCCTGTCACGGCAAGCTGTGACAAGAGCTCACGTCACACCTTCATTCATATGCCTTCCCTGTGCTGGGACAGGAGCAAGAGGCAAGGTCTGTCCTTCGGGCTGCTCACGCCCAAGCAGATGAATGGAGATGTTGAAGCTGGAGAGTCCGATACAAAGGTGGACTCCGAGCAGACGCTGGGATCCTCCCCTGCTTCCCTGCAGTCTCTGCTTGAGGTCTCTTGGGCAACACTGGCCGCTGGTTCTCTAGCCTCTTAGTTCTGAAAAGAAAATTGGCAGAGCCCCTTGCTTTGCCAGGTGGCTTCAGGACCTAGTGACTGCCTCGCACCTGGATCACCGTACGGGAGAAGCATCTCAGGTGGGAGAGCAAGGGTGGCCTAAGGTCAGGGTGAGCTCCGGGGTGACAGAGATGGACTCAGGGTCCTTTGACCAGTGCACTGATTTAGCAACCTTGGTGAGCACCCTGCTGTATACCAAGTGCTTGGCTAGATTGTGGGAGCACAGGTGTGAGTCAGTGAAATGTCAGGGTGCAAGTGGGAGAAGCACCCAAGGTCTCAGGGTGGGTGTGTGTTTGCCAGAAGAGAAGGTAAGGAGCATGTGGCAGGAGCAGAGGAGCAGCCCCCAGCTGACCCCGCCTTTCATTCTTTATCCACAGGTCCCAGCTCTGCCACTAGGCAAATGGCTCCACCTCCTCCTAAGCCTCAGTTTCTCCGTCTGTACAATGGAATGGAACAGTTACTCTTGTTCTTTTGTGAGATGAGGATCCTGAAGGTCAGCCGAGGAGGTGGGTACAGATGGGAAGACAAGCTGATGTGCATACCTGTGGAGGGGGGCTCCGCTGCCTCCCCTTCCTCTTCCCCTTCACACCTGGTCCCCTAGACCTTCCCTGCCAGCTGTGAGTTTCCCAGTGTGGTGAGTGCAGGAGCAGCCAGGAGCTGTGGGGTGACTCCCTGGCCGGTTCCCCACTCCTGGGCTGCAGGGGTCTACCCAGAGCCCAGAGACACCTGCACAAGGCATGTGGGTGAGCTGGCACCAGCAGGGGCTGAGTGGCCCGGTCACCACTGAGGCTGCAGGCCCCACCTGGGGCTCATGAAACCCCTCCCCTGGCATGTGGTCCTCCCAGCCACCACTGCCCAGAGTCTGGGGTGACCTGTAAGCTGACAGGTGGCTGCCGGTGGCGTTTGCAGGGCATGTGTGGCTCCTTTGGCTAAGAGGTTATGATGGGGCCCAGTGGGCCCCTCAGTAGGAAGAAGGGACTCTGTGGAGCACCAGAAACCTGGGCATCAGGAGAGCCAGCTCCTTCTGGTCCTCACATGCTGTCAATCATGGACAGGTCACCCCCCCCACACACACACAGGCAGATTTGTCAGGTGTGCGTTGGTTTTATTATAAAAGCATACATGAGCTGGGCACACGCCTGTAATCCCAGCACTTGGGAGGCTGAGGCAGGAGGATCGCGAGTTCAAAGCCAGCCTCAGCAAGGTCAAGGTGCTAAGCAACTCAGTGAGACCCTGTCTCTAAATAAAAAATACAAAATAGGGCTGGGGATGTGGCTCAGTGGCTGAGTGCCCCTGAGTTCAATCTCCAGTTCCCCCCCCACCCCCGCCAAAAAAGCATACATGACCCTAAAAGAACTATAACAAAAAACAGAAAGTCAAAATGAAGTTTAAATCTACTACAAAAATTATCCATACAAAAACAAATAGTCCATCTGCTTCTTAAAGAGATATGGGACCAGGCATGGTGGCACATGCCTATACTCCTAGCAGCTCAGGAGGCTGAGGCAGGGGGTTTGCACATTCAAAACTAGTCTCAGCACCTTATTGAGGCCCTAAAGCAACTTAGGGAGAATCTGTCTCAAAGGAAAAAAAAAAGAGCTGGGGATGTGGCTCAGTGGTTAAGCCCCCTGGGTTCACTCACCGGTACCAAAAAAACAGAGAGAGACAGAGACAGAGACAGAGATTGGTGCTGCAAAGATCCATTGCTCTCTGGCTTTACTTGTCAATACCTCTCAGACTCTCCCTCCACCAGAGCACAGTTCTGGCTCATTCGTTCAACAGCCTTGTCCCACCCAGGCTCTGCCAGTCCATCTGGTGAGTCCCCACCGGGTCAGTTCCCTGGGATGAAATCACTGCATCAACAGTCTTTCTCCAAGCCCTAAATAGGTTGGTTCTTATTCCTTTTTAAAATTAACAGGGGTAAGTGAAAATAACATTTTTCTGTTCAATATTCAAATTGATTATTAGTGCTTAGTGATGATTTGTATTTCTTCTTTCATAAAAAGCTTGCTTGTATCCTTCCAATATTACTGTTGAAATAATGATCTTTTTCTGTTTTTTTATTTGTTTGTTTGTGTTACTGGGGATCAAACCCTGTGCCTTGTGCATATTATGGTCTTTTCTTGTCTTTTTCTTTTTCTTCTTGCTTTATATAGCAAAACCCTCATCTATTGCTTGCATTTCCTCCCTAATTTATCCTTTGATTATAGTGTGTGTTTCCCTTACTATATATTTAAATATTTTTGCAGGCAGAATTGTTCATTTTTCCCTTATGAATTCTGAGATTCATCTTTTTTTCAAGAAAGGCCTTTCTCATACTCAAGATTATGAAATTGTTATCCTTTAGCCTCCTTTATAACTTTTATAATTTTTAGCGATATATCTTTGATACATTTGGCATTTCTTTCTGTGAATGTGGCATGACATAAAGAACAAAACAAAACAAAACTTACTTTTTTCCTCCAAATGAGTAACTAATTATTTCAAAACCATTTATGGAACAATTGAGCCTTTCTCCATTGACAGGAAATTCAATCTTTATCAAAGTCTTTATTTTATTCCATGAGTTTGTTCTATTCTGCATTCTACTTTATTCATTGTTTGTTTGGTATTCCTAGATTAGCTATGCTTAATTACTCTTACTTTGTAATATCTTTTAAAATCCAATAGGGCAAGCTTCTTCTCAGTTTTTCTTTTTTCAGAAAAATTGTTTTTATGTATCTATTCTGAAGTAATGTTTAGAATCTATTTGCCAGCTATTTTAATCAGAAACTTCCCTGAAATTGTCTAAAATTTACAAACAAATTTGGAAGAGAATTGAAACCTTCACAATATTTAGTTATCCAAAACCAGAAACAGTAATTTACTTAGAGTTTCTTTGATATGTTTCATTATTTGAGTCTAAATAGGCCTTAGATGCATCTTGCATGAAAGAGTCATTGTATTTTTCAGTTTTGTGGATGATTTAGGCTTTGGTTTGCTATCCGGAATGGAGTAATTTTCCATTTTGTATTTCTAAGTTATTATTATTGTATGAGAAAACCATTTAGGTTGCGTCTAGGAATCCTTGTGAACTCTGATTGTTTCTTCTAAGTAACCAGTGCATCCCTTAGATTTTCCATTTTAACTGATTTACTTGTTGCCAACATAATTCGTGTCATGTAGAAAATGAAAACATTCAGAAGGAAAGAAATGAAGAATCCTTATAAAAGCTGCTCTTCACAGTCACCTAACATTCATTTTTGTCCTTCATCAAAATATGTATATATACATATATATACTATAAAAAGTATCATAATACATACATTTTACATCTAGCTGCTGCGGTCAATATATGTGCATATAGTTTTTCAAAGAACATTATAACATGCATAATATTTATAACCCACTTTTCCTACTTAATTCGATGCCATAAAGGTTTTTCCACATTATTCTTCTACATTCTCATTTCAGTGTCTGAGTTAAGTGTATGAATTTATTTAAGCAGTCCCCTAGCTTCTGACATTTAGGTTGAGTCCATCTTTTATTATTATTTATTATTATAAATAGTTCTATGGTGAACCACATTGGCTAAATCTTTGTGGCTATTCGTGATTCTATCTCCTAGAGAATTTCCAGAACCAGATATGTAGCCCTCAGGGCTTTTGTGACAGATTGACACATGGCCCTCTAGAAGGCCCAGCTGCATTTACTCTCCCACCTCCACTTTTGAATGCTGAGCTCCCCTTCCAGCCCACTCTCTGCAGTGAACATGTCACCGCAGGCATTTCTTAGGTTCTTAAACTCACTGGTAACATTGTTTCAGGGGTAACTAGGTGTTGTCTGCCTCTGATCCCCTGGAGGATCCCGGTATTCCCTTCTGCTCCCTGGACAAACCCCAGAGTTCCCAACTTCCAGAGGCGTTTCCTTTGAGTGGCAGATTCTCAGCTTCGTGCTCCATCATCTCAGGTTGAACTAGAACGGTTGACTCAGCCCGGATCCTTTGGCCCTTGCAGATCTCCAGGAGGTGTTCATCACTGCAAGAGGTCACTAGCTCCAAGTGGCCAGGATCCATCTGGGCTTTAAATAAAAACATCCTTCCCCTGTCACTTTTTATCACCAGACAGGGTTTCATGTGTCCCCCATCAGGTGGGAAGCCACTGCTCATTCAGAAGAACTTGTAGCGAGGGGACACGTTTTCCCGAGCAGCAAATGATTCCAAACACATCTGCATTGACGAGTCAAAACTTATATCCTTCTATGGTGCTTTTTGCTCTTTTGAAAATGTTAATAAAAACTTAATGTGGAAAAAAAACAACTTTTTCCAAATATGTGTACCAATGGGCCTGAGGCGACTCAAGACTTTCTTATAAAATAAAGTAGGTCACTCACATCAATCATGTCCTCTTAGCACATTTTTCCAAATTAGGAATTCTTTATCCATCATCCCACGTTAGGGCATCCCTTTCCAGAATGTTTCCTTTTAATATGCTCTTTAACATGATAAGCAAATCTAATAGATTACATCAGTGTCACTTGCCAGTGACGGAGAGCTTCCTCCTGTCGCAGTCCTCGGCGAGTGCAGGGAGACCTTTCTCCAGGCTTGAGCGCTTTTGGAATGGGACAATGGTCCCAACGCAGCTAAGACCCCATGGTGTTAGCCTTACAAAAATTATTCCTTTTGCACCCATCTCTGTGTCCAATATATAGAAACTCAGATGATCCGTGTGTTCCCAAAACAAAGTAATGACTCCAGATTCTGTCCACGGGGGGAGTGTTTAAATTTAGCCCGGCGGCTCGGTAATGCTGTCATGAACGCACACTCTCCTATACAGATCAAAAGCTTGTACTGGGCTTCATTTTCAAACCACATTGCCGGCAGAACCCTTCCAAATCTCCTCGATCAGCCTGGAAGGGAGGATCCTTGCTTCCTGTGTGTGTGATTCTCCAAAACCAATTCCTATCTTTTGCAAGGGGCTTGGGATCCCGGGTGAGAAGTGTCCCCTGTTTAGAACCCACTTGGGATCAACATCTGCTCCCACGTTTGCCTGTTTACCTGGCAAAAATAGGGCATTTGTTTGCACTTGGATCTCTGGCTCTCTGACTCATGTGTTCGGTGTTAGCACTTGAGTTTCTGGAGGGACTTTTTTGCTTGGACCGAGTTTTGGAATAAAACAGTTGAGAGAGTTGGGAATGGGAGAGGCCTGTAGAGCGCCCGGGAATCCAGCTGCTTCAGGCTTTGGCCACCCAACGGGGAAGATTCAGGCGGTTTTCTGGATCAGGGGTCCACCGGGCCTTTCATCTGGATGCAGGGGTCGCCTAGACACTGGCTTCCATTGCCCCCTCCACAAGCCATGTCCCTTCTTCTGGTCGCGGCGAAGGCGAGGCAAAGTTGTGGACTCTGCCCAGCCGTGACATTCAGACACAGCTCGGTTCTTGCCCACAGCTAGTGACCACAGTGGTGTGTCCTAAGCTACATCCTCAACTCATGCGTCCACAAAAGTCACCCTGCCAGGGACCACAGACGACACAAACGTGAGGCCCAATTCCTGCCCCTAAGCAGCTTGAAGTCAGGAAGAATGTGACGAGGAAAAGGGGAAAATGACCAGGGAGTTGAGAGAAGTGGGGCCGCCAGGTTGGGGTAGCTGTGAGGAACGTCTCGGGGGAACGTGAAGGGTGAGCCAGGCTGTGGACACGCAAGGACAGGAGGACGCACAGCAAGACACGGGCCTGGCATGGGGAGGCATGAAGGGATGGGCACAGGGCGAGCTCCTCAGGACCAGGGCAGGCGGGCTGCTCACGACAGGCATGCGTGGGGAGGGGTCAACAAGGGGAGGGTGAAGCAGGAATTGAAGGAGCCTTGATCGCCAGGCTGGGAAGCCAGGCCGCTGAAGAGCCTCCCACCAGACCGTGCAGACTCCCAGGAGGACGATTAGGGTGACAGTATCATGTGGACGCATTGGAGCCCCCAGACCTTCTCTCCTACGCTTCTCCTCCTGCACATAGACAAATGTGGTGGCAGCTCAGTATTTTTCTTGCTACAGTTTGGAATGTTGACCTGCAAATTCTTGTAGGACTCAAATCCATCACTCACAGAGGATTAGGACTCTCTCAGTTCCAGGGTTTTCCTTGAGTTGATTAAACTCTGTAGAAACTGCCCCTTTCCTTCTGGCCCATGATCCCAGAGGGGACGAGGCAGGGCAGGACTTCAGGTACTTTGATAGATTTATTCATTGTTCAGCAAATGTTTGTTGAGCAGCTAGTATGTGGCTAGCATTGCTCTAAGGGTTTGGTGAACAGAACAGGTAAGGAAAAGGCCTCCCCAGGGTTTACTTGTGAGAAAAGACCAAAACTGACCAAGACATCTCAGGGGGACAGGAGGGGAACAAAGGAAACCAGCAGAGTGACGGGACAGAGTGACAGGAGGCAGGAGCAGGAGAACCATGCCAGAGGAGTTGGTGGGCAGAGGCAGAGGATGAGGGGCAAGAGGAACCAGGTAGAGGGAGCTGGGAGAGGCTCCGAGCCAGTGCAGATGCAGGTGAGTCGGGAACCCAGAGGCCGGGTGGGGCTAGAGGAGCAATGGAGACCCCGTGGGGTTTTCAGCAGGGCTCTGAACATTGGGGTCCCCACTTTGAGGGCCACCGTTATCCACCATCTGCTCCGGCCTCCCCGTTGCTGACTTCCCCGCAACGTCAAAGCGAATGCTCAGAGTGCATCGGCTTTTATTTTTACAGCAATCTTTGTACCCAAACCACCGTAGCATTTTTAATAACAAACTGGCAGAGAGTCAGACATCTGTACTTGGAAAAAAAAAACCTCCCAAGCCAAGTATTTCTAAATGTTTTATATTTACTTGTAACATTAGAATAAGCATGAGGTTGCTCTTTGCATAATCGGAACCATTCTCGTTAGGGTCCGACAGATCTCGGCCTTCGTGGGCTTGGGGGGTGGTTTTCATTACAGTAGTGACATCGATCTGACGGGAGTGAATCTCTCCTTGAACATTTTTGGAAAAACAGGAGAGGTTGAGAGAAGCCAGGGAAAGCTGGGAACCTGAGAACTCTGGAAAGATAACCATCAGTTTTGTACTGGGGTGCCACGAAATGAGTCCAGGCTTTGAAGTCCAGCAGGGCTGGGCTAAGAAGTCCAGCTGGGCAACCTTGGGCAGATCACTTAACCTCTCTGCCCTTCAGATCACTCATCAGCAAAATGGGGATGGTAATAGAACCTACCTTTGGGAGTGGTGGTGAGGTCTGAGGGAAGCACACAGGCAAAATGGCTTGGTGTGAGGTTGCTTCTGCTTGCCATTCTCCAAAATTAGTATAGAGCATCCAAGATCGAGACACCAGCCCCATCGACTCTGATCATTTTCTAAAGTTGGATTCCAAGATCTAATAAATAAAACACAGGACAGCCAGTTAACTTTGAATTTTAGATAAATAGTGAATAGTGACTTAGTATGATTGTGTCCCATGTGATATTTGGGATACACTTAAAGCAAAAACCTATGTATTTTTTATCTGAAATTTAAATTTGATTGGGCATTCCGTAGTTTGTCTGGAAGCCCCACTGTAAAAAATGAAAGAAAAGAGACCCAGCCCAGTCCTACTACACTACTAGGACACCTATCCCACAGGGGAGTTTAATGTCCTTGTGCAGACTATTCCTAGAATAGAGCTGGCATATAGTAGGTGCTCAATGAAATGTGTAGAACCAGCAGCTGAAAGGCTATAAGACCTTGTCATTAGACAGTTGGATTTGGTAAGATATATACATTTCAGATGTGCCTTTTGGATTGAGCATCTCCTCTGCCTGAGGAGGTCAGAAGATGGAGCCTCAGCCCCCACTTGAAGAAATGGAATCGAGAGAGAGCGGCTCCTTGCTCTGGTCTTCTCCCTTAGCCTCCTGCAGCCAATATGGAACTATGGAGCCAGGTCTGGGCAATTCCCATCTGAGCCCCCCAAGTTCCTGGCCACAGCTCCCCAAAAACACCACGGGCTGCGGGAATATTTCCCACCAACTAATTACATGTTTTATTTTATTAAAAAAGAAGATAAAACTTCCAAGTGCAGAGCCTGCTCCTTGCATCCTCCCACAGGCAAGCAGGGACACGTGGGTGGCAGCAGGAGGTGGGGTTGCCTCTGAGAGAAGCCTCCCCCTGGGAGGCGAAGTCAGGTGTGGCCCCTCTCCAACGCCTCCCCATCCCCATCCCGGGCGCCAGAGCAAGTGCCCAGGACTTCCCCGGGACCCTGGGCTGGGCTCGTAAAGAAAGGATTCTGACATCAAGAGAAGCAGCCGGCCAGTAAATTCCTACTTAGTTCATTTTCTAAGACTTCTGAATGTGTTTTGAATTTTCTCTAAATTAAGATAATCATAAAAGGTTAAGATATTTAAACAGAGCGCCACCTGATCCCAGGGTTTGATTTGTATGCTTAATTAGTTCCCGAACATATGGTTCAGAGCTTCTTAGGAAAACAGGGTAATGACTCGAGGTGTATTTGGGTATTAGATTGAACGATGTTAAAGGGACATTCAGACCCATCTCAAAGCCCTTAACCTGCCCTTGATCTGTCTGGGAGCTTTGGCTGACATCTGTTTCAAAGAGATATCAAAAAAGCTTCCCACTGGCCTCTTGATAAACCCAAATTCCACGCGGTGACAGACGTCAGGCACTGAGACACCCGGAATTCTGGGCTACTTGAGGAATGTGTGGTCCTGGATCCCAGTGGACCGAGCCTGGGGCGCCCGCCAAGGCGCAGACACCCTGAGAGCTACCTGGAGCTGGCCTCGCCCAGAACCGGAGGGAACAGAGGGGTCACAGATGTTCCCGGGGCCTTTGTTCTTTGTACTTCAGCCCCTGATAATGCGTCAGGGCTCCTGCGTGTGAAGCAGGGTTCAGGTCGCAGAGAGTCACCTCCCCGGCCTCCTGCAACCCAGTCCCCTTCCCACCCCAGGAAGGCACTTCAGAGACTCCGCAGCAGCATGAGGCTTTGCGCTGACTCAGCCCACTCCCTGGGCTGGCTGTGGGACACGCCCCCACACACCCAGGTCCCCTAGGGAGAGGTGCGCTCTGTGCATGCGTGCACGTGTGTGTGCATGTGTGTGCATGTGCTCGTGTGTGCGTGTTTTAACCTGTACTTGGTCAGCACATCACAGAGCGCAGACAAGCCCCCCCTGACTTCTGGTCAAGTTTCTGCCCCTAGGTCCCCCCCACATAGGCACTCTGGGTCCACCGTGTGTGTAAACATTGGGGTCACTCATTGGAACTGGTAACCCCTTAGACAGACATCAAGGGTCACTAGACAGCCTCGGGAGACCAGCACCTGCCGTGAGGAGGGCAAGGTGCCGTGGGAGAGGAAGAGCTGGCCAGCGTGGCCCTGTCCCCCATGAGCTCCCCATCTAAGGAGGGAGTGAGGTGAGCTCCATACAGGAAACAGGAAGAGAGCACTTCCGGTGGAGGAAATGGGGCAACTTCCTCTGAGGTACTGACTCCTCCCGGGCTCTGATATCCCTGCCTGGACAGTGGCACCTGAGAGTCACAAAGCACCCCAGGGGAGGGAACAAGTGGCCCAAATTCTGAAGAAAGGAAACCCCTGTGTGATCCAGGCACAGTGAGTCGCTTTCCAGCTTCAAACAGCACCCACAGCTCCAGCGGGATCCGCAAGCATCCTTGTGAAGTCGACGAGGCAGGTATGATCTTTTCCATTTTATCAAAAAGAAAACCAAGGTGCACAGAGATTGTACGTGTTTCCCAAGGCTTCACGGCTCAGTGCAGTGGAACCCAGTTTCAAGCACTGGCTTGGACTTTCCCAGGCCCACAGAGGGCTGAGATGTTAAGACAAAGATCAGTTTACAAAGGGTCTTAAATATAGACTGGGGAGGTGGCTATTTCCTCTGCAGTCCCTGAGATCCTTGGAGGATTTTGAGCAGGTCTGTGAGATCCATCGGACAATTGCAAACAGGAGAAGCTGGAGCTTATAGAGGCTGGGGACTGGGCAGGAGGAAGGAAGCAGCTGTGTTTAACTTCTGAGGCTGTCAGAGCCCAGCTGGGTTAGGGGCCAGTGGGGGAAGATAGTGAGCTCAGGAAAGGGGAGGTAGAGTCCTACCATGCAGAGGCAGAGAGGAGGTTCTGAGAACCGTTGCGGTTCTGCTCCTGAGGGCTGGCCCTGATTCCTCCCAAAGCCCACTGGGGCATCGGCATCAAAAACAGCAGGGCCCTGCACCAGGGGCTTGCCGTGTATTACTGCAATTGGTCCAGCGAAGTGGTTGTTCTTATCTCCATCTTAAAGATCAGCACACTGAGGCACAAAGCTTGAGGCTTGAGCTTGATCGTGGTTTCCCGGGGAAGAAATGGTCTAAACTGGAACGTGACCAGCTCTTCCCTCCCAGCGCTGAAGCTCCTGACCCCCCCGGCCCGCAGCCAGCCCATCAGGGCCCACGCCCCACTCGGCTGGCCAGGCAGGCGGCTGCCATCAGAGCGCATGGCACAGCTGCCCCTGGCTGCAGACCCCTCCCCAGTCTCGCCCAAAGCTACCTTTTTCTTTCTTCCCGCCCCCTGGGCCCCAGAGGGGTCCTGTTTCAGCAGTGAGGCAAGCAGGAGGCCAGATCTGGACTGTGATAAAGAGGGGGAGAGTCCCGGAGCTGGAGACCCACCCGAGGCCGCGCAGCAGGGGACCTCAGACCCAGGCCAAGCCGAGTGGGGCGAAGATCAAAGCCAGCCGGGGGAGGAACAGGAGTCACAGGACCAGGCTGCTCCCACGTTCTGGCAGGGCTGACAGCTGAGCCCCTCTGGAGGCCCAGGACACCCCAACCTAGGCCCAAAGCTCAGGCCTGGGGCTCCAGCCGCCAGGACCTCCCCCATCCTGTGCCAGGGACAGGGGGGCAAAAGCACAGGGGTTGAGAAGCTGCCTGGGAATGAATGCCTTCTGCCTCCCAGCAGGCGCCAGCCTCTCCTCCCAGGAGTCCACAGCCCCGCCGCGCTCTCCGGCATCGGCTCGGGACCCTTGTGGCTCTCCTGCTGGCTCTAGCGCAGCACCATCCACACCGTAGGACCTCCAGAAATGCCTGAGACCTTCCGACAGAGGCACACACCCTCTGTATGTCCCTAGAAGCTCTCAGTGGGGACATCTGAGAGGCAGGCACACAGCCAGGAAGGGCACCGTCCAGGGAGCCTGGCCCAGGGTTCCATCCTGGCTTTGCCACTGACCTCCTGAGAAATGCAAGACAGACTGCAGCACCTCAGTGTACCCATCTATAGCCCTAAAGAAAAGCTAGCTGTTCCTACAGTACCCACCATGCTCTGACCTGCCATGTCTAGGCTAAAAACAGCCTCCTGACTCTTCAATTGCCCCTTAAAAGACAATCGTTCGCAGGGGTTGCTCAACTGCTTGCCATCACCTCTTGGTCAGTCTTAGCTCTAGGGTCACCTCCTCCAGGCAGCCTTCCCTGACCTCCTGCTCCAGCAGCTCCCTCCTCTCTCCCTGCTAGTCTGCCATGGCACCCTGTTTGTGCCTCCATCTGACCTTTTCTTGCTTGGATCTTTTTCCACTTGGTTGTAGTTGTTTCCCCAGATTGGATACAAATTCCAGAACAGCATGGAATCTGCCTGCACAGGTCGCCAGCTGCTCCTTGCTCTGTCTCCAGAGCCCAGGATGGGGCCATAACAAAGTAGGTGTTCAACCAAATACTTGTTGAATGAATGAATGAACTGAGCATATTTCTGTCAATAGGTGCTCTTTAGTATCTGTGGTTCTAGTGGCTCCACGGTGTGGGTGGATTAAAATACATCAAACCAGCACCCTCATGTGTGATGTTTATATAGGTGCCATTTATTAAGTGCCTAAGAAGGCCACTTTTATGTCCCTGTGGACTATCTTTCTCCTGCATCAGCTCCAAAGGAGCAGGGACAAGATCACGTTCAATTACTTCGCTTCTCCCTGTGGTGGGTTCTGCAGTTTGAAAGCATCTGTCTGCCGAGTCTTCAGCGCGTGCTCACTGCTCTGCTATTTCGAGTAGTTAACTCTGGCTGCAGTGCTCCGTTTGGGCAGCTCTGACCCCACAGGAGAATTCTCAGCGCTGTGTCCAGCTGATATCATTTCAGATCACTGCAAAGGAATGTGACGTGTCCGGAGTCCCGAGTGATCCTGCTGGGAGTAGCTCCACCATCTTCATTAGACTCAAATTGCAGAAATGCTCAGGAATCCACAGAACAATCTCAACCAACCCTGAGCCCTGGCCTGGTACACCCTTAGCTGGAAGTTCAAGATCAAAGCTGGTTTCTTCTGGAGGCTCCAAAGGGGAATCTGCCCTACACTCCTCCCCTAGCTGCTTGTAGGCGTTGGCCACCCTTGGTGATGCTGGGCTTGTAGCATGGTCATTCCAGTCTCTGCCTCCCTTGTCACACGGCATCTTCTTCTGTCCAAATGGGTCTTTGCTTCCAAATTCTCATCCCTTTAGAAGGACCTGAGTCATTGAATTAGGGGCCATCCTCAAGATCTCATGGTAACTAGGTTACATCTTCAAAAGTCTTATTTCCATACAAGGTCACGCCCACAGGTTCTGGTGGACAGGATTTGGGGGGAGACTCTGTTGGCTGTGCTTCCAGCTAAGATGCTAGAACCTAAGACCCTTGGGACAGAGGGGCAAGTTCCAGCCTGCAGGAGACAGGTCTGCCTCCCTTGGCCCGTGATAAGATTTAGGCCACTATCATCGACTCTGAAGGGTTTTGTTTGAAGGACACCCAGAGATGACACCCACCCACCATCTTCTCATTTTATTGCTGAAAACACTGAATTCCAGGGAAGTTATCTTCTTGAGTTGCACAACTGGTGAGTGGCAGAGTGAGCTCCAGTCAGCCCTTGATTCTCTGGTGCCCTTTATAGTTGTTGGTCTTCAGTACTAAATTCTAACAAGGGTGGTTGAACGCACCCATGGGTGCCTTGCAGGGATCAGGGAGATTTGAATGCCTCCCGAATCTGCGTCAGCCTTCCATCAAAGACACCTCAAGTTTTTTTAAAGGAATCATGCTATTATTTGATGCAGACGTGTTTGCAACCTTATGGAAAGTGAGAATGAAAGTACCTTAGAAAACGCACATTTCTTATCCTAACAGGTGTCATGGTAACACCCCTGTGACCGACCAAAGGAAGAGCCTCTTAAGATGCTTTATTCAGAGTCACAGAGCACACTGTTCATCCAGATGAGTGTCAGTCAGTTGTGAACCCAGATGTGGCCTCCCGCCACCACTGTCGATTCTAGAACAGGGGAATTCTTCGATCCCCCCTGCAGTTAGCTGTCACCTTCCCCACCAGCCCTAAGTGACTACTGATCTGCTTTGAATCTCCATGGAGTTGCCTCGTCTAGATCTTTCATCTAAACAGAACAGGATAGTATGTGGCCTTTGGTGTCTGACTTCTTTGATTTAATGTAATGCTTTCTGGGATGTGTTGACACATCATTGGGTGAATAAAATATCATGGTATGAACATCCCACATTCCCTGTCCACATGTCCTTGGTGGGCACTCTGCAGATCATGTGTTCTTGATACTATGTGTCAATCCCTGTTCTAAGTGCTTCACTTCATTTAATCCTCACAACAACCCTATGAGGTGCTGTGATTTACCCCTATTTTACCAAAAAGTGCACTAAAGCACAGAGAGGTTTTCTAATTTGCCCAGGTTCACACAGCTAGTGAATATCTGCTTAGCTCCTGAATTTGATTGTGACTCCCAGTGGCAGGGAGTGACTCATCCACACTTCAGTCCACTCATTATCCCCAAGTGGAATACAAAATAGCATCAGGACCTCTCTTCGTCACCCACCCCTTCAGTCTGGTTCCTCTTTGAGCTGTCTAATCACCCCCTCAGGAACGTTCCAGAAAACCCCTCCTGTAATAGAGACAAACATCTTTATTTAACAAATGATGTTTGGTCTACACGACTCCTTAAGGGGTACTATTTGATCCCCATAAAATCCTTCATTCTGTAGGGCCTCACTAACTCGATATTTGTGCTCTTTTCAAGAGACTGGGCTGCTAGTGTGGGATTCATCTGGCAAACTTTTCTTCCCAGAAAGTGGAGATTCAGAGCATAAACAGGATTGTAGAAATCAGGCTTCGATTTTTGGGAAAGGCTGATCTCACTTAGCAGAGAAACAATAGCTGTACTCCATTTGTGTTCAATGAATCAATAAGTAAATAAATAAAAAAAAAGATTAAAAAAAAAAGAAAAAAAGAAATCGGGCTTCGACATGGTGTCTCCAAGCCTCCTCAGGGATGGCAGAAACAGCAGGAGACACGTGGGCTCCCAGTGCTGTGAGGATGATCCCCAAACTCACAGCTGAGCTCCAGGCAGGTGCCCTTCCCGCCACGGCAACTTGGTCAAGCAGGACAGTGAGCTGACCACCAGCACCTGCTCCTCAAGGTGCTGTGTTTAGACTTGCCCTCGGGCTCTCAGCACCAGAGCCCTGGTTCACAGTGTCCCTTCTGTGGATAGGCTCTTTGCCTGCCAATCAGACATTCGGGGAGCAAGCCTCAAGTCCCCCTGAGCCGCCCCAGGCTGAGGAGCAGTGACCCTCAGGTCCCAGACGGGTCAGCAGGAAAGGGGCCGGGAGGGGAATCTGGATGTGGAGACGCCTCTTCCTTTCTCAGAGCCCTGTTGTTCTTTCCAGGAGAGACTGCCCAGCAGTCAGGCGGCAGCAGACAAGCCCTCAATACCTTAAGCCTATTGAGTCTCGGGTGCCTTTGATCCTGGCATTTCCTGTGGTCAGGCGATTGAGGGAGTGGGGAGTGTCTGCTGACCCTAGAGTTTCCCTCAGTAAAAACTTCCATTTCTTTCTAGAATCTTGGACCCTGGGCTCTAATAGGTTATGGACTCATGCCACCCCACCCCATCTTGGTTTGGGGGTTAATTACTTTAAAATAACAAAGAGACGTCAGTCTTCTGCATTCTTCCAGGTCTGCAAGGAGCTTCAGTGCCTTTGTACTGGGAAAGGGAGCAGAGACCCAGCAAAATCCAGAGGTGTTTGAGCCACTGTGACTGACTGGGTCCAACCTCACTGAACTAGATGTCAAAGAAAGAGGATGGGAAAGGAGAGGGAGGCTTGGAGTCACTTCCTACCTGGTTCTGGAGCTGACCTCTCCCCTGGACTCCTGTTCTCCCTCAACAAAATGAAACATTCAACCAAAAGGAACTGCTACCAGCTTTCAGCTCAGATGCTGATTCTAACCTGCTGGTTGAGGCCACCTGGCGGGCTGTGCTGAGAAGGTGCGGAGGGCTAGCTGGGATCAATTAGTAATGTCTGCTCTGAACTAAGGAGAGAGAGACGGGGCACGTTTGCTGCCATGTTCATTTATCTTGTATGACTATATAATTCCTCTTGCTTTGGCTGCTCATCTACCAGGAAGTGACAATGGTGTTTGAGGGGATGGGCCTCATAAGTTATAGACAACCAAGTTTGTGGGAGGCTAGCTTTCCTGGAGACCAGAAGTAATACTAAAAGAGAGGCATTCTCTCAACACTGAACCACCCACAGATCAGAAAGCAGACAATGAGCCGAGTGCAGTGGCGCACACCCATAATCCCAGCACTTGGGAGGCTGAGGCAGGAGGATCGAGATTTAAAAGCCAGCCTCGGCAACTTAGCCCTAAGCAACTCAGTGAGACCCTGTCTCTAAATAAAATACAAAATAGGGCTGGGGATGTGGTTCAGTGGTGGAGTGCCCCTGGGTTCAATCCCCAGTACCAAAAAGAAAAAAAAAAAAAATAGAAAACAGACAATGTGGATGACCCCTTCCTGAGCTGCACACCGTGAGCCTGTGTGGGTGTGGAGGACAGAGAGAGCAAAGTATCATCTAAATAAAGTGAAAGGACTTTTGAGCAGAGACATGCTGGGAATGGGGCAGTCTCCCTGCCTGGACAATGATGGTGATAACAGTGGGGTTATCACTCCCCACTGATCTCCCGGTAAGGGCATTGGAACCAAGCAGGGAGATAATCATACAAAGAACTCAGCAGTGCACTGCCTGGCACCCAGTGGGCACAGCTCACCAAGCCGCCCAGCCTCTGGCATTATTCCCTAGGCCATCTCCAATGGCATTGGGCCTGAGGATATTAAATCCACTCCCATGGGCAGGGCGGGAGCCCACTATCTCACCACCAAGGCCCCACGTCCCCGGTTCCAATAACATGATTAGTCATTTTTCATTCCTAAGCTATCTACCCACGGTGGGTGCGTGTGTGAGTGTGTGTGCCTTGCCGAGAAGAGGAAAATCCATATTCTCTCTCTTCTGACTGAATTAATCAAATAAATCTTCTGTCCGGGGCTGCTAAATGAGTCACAGATGGCTCTGCCCTTCTGCAGGTTGCAGAACGCACCCGTTACAGTTCTTTTAATTTATCAGAGGAAAAAAGATGCCCTCGTGTGCCCTTCCCTCCTGCAATCATAATCAGAACCAGTCTATTTTCCAAGGGTCCGAGACTCATTTTCAAAAAATGTGTATCAATAGATGGAACAGCGGGACGAGTATTCTGCCAGGCTCAGCCTCCAGTCCCGCAAAGGTGCCCTGGCTGGGGAGAGCGTTTATAAAACCACATTTAATAAAAGAGAGTGTTATATTAAGTATGTTTGCTAGTGTATTTAAGCATATGGTTTCCATATCAGGCAGAAAGATGGCAAACACATGCCTTACCTTCTTTCTAACCTTTCCAAGAGACGTCCTTGCTAGCGGGTGGCGGGAGGGGGAGATTTGGGGTGGATGTGACTATGTTGTTGTGTTTTGCTTTTTACAACTCACGTGGAAAAGCGGAGGAATGTTCAGGAAACACACGGAGACTCTGCTTTTTCTACTTATGTAATTAGCCCCCAAACTTGACTCATTTCCTTTCTGCAACTGTCCCAGCTGTCCCCCTCTCCACCCCCCACCCCCCACCCCCGCACAGTGCTACCTGGTCTTCTGCAGGCACGAGCCGCTGGCCAACTTGAAAAAACGTGAATCAACTTGAACTGCAAAGAACTTCAGCTCCTGGATTTTAAATGCGAACCCTGCAGTCAAAGCAAGAACCGCGTGTCCTCCAAAGTCGCTGCTGCCCAGTAAGACACCCAACGACGGGCCTGCCCTGAGATCCCTTTCTGGCACTTAGGCTGAATGCTGCAGATTTTATCTGTTTCCTGTAGGTACGAGACAGTAGGCTGTGGCCCTGCTGTCATGGGGTCCCTGGAACAGCAGCTAGGAGAGACCTCCGCCATAAAACAACCTAAACAACCCCCCAGTTCTGAGACCGTCCCAGGAGCAGAAAGGCCAAGCTAGGAAGGGGATTGGGTGGGGGGCCTCTGCAGTGAGGCCCCTGGCTCACCCCCCACCCCAGCCCAGGCAGATTTGCCTGAGCGAGTTATAAATCTACTGGTACCATTTCTTTTTCGTCACTTGCCTAATCCTGTGCCCTTCGTTTCATGTGCTGTAATTATTAACATCTGCTTTCTGCACCGGGCCGCATGGAGCCTGCAAAGGCAGGCCTGGGTCCAGAACAATGGTGACAGCTGTTTCATTTAGCTCAGGGCCAGCACTTCCTGTTCAGTCTACATCTGCCCTTCTGTGTCCAATTTCTGTTTCGGGGTTTTGTGTTTTGTTTTCTATTTTTTTTCCCTTCATCTGACCTTGCTCTATGTTTAAGAAGAATTTCTAACTTAGCACTCCAGCTAGTGTTTCTAACACATACACTTATTGGATTGACGATGGCCAGAGAGAGATGCGAGAAAGCTGAGATTGTCTCCCGCAGCTCACGCGATGGAGGGCCAGGACAGAAAGGAGGGCTGCCTGGGGCCCAGGTACCAGGCTTCAATGCTTGAAGGTGGGGCCTCAGGGACTCTCAGAACTTAAGCATAGGAAAGATGGGCTCAGCTTGAGTCCCCATTCTGGGGCCACTGAGGGAGCTGTGTGTCCGTGATGGCCACACACACAAGGGCCCTTCTTTGGGCATCTAACAAGCTCATCAGATAGGGCAAAATTCAGATGCCCAGGTTCACTGGCTCCAACAGAGTCACCAGCAGTGCGATCCATAAAAAGCCCTGCCCAGTCACACTGGGAGGACAGGGGATGGGAAAAATGGAGGCCGTGACTAGGAGAACAGAGTCCCACCTCGGATGATCTGCCCGGACCCTTCGGCATATGTGGCTGTGTGTCATGTGTGACTGAAGAGGAGTCACACATGCCCTTCCACCCACCCCTCCTTGCCTAATTCCAGCTGGTCCAAGCTCGGGGTCACCAGCTCCACTTGCATACCCTCGTCCACATATTACCTGAGACCGCAGAGCCCGCCCGAGGCCAGGCTGGAGCCTCCCTTAGGCATTGCTGGGTACTTATGACCAGATGGGGACCAGCCGGGCTCCTCGTGGATGAGAACCTGCAGGAAGGTACGAGTCTCCCATAGATGTGCAAAGCAGAGAAAGGAAGTCAGGGGACAGAGGCTCGGTGACTCAAGTGGGGACACGCAGAAGCCACGGCTGTGCCTGGTCCACAGGTGTCAGGACTGGTGGAGGCTGTGGAGCCCACTGCCCTCCCCCTCCATTCTTCTTACAGATGAAGACCCTGGGTGCTAGAGAGGCAGCCACTGGTCAGCACTGTGGCCTGGCCGCATAGGGGCCTCGCTGTGGGTGGCGCACCAAGGTGATCTGTGCTGGATCTAGGATCGTGGGCATTTTCTCCATGTGGGTCCTAGCCCCTCTCTGCCCTTCAAGTGGCTCACATGAAAATGAGACTGAGGACCCCACTCCCAGGTGGGAAGAGCCAGGCAGGCCTGGGCTACCCCAGCAACAGCTTCTGTACCCCAGGCCCCTCCTGGACCATGGCTCCTGGCTGCCAGGGCAGCAGACCCCAGCAGCTCCCAGGACAAGAGGCCATGCTTTCCTGACATGGGGGGATGGGGGTCCTGTCTGGTTGTCAAGGGCTGGTGTCTTCTTGAGGGGGGCAAGCAAAAGGGAGAGAAGCAACTAAGAGCAGGTGTTCTGGAGGAGGCAGCCCCCACCCAAGAAGAGCTGCCATCTTCCCAGCCTTACTTGTGCCTGAAGTGGCCCAGAGGCCTGACCCAGGCACATGGAGGCCTCGTGGGGGCTCCCTAGCTCTGGAATCCAAGGGCCTGGAGCCGTGACCTCAGTGGGGCTAGTGAGCCTGGCCGGTGCCACTCCACCTGCCAGAAGCCCCTCCGGGGCTGGCGCTCCCTGTCTGGCCTTCCCTGCCCCCACTCACAGGCCCTCCCCCCCACCCCACACTTCCTCCTCTTTCTCACTCACTCCTTTTCTTCCTAAAGTTAATTGCAACTTTTTTCTCAGCGCCCTGATCTGGATAAGCCACATCTCATTAGAAAAAGATTTAGCCAGAGCCAAAGCAGGCTGGAGAAGGAATCCCTAATCAACAGAGAAAAGATTTGGGTGTAATTGCTCTCTCCCGCCACTCTCAGCCCCCCTTCTTCCAATCTTTTTCTGCTCATTAATCTGAAAAGAAAGTCGCAGCCTAGTGTCTTAGTGTTCAAGTATCTGCGGCTGCAGAAAGCAAACCCACGCGCTAGGGGTGAGGCCGCATGGGGAGCTGTGGATGCGGGGGCTGCAGGAAATGTCTTGGCAGCTGGGGGCTAGCGATGGGGCACTTTGGATGGGGGAGTAAGCTCTCCAGGTTGTGGATGAGTGCTGGTGACATGCTTTGGTTATTGGGGTGTGTGTGTGTGGCCCTGGCTATGGGTGCATGTATGAAGTGCTCTGATTATTGGGGTGTCTGTGAAGGGCTTTGGCTGATGGGCATGTGTAGAAGGGCTTAGTTGTTGGAATCCGTGTGTAGTTGTGGTGCAAAGTGCTTTGGGGGGCTGGGATGTGGGTGGAAAAAGTGGAGGTAGACCTGCTGTTGATATGTGGGTGTGGTTTGGCTGAGGGGCATATGTGTAGCTTTCATGTGTGTGAGCATGTGACATGCTTGGGTTGTTGGGTGCATGTGTGTTACATGGACGTGCACGAATGGCCCCATGCGTGTTACATGTACACATATGAATGGCTCCTTTGATGTTTCCTTTTTGCCTGATTTATTTCCTGACAGATGCTTACAGGGTGAAACATGCAAAATGAACTTAGGGACAAACAAGCCATCTGTCCCAGTGGGGACCTGGCTCTTCAAACACTGCACAGTGTAGGGGCGCTGCATTTTCATGTACTTCCTTCAGAATTTGGACATTTTCCACAGCAAGCATTTGTGGTAGGTATGAGGGGTTAACATTTATTTTTAATTGAAGGAGTAATGCACCCCCAAAAGCAGTAACACACACCCCTAGTAAAATGTGACTACTAGGAGCTGGATAATGGAAAGGCAACCTCTCAGCACCCTCCCAGTTTGCCTCCCAGCTGCCCCTTCCCAGTGCCTTTTCTGCCTTCCCAGATGCAAGCCACACACACGGCGCCATGTTGGCCCATATCACATACTGGCCTGCACTTCCTTTTTTAACTTAACGATGTATTTCAGATTGTTCTCTATCAGCCTAGCTTTATGTTAGTGTTGTGCTCTTAACTCACAAATTGAGTTCATTGAAAAAAATAATAGGGTGCCTCTATCCTGGACAGGCTGAAGGACTGGGGAACCAGCTCACTCCCCAGTAAAATATAATAATGGTAGCCTGGCATGATGCTAAGCCTCACATTTATTGCCTCATTTAATGCTCAGAAAATCCCAGCAAGGAGTCAGATGAGGACCAATGCTAAGAGAGGGACTTGCTGAATTCACACAGTAAGTGGAAGAGCCAGGATTTGAACCCAGGCAGTCCGAATGCAGAGTGCTGGCCCCAGCCACTGACTTCCAGAAAAAGGAGGTACCATCTTGGGGCTGGGGGTGAAGGGAGAGTGATGGTCTCTCCATCACTGAGCAGGCCCACCTGTGCTTCCCACTTGGTCCCATCTAGGCTTACAGGGGCCCTCCTTGTGTCTGAGCAGGCCCACCTGTGCTTCCCACTTGGTCCCATCTAGGCTTACAGGGGCCCTCCTTGTCTTTGTTGGTCTTCCAGGACAGCACCACTGGCCTTACCTTGGGCCTCTCCAGGAGGCCCAGGGACTGCAGCTGTCAGGAGAACCCAGACAACACTGGCTCCCATCTCCCATCCCAACCCCTGAAGGCTGAAGCCTGGCTTGGGCCTCTTTGTGTTTCTCTGAGCACAGCCCATGCATGATTGCAGCCCTTCCACCCAATAATTATCAAATGTAAGTAATGGCCACAGAGGTGGGGCTCTCTTGTAATGAGGGTGTTTCTGGTCGGGCCATAGAGTTGAGCAGGGTGTGCTGAGGGGAGCTTCTAAACTGGTTTACTGTCCAGGTCACATGGTGACCAGAGCCCTGGCTCCAGGAGCCCCAGGGCCAGCCCATGCCCGGGGAGGACCTGACTTCTCCAGATATCCCATCACCTCCCCATCCCAGGCCTTCCCACCTCCCTGTATCTCAATCTATTGTGCTTGTTACAAAACCTCCTGCTACAGTGAGACAAAGGACAAGATGTGACACTGGGGGAGAGTAACATGGGTGGGAAGGTTTCCAAAGGCAGTCCAGTGACTGCAGAGGTCAGAGAAGGACCTCGAACAGGACTGTCCAGTAGGTAGCCTCTGGCCACATGTGCCTATGGAGCATTTGAAACGTGGCTAGTGCAAATAAAGATGTGCTGTTGGTGCAAAATACACACCAGATTGTGAAAGCTTGATATGAAATTAAAACTTAAAGCATCTCACTACAACTGCCTATTGACCAGATGTTGACCTGCTGATATTTTGAAGATATTGAGTTAAGTGAAACAAATTAAGAAAATTAAAGATGGTGAGTGTGTGCTGGGTGTGTTGATTCACCTGCTATTTTTACCTCTTTTTGATGTGGCCACTAGAAAATTCACGATTATGTAGCTGGCCTGCATCTGCGGCTCCCATTGGCACTGGCAGCACTGGCCTGGAATCCGAGGCATCCTAATGGGAATAGCATTAGTTCCTTTTTCCCAATGAACGAACCAGTTTGCAGGTTGACTGGCTGGACCAAGGACACCAGCTAAGAGCTGCAGAAGCCACAGTTCACATCATGAGAGGCCAGTGAGTCCAGCTGGACCTTCTACTAGTTGACAAAACTCTTAAAACAAGAGACAAATTGTTGTTTTGCCAAATCTTGCAGAAGAATCTAGTGCCACCAGGATCGATGCAAATATGGAGGGTGAAATAAATGCCTGTGGTTTACCTTGCAACTCTGGTGGGGCCTGCCAAGGCTCAGGACGCCGCTTTGTGCATAGGTTTTGGGGTTCTCTGTATGAACCCAAGCCAGTTCCTTTCCTCTCCGGGCCTGGCTTCTCTATCTGTCACTGATGGGGGTGGAATAGATAGTCCCTGAGGTTGACAGGATCCATGGTGAATCCACTCAGCAGACTCTTTCTTCCAAATGGTTGACAGTGAACTGCAAAGCAACTAGGAGGGTCCCTGGGTGAGTGATGACCTAACTGTCATTGCAAGATGAAGATGAGAAGAATGTAGGCTTAGAGAGTTGCTGGGAGAATGAGCACAATAATGCAGGTGGCGACCCCACCCCACACACAAGAAGCGCTCAGTAAATTCTGGCTCCCATCCTCACTGTAGCAGTAACTAGGCTGACCAAATGGATGGATTGTTTTGGGTTAGTAGAAGTAGACTCCAATTCTTGAAACTCACCCTAACCTGACATTCGGATGGTCAAGGCAGTTTCACCTTGAATTTGGGTTTTTGCAGGGCCCATGATCAACTGTAACTCAATTCCTGATTGAATGGGTGACAGAAGCACCTGAGAAGAGGGTGCCTTGGTGGGCACCCAGAGGGAGACTTGAAGTTCCTATGCCAAGCATCTTCTGGTGTGCTGGGAGTAAGACTAGAAGCTCCACAGCCCAGCGATGGGTTCAGGGCTGGCTTCTCTCCCTTGGTAGTAGTGGACAAGTATCAGTTTTCCATCATTTGGAGAAGTGACACAGATCCGTGACCACGGTCCTTCTCCACTGTGGGAAGAACGAGCTTGTTTGTTTTCAACAGCAGTTTACATTTTTTACCCCAGGATTTTGGGTAAACAGCCTCCTGTGCTAGCTCACCAACTCGACTCCCACATTCAGCCTCTTGCACACAAGGAAGAATCTGAGTTAGGAGAAAGTCCAACTGATTCTGTCTCCAGGTGGTTCTCTTACACTTTGGGAAAACCTTGAGCTCTGGGCCTCGGTGCCCAGCTATCTGGCGTGTATCGGCTGCCATCTGCTGGACAAAGCTGGTAAGGCATGGTCTCCCAGCGGGCAGGCTGATTCTCCAGGGATGAAGAGGCTCCTACACTCAGCCACCAACTACTGATTGAAAGGAACTGTGCATCCGTCCCAGTCCTGGGTGCTTGGGATTTAACACTGAGAAAAACAGACAAATATCCATGTTCTTCTGCATGACATTCTTGCAGAGTGATAAGTACATGGAAAAAATTAAAAAGAATATGCAAAGGCACTGGAAGTGCTAAGGGCAGGGGGAGGGGAGTTGCACATTTAAGTAGTTCTCAGGGTCAGCTTCATTAAGATGACCTTTGAGCAATGACTTGAAGGACCTGAAGGGATTTGCCTTGGAAGGAGAGTCACCAGAAGAGAAAATGAAGTGCCAAGGTCCTGAGGTCAGCATGGGCTCCCTGCATCAGGAAATACCAGGGAAGCTGGTGTGGCTGGAGGGAGCAAGCCCGAGAGGAGGAGTCCAGAAGGTGACTGGAGAGAAGAGGAAGGCCAGGGAGTGGGGTCTCCTGGGCCATGTTTAAGAACCTGGCTGGTTCTTAAACCTCCTCTGCTCTGGCTGCCATAGCAAATACCACAGGCTGGGTCGCTGAAACAGCAGAATTCATTCCTCACAGTTCCAGAGGTTGGAGGTTCAAGATCAGGGAGGTGCTGGCCAATGGGCTTCCTGGCCTGCAGACCACTGCCCTCCCTCTGTGCATTTCCTCCATATGCACATCTGGGAGGAAGGACACAAACAATCAGTCCGTAGCACTGGCTCTTGCTTCAGAGATTCTGTTACAGAGAAGGGAGAGAGAGACCCCAGGCCAGGACATCTGGAGAACTTGGATGTCAAGAACACTGGCCCCTCGGGAGTGACGTCATTCAGTGAACGCGTAAATACAATGGGGGGAAACTGAGTCAAGTCATGTGTGCCAAAGGTGTCGTGAGTGTGGGTGTGAACAGGGTGCATTACACACCAATGACGGGTGAGAAACTGAGCAAACCCAGGCATTATTCTGTGGCCAGCTGTGGCCCCACCCAGTCACCTGTGCCCAGCACACCTGCCTGAACACCAGCTTCCCAGGACCTGCGATTCTCCCACCAGAGCCCCACTTCTCCTCCCACACCTCTGCCCAGGCCCAGGAACCCCAGGCCCTGGCCTCTGCCTCCAGCAGGTTGCTCCTCTTCCCGAGACTCACCTCCTGCTCCTGGAACTTCCTGCAACCCATCCTTCTCAGGACTGGAGCCAGGCCTCCGCCTGGGCCCCCATGGAGGCAGCAGGGTTGGGGAGACCCATGTGGCCCTGCCTGCCATGGGGTGACCATGTACTGGCTCGCTGGACACCTGACTACACTGGCTGCTGTGCAGAGAGGTGAAGGCTTGGGAGGCCAGGGTTGTGGCTCTGACTTCTACCCCCTCTCTCAGCTTCCGCCTGAATGGGAAGGTCACTGCCCAACTCATGAGTAGCTGTGGGGAATAATATTTATTGAGCACCTACTGTGTGCCAGGTGCCAGTGTGTGTGCTGGAAGCACAATGTTACGTTCTAGTTAGATGTGATGTTGACTGGCATACCACGTGGGATTTTCAAAAGCAGGTGTTCAGTCTTCCAAAGTACATTTTCCATATGCTCCTGGTTGTTAAAATTGTGAGTGTGTCTACATACGCACCTTACACCCACATCAAAAGGATGGAAGAGAAGTTGCTAAGAGATAGATACTATATAATGCCATTTATGTTGCATGTAATGATATACAAATTACACTTGAGCATATATCTGAGTAGTAGTACTATTTAAACCTGGAACAGAAAGATCCACTCTAACAACTTCTTGCCAATGTTCGCAGTGGAAGTAGGCATTAACTATCCACAACATTCCATTTCTCTTTAAGAAATGAACAGACAAATATGGCAAAATGATAACTTGCACTGACTTCTTAGACATTTCATTTATTAAATATACATTGCTGGATCCAAATTGCTAGTATTTTGTTGAAAATTTTTGCCCCAAAGTTCATGAGAGGTGTTGGGCAGTGCTTCTCTTGTACCATCTTTAAGTATTTTGGAATCAAGGTGACAGTAGTTTCAAAAATGAGTTGGGAAATGTCCCTTCCTCTTAAAATTAGTATTAATTTTTTAAATGTCTGGAAGAGTCCTCCAGTAAAACCATCTTGGAAGCTTATTAAATTACAAACTCTGCCTGTTTAATAGTTATAGGACTATTTTCAGATAGTCTGTTTCATCTTGGTTGGATTTGGGTAATTTGTGGTGTTTGAGGAGTTGGCCCATCTATTTTAAGGTTGTTGAATTTATGAGCATTATGTTACTCAAAGTATCTGCTTATTAAATTTTTAATGACAGCAGATTTGGAATGATATCCTTTGTCTAATTTCTGATACTGATAATGTGACTTTTCTTTTTTAACTTCTGTCAGTCTTCTGAGAGATTTATCAACTTCATTGAATTGTGTCTTTCTGATCCATTGGTTTTTCTCTATTGTTTTCCCACTTTTAATTTCATTGATTTCTGCTCCATTTTTATTTCCCTTTTCTGCTATCTTGGCTGTAATTGTGTTCTTTTTACTCTAGTTTCTTGAAGTGAGAACTTTGATTATTGATTGATTTCCTCTGCTCTAATGTTAGCAATTTTTATTGCTATAAATTTTCCTCTCAGTACTGCTTTAGCTGCACCTCGGAGTGTTATGTAGTTGTTATTTCCTTTGATATTCTCTCTTTGACCTATGAACTATTCAGTTGAACTTTTAAGTGTTTGGAGATGTTCTTGTACTGAATTTCAATAGCCATCTTCAATGTTGCAGGACTGTCCATTTATTCTACAGTTACATCACTAAAACTGAGAACAGGACAAAAGTATGGGATCAATAAGTAAAGATGAGTGAATGATTAAAATATTTAATTTAAAAATCAGTAAAAACTGCAAGTTGAAAGTGTTGGGGGGGGGCCTGAGAAAATCGATGGTGATTATCACTAGGTGGGGAAATATAGTTTCCTCTTATTTTCTTCTTATATTTTATAGTTTTCAAATTCTCTGCAATGAGCGTATACTACTTGCACAATCATGTAAAGGAATTATAAAAGTGGGGATTACTATTTAAGATCATTTTCACTCCCTCCCTGGCAGGTTATATCAGAATTTGAAAGTTTTGCTGAGAAAACTGAGGATGAGACAGAACCACAAAAGAACCCTCCAGGATGTCTCAGAGCTAAATTGCCCCAGATCTTGGGTCAGGTAAGGATGCTGCTAGCCACTCCACTGGCTTAGGCCTCCCAGATGTCTATGACAATGACCTTATCATTGAGGTCCTGTACATCCTGAACCACAGGGTCCATTTACTTCATCCTTTCTCTTCTCACTGTGCAGAGCCCCTTGAGATCCCATGAATTGAATGAAACTTCTATCTTTCTAAATCTCGCATTAAAATTACTTTGACACTTTGAGGAATTCGTATTGGCATTTACTTTCAGGACTTGAAAGATAACTAAAAAAATAGGAGAGAACAGAGAAGAGATACTGGGGGTTTTTGTTATTTGTTTGTTTGTTTTGTTATTTAACATAACTTTATCTTACACTTCAGTCCCAATCTCTTCATGTTTTTATTAGGTAAATTCTTTGGGAAACTGGATGAGACAATTGGGTGATAACCCCAACTGGCCAGGACCACCACCACAACATTTCTTAGATAAGGACAATTTCTGAAGATGGGTAAACATGCTTTTCTACTTTTGAAAATAATGGTAAGAACTTGGTTTTGATGTTTTGGGGTTGTTTGGTTTGTTTTTTGCATTTTCATTCAACAGAGCCATTGCCTGGGTTGGGACATTTTTTGACCCTTTCCTATTTCATGATTTTCTGCAAGGTCTAGGACTTCTCAGGGACCCAGACTTGAGCAAGTTTGTAATCCAGTACCTGGGGACAGTGCAGGTACCATTTCCGGGTGTGCTTCACAAGTGGCAGAGAAGGGAGTGTCCTTGGATCTGAACCAGAGAGATGAAGATTGATGAGCAATCTTTTTCTCTCAATCTACCTGAGACTTAAAGAACAGCCAAGGTCATGGGTATCTGGAAAATGGTAACCTGATTGGGGGCAGGGATGAAGAATCCATTCCCAGGGACAATTCAGTTCCTATCAAACAAAATAGGCTATGTGAAAACCAGTCCAAAATAGAGTGTTGCAATGTAAACCAGTCTGTCCATTTAAAAAAATCTTCTGATTTCTGGAATTCCTGGGTGCCTCATTTTTTGTTGCTATTGCTGAGTCAATCAACTAAAATTGAGTATGTCAAAAGACATAGGTTAGTTTTTAGTTTAATTTCTATTGACAATTGTTAAATTCAAAAGCATCAACCATTCTTTCAAGGCTCCCTGGTGGAGACCACCCTCACCCACTGTGGGGACTATTCCCCAGATAATTCTGCTCTCTGTTCCCTGAGTATGCAGGGATTTTGTCTGCCTGCTTGTAAAACGTGTGACTGTGAATCTTTGGCCAATGAAATGTGTGAAGTGACACATCAGACAGAAACTTCAGGCTGGCATGTAGTCTGCTGCGTCTTCTTCCTCTTCTTGTGGAGGCAAGTGTCTCCATGAAGCTGTTACAGGTCCCACAGTGTTGTGACCTGCAGACCTACAACAGTTGATGCTATGGACTGAATGTGGCTTGTGTCCTCCAAAACCCTTGTGAAATTTGGAGGTCATTGTGGTGGTGTTGGGAAGTGGGGCCATTAAAGGGAGATCAGGTGGTTAAGAGGGAGTCCCCCCTTTCTCAAAAGAGTGGATTAATTCTCATGAGGAGGTAGTTATCAGAAGAGTGATAAAAGTGACTGGTTTCCTTGACTTTTTCTCTCATCTTCTTTTACTCTATGCCCTTCCACCATGTTATAATTCAACACACAAACATGGTACCAGAAGCCAAGCTAATACTGGTACCAAGTTCTTGGACTTCCAGCCTCCATAACCATGAAGCAAAATAAAATTCTTTCTTTTATCACTCACCAGTCTCGTGTATTCTGTTATAGCAACAGAAAAAAGACTAAGACAGATGGGTAGTATGGACAAGAAAAAACAAATTTACACAAATTTGTTGTATAAAGCTACTGAGATCTAATATTAGGTACTACAATATCACATATGCATGTGCACACACACATACACTTGCCTCTCCTACAAAGGAGGCACCCAAGACCGTGAAAGAATCCAAGCTAGGTGCAATCTCTTTCCCTGAAGCTTATGAACTGCCTTGGCCAATGGCACCTCTGGACAATGTTCCATGATGCCAATGACAGAAGAGTGGATAGTGGGAGAGTGAAATGACCAGCTGTCTACACAGCTGAGAGGATTGAATCAGATGGGTCAGGATGGATGGAAGGGCAGTCTGGAGCCAGCTGGCTCCTGGGGGCCTCTCCTGATCCATGCTTGACCTTCTCCACCCTGCTGTCTGCCCTGTGCATAGCATCTCCTAGGCTCCTTCCCTGCTGCCTCTTGGTTGGGTCCAATCAGTGGGGACCTTGGCACAAGACTGCAGGGAAGGAGGAAAGTGAGGCTGGGATAGCTCTACCTTTGTCTCCCTCCTCACAGGGTCATCTCAGGCCAGCTGCACCCCTGGGCTCAAGGTTCCTGCTCCTCCAAGACCCCTGCTCCCCTTAATCATCTCCTTCAAGATCCAGGAAATGCTCCTCCCTCAGCTCTCAGGCCCAGGGGTGGTAAGAGCCCCACAGTAAGTTACTAACCCCAGGACCCTGCACTGTCCCCTCTGGTTCCCTAGTACCCTGCCCACCCTTAAAGAGCTCCTCAAAGCCTCCTGATAGGAAAGTGACCTCTGTTTCCCAGTAGGTCCTCCCTAATGGACCTTGCTGGGGAGTTGACATAGAGAAAGTTATCCCACTCTAATGACAGGGTCAGCTGGTAAAAGGGACGGGAAGCTTTAAGACATGAACGATTAAATGGCCTTGCTTCTCCAGGAGCCAGCTGAATATCATGTCACTGTGGAGCCCAGGGGCTTTCCCCACCCCCTTCCTCTGGCAAAGCTGACCCCTGAATGCCAGCCTGGGTTCACCTTGAACCCCAGGACAGAGGCTTAACTTCAAGGTGCTCTCAGAAAATTCTAACCTTCCTTTGGAGTTCACCCACCTGGCAGAGGGCTGTTTAGGAAGGTGGGAGCTTCTCGTTGCTCCCTCCCCACCCACCAGGAGTTCTCTTTTGTCCTGTGGAAAGTTCACTGGATTCCTTCTTTCTAGGCTGCTTTTCCATGTGGAAAGCCAAAGGAGCCTCTGGATGAGCTGCATCTGGGATGTTCCAAGCCACATCGTCTCCGGGCTCCCCACCTGCACCCTGCTCTGGGAAGCTGTGCTGGGAACAGGCTGGCACCTGGAGCCCCAGCATGTCCCCGAAGCAGCCGGAGGAGCAGAGGCTAGATTGCGATGGGGACCACATGGGGGAGGGCTGGGACAGGCTCGCCAGGACTTCAAGTCAGAGGAAGTGCAGGCGGCGACTGGGAAGATTTAGGGGTTCTTTAGCTGTCATCGGGTTTGAGTGTGTTGCCATTGACATGCGTTTGAATTTTCTCCAGAGCAGGTAAGAGGTGGGAAGGAGGAGGCGGGTGCGCCTGTTGCCAGCTCCGCGGAGGAGGGGCCGGATGCTCTGGAAGGCTGAGGATGCTGTCAGTTCCCCGGGCACCACAGGGTGCATGCCAGGGCCTGGGCTGGGACCCACAGAGGGGTGATAAAACTCTGTGCAGTATAACTTGCCTTAACAACAACTCCCACGGGACTTAAAACATGACTTTTCCAAAAAATAAATACCAATCAGTCAGCAGACAGCAGAGTTTTTCATTATTATCATGAGAAAACCAGGCTGCTGACCAGGGTTACAGTTTGGCTGTTGACAGGTGAAGGAGTCGGAAAAAAAGGAGAGGGGAGACAAGCAGCCAAGAAGCGAGGGCCCGCGCCCACCCAGCGCAGCCTTGTCTGGGTTGACCTGCTGCTTGGATGCACGTTCTGGAGCGGGGAGAAGTAGCAGTTCCCAAACGCTAGGGTTACTTTCAGCAATGACCACACTCTAGGTTCTGTGGCGCTTCCTCCAGAGCAGCAGCCTCACGCCTTACGATGCACATGGCTGCCCTGGATCTGACTGCAGTGTAGACTGGGATTCCGTAGATTCAGCCCGATTTTCTGCATTTGAACAAGCGCCCAGCTGAGGTTGATTTTACTCATCCGTGGAACACACTTGGAATCAGAGGATGGTGCTCAGGGCACTGCCGCTCCTCTCCAAACTAACGGAGAACCAAAGCAGATGTAAATTACCCAATTCGACAGCCTGGGAAGTTTGATGAGAATGACCCCAGCCTTGGCCTGGTGACCATGTGGCTGCTCAGAATACTGACTCCAATTCCTGCCCCAGTTCTCCCCTCCAAGAGTCAGCAAAGACCCAGGTTGATCAGGGCCAGTTGTCCCCAAGGAAGGGTGTCTAATCTGCCCAGGGCCTCCCTTGCTGTCCACACACACATGCACACACATGGCTGTGCAAATCACACAAATTCACATACCCACAGTCATGCTTCTACTCACACACATAAACACACTACCATGCATATCACACACACACACACACACACACACACACACACTTCTGACAACCATATTTTTTTGGTATGTTAATAGTGTGAATCTAGTGAAACAAAGTCGTTGTCGCTCTCTGTTTTGGACCTTAGGTTTGTCTGTCTTAGAGTTTCAAGCTGAAGAAAACTTTGAAATCCTAAATCCAGGTTCCAAAGGGGCCCTTCACTGTGGCCTGGCATTTCTGTGCATTTTAGGGGCCCCAGATGGCTCTGCATGGCCACTTCCCTTGGCACCCAAAACAGACATGGAGATTCTGAAATGGTTCCAAATACTGATGATTTTTTTTTTTTTAAACAAAGATGCCCTCTTCTTGGGGGTTGGGTCGCTTTGCATCCAGTTCTGGCTTACCCTGGGTCAGGGGGAATGTGCACACAGGGAGAAGGCCACGTGAAGACAAGGCAGAGATCAGGCGAAGCTTCCACAAGCTGAGATGCCTAATACTGCCAGAACCTGGGGGAGAGGCATAGAATAGATTCTCCCTCACCAGCAGCAGGAGGAGGGGAAGAACCTTCCTTGCTTCCTAAGGAAGCAACGCTGTTGACCTTGATTTCAAGCTTCAGCCTCCAGAACAGAGGCAATATCCTTCTGTTTATGCACTCATTTTGTGAGTCTTTGTTTCAGCAGCAATAACAGACTGATACAGCATTGACAGACAGTGGGAATTTGCACACAGAAAGCAAACTTGTTGCCAGTTGACATGAACAGAATCTGAGCAGCCTGACCACTCCCATGGCTGTCCCTTGAAAAGCTCTTAAACATGATGCAGCTGAGCAGGGTGGAGAGGTGGGCTGCAAGGTGCCCAGGCTGCCTGCAAAACCAGCTTGTCCCTGTCTAATTGCAGATGAGTGCCCTGGCCAGGCGGAGGAACAGAGGAGAAAAACTTGGCCACATCCCTGACTGCATCCCTGGCCAGGGTGGGTGCTCCCTGCCAGCTGGCCGAGCTCCCCACCACATACCTGGCGGGGAGTCAGTAGGAAAACAGTGTGTGTTTATAGGGCTTTGTACTGAAGGGCGTTAGATCAATGCAAAGCTAATAAATTAGAGATAAGTGGGATTTGTTGATTTGCTGGTGGTTAGAGCTGCAGGATCTAATGTCAGCATGGGGTCCTTTCCATGGCCCGGGCTGGCCGGAGTGTGAGTCAAAGTGGGAAAAGTGCCTGTTGTAGGTTGAATTGTGTCCCCATAAAAATGGAGGTTGAAGTCCTAGCCTCTGGTTCCTATGAATGTGACTTTATTTGGAAATAGGGTCTTTGTAGTGGGAATCAGTAAGGGGGAGGCACACTGGATTCAGTGGGCTCCACTCCAATGACAAGGGAAATTTGGGCAGACACCCAAAGAGAAGCAGGCCTTGTGAAGACAGATGTGTCCACAGGGGGAACACCATGAGACTGCGGAGGCGGAGATTGCGACCATGCATCTACAAGCCAAGGACAGTCAGTCTGCCACTGCCGGAAGCTGGAAGAGGCAGGAAGTCTCCTCCCCTAGATCCTTCAGAGAGAGCACAGCCCTGCCTACACCCCGATTCCATTCTTCTGACATCTGGAACAGGGAGAGGACACACTTCTGTTGTGTTATGGCAGCCCAGAAACTGAGACAGGACCCTTTCCTGTGGTGGAGCTGAGCAGCCTCCACGGGGGCTTCACCAGTGCTGGGAAGAGGCCTGCCAGCCTCCTCTCCCCACACACCAAGCAGCCAGCTGAAGGTGTGTTCCCCTCTGCATCCTGTCCCTGGAAGGGGGTGATGTTGGAACCATCCAGATTCTGAGAAGTGGGGATGAGCATGGCCTCCCCAACCTGCCTGGTTCTGGCTTCTTTGTGAGATTAAGGCAGAGAAGGGAAGTGACAGAGCTGTGTGACCTGCCAAAGGCTGTGTGCTCTGGGACCAACTCAATGCCTGGGGTGGAGCAGAAGAAGCCCTCAATACAGACAGAGGGCTGGAGCCAGGAGCCAGGAGCCAGGAGTGGGGGGCTAGAGCAGCCTGGATTCTGCTTCCAGGCAAGTGGCCTTTCTGTGCCTTCATAGGCTAATTCCAGTCCTGGAGCATTCACCCCGCCAGCCTCATCCCCGTAACTAAAACTTTTCCACCCACCTAGTCTATGCTGTTGCCCCCACTCTGCAAGGTCCCTCGCTTCTCCATGCTGGTCCTCTTACCCCTTTACCTCCATTACCACCGGATTCTGCAGGCTAATGTTGCATCTCCAAGTTCATGTCCCATTTGGTATTGTTGTAATTCTTTTGCTGAGACTGTGTATCACCTGACTTTGAACTTACTGAAAATGGAAAGCATGACCCATATCCACATGCCAGTGCGACCCTTCTCTACCTGCCACACCTCGCCAAGACCCTCTGATCCAGGGCAACTACCCTGGGGTTACTGAAGCTTGAAACTGAAGTGTGGTCAGGTGTGGTGGCGCACACCTGTAATCCAAGCGACTTGGGAGGCTAAGTCAGGAGGATCACGAGTTCAAAGCCAGCCTCAGCAACCTAGCGAGGCCCTAAGCAACTCAGTGAGACCCTGTCTCTAAATAAAATACAAAATAGGGCTGGGGATGTGGCTCAGTGGCCGAGTGACCCTGAGTTCAATCCCTGGTTCCAAAAAAAAACAAAAAAAAAAAAAAAAAAAAAAAAAAAATGAAGGTGCCCCCTAGTTTTGTCATTTTTAGATTCTATAGTTCATCAAGGACTGAATTTACCTGAGAGTATTCTGCAGAACGATTCTGTGAAGTGCTTCACTTGCACGTGCATGCACACATGCACACACACACACACACACACACAGACCCCAATTCTATAACTTGATGCATTTTGCAAAGGCTCCACACCGCAGTGTCTCTTGCAGGCTAACGTTAGCGCCTGCCGGGGCGCTAACGTCTGCAGGATGCTTTGTAGCACAGAAACCTGGTTAATTTTATTTAGCCAACTAGTTCTCAAATTTACTTTGACATTGTGTCTTGCATTTTCCATTTTCCCCTCCTTTCTAAGAAATAAGATCCCCAGTGTTATTAGCTTGGCATGTGGCTACCTAGAATAAAAACTACACTTCCCAGCTTTCCCTGCAGCTGGGTGCAGCCCTGCCATAATATCTGAACAGTGAAATACAGACAGAAGTAAATCACATATGACAACTAGGAAGGGGCCTTCCAGAGGAGAAGTATACCCTCCTCTTTTCCACGCATTCCTCCACCTGTTTGAATTGTGGTAGTGATTGCAGGTGTTTGAGCAGCTATCTTGAATCATGAGTTAGCTTCTCATGGGTGATCTTGGACTTATTCTAGAGTCTAAAGAAAATCTATCTTGTTTAAGCGACATGATCTGGCATTTTCTGCCCCATGCAGCCACATGTAATGCTAACCGAACTGCTACAGAGCCCCACCCCCACCCTGTTTTTTTCACATCACCTATTCTCAGAAATCTGGATTCAGAATATACATTTTACAAGAGCAAAGCCTGTGGCCAGGACAGGAACTAATCACAGAGTCTCATCCTCCCTAGGAACAGTTGCACCCAACAGGATGGAAGGTGGGGGACAAGAAAAGGCAACCGTTCTACCAGGGAGATGGATGATCATAGCCCTGACCCATGCAGCTGTGCCCCGAGGGGCTGCAGGACTGTGGCATCCCTCCTGCCTCCCCCCAGCTCGCTACTGCTGTCCCCACTCGCTACTCTTTGGCCATGGTGGCTGCTTTGTGGTCCTTCTAATCCATGAGGCCACCAAGCATGTCCCTCAGCCAGAGCTCTGCCCCCCCACTGCTGGTCCCCACCACTCCCTGCGACCTTCTCTCACCCTCAGCTCTCAGCCTGACCCTCACCTGCTGGCCCTGCCCCCTGCAGCAGTAGCCCTCAGGCCCTCCTGCTCTACTGGTACAACACACCTGACCAGGACACTGAGCATGTGGTCAGTTTGTCCACTTCTCTGTTGCCCTAATCCCACCAGCGACAGCTCCGTGAGGACTGTGCTTACACCAGGCACTGAGGTGGTGCTCGGGAAAGATTTACTGAAAAGCTGTCAGCAGGTGAATAAGTCCAAGGTTTCAGGGCCCTCGGTGCCCTGAGTTAGGTGTGCCCTGACTCAGAGTTCCATGGTGGTCTTGCAGCAGCATCGAGCAGAGGCCTGGACAGCAAGGGGTGGGGCCAGGCAGGGGATGTTGTCATCCCGACCAAGGGAACATGAGGAGGCCCTGAGCTTCAGGCCTCACCAGCTCAGCCACCTCTCCTGTCCCCCTTGCTGTGGGAGAAGGCACCAAGGAAGGAACAGTGTGGGGAGTGTGGACGAGTGATCTGAGCAACAAAGGGACACACTAAGGAGAGCAGCCCCACCCCTCCTGGTGTCCAGCCCCCTGATCAGCTTCTGCAGAGGCAGCTACCATCCCTGCTGACCCGCTGACCTCCCAGGGATGTCACGTGCATCTCTAAGCACCTGTGTGCATCAAGAAAGCTTAATCCAGATGTGCATGGTGGACACAGTACTCTTTACCTTGATCTTGCTGTTGTTCATTGGTTTTGCTTTTAAACTGAATGCATATTGGAGCCCAGCTCTATCTGCTGACCAGCTTCCCAGGAACTGGGAGGTTATGTCTGACTAGCAAGGAAAGATGTTGCAGCAGGGGCAGCTGAGATGCAGAAGGTCAAACTCAGGCCAACCTCCATTTCCTTAGCTGTCAATTATGCATCTAATTTCGGCAAAGGCCTTCAGGAGGCTGGAAGGACACCAGACACTGAACTTGCATGCTCTCAATGGTTCTCATGGGTCTCATGGGGCAGACACTGTGATCATGCCCATTTTACAGATGAGTAAACAGGTTCGAAGAGTTCCAGAGACTTGCCTGAGGCCCAGCAGCTTGTTCATAGAAGGGCTGGGAGTTGAACCTTGGTCATCCTGACCCTGGAAGTTTCCCTGCTCTGACTTCAGGGCAGTGCAGGTTGTGGTGAGGGAAGAACTGTACCTGAGCCTCATGAAGGATTCAGAAATCCCCAGCACAAGGCCAAGGAGAAGGGAATTCCTGGAGCAGGAACATGATGTGCGAAAACCAGGGTGTAGACAAGCGTATTCCAGCACATGAGTCATTTGTTAATTCCACAACCCCAGAGGCGTCCAAGGTAATGGTGGGAGATGCAGGCGTGAAGGGAGACAGGAGCAAGATACAGGAGCTTTGAACAGCAACCTAGAAAGCAGAATTTCTGAAGGCAACCAGGAGGCAGTGAAGGGTGTTAAGCAGGAAAGTAGGATCTAAAGACCACAGGCCAGAAGTGAGTTATGCTGTCAGTGCTCTGGGTGACGTGGGCAAAGAGCACAGGTGAGGTGAGCCAAAGATCCTGCAGACAGGGCACCCTGAGGGTTCCAGTCAGTCCCCATGCCCAGAGGAAGGAGGGCATTGATGGGAACGTGTTTGCTTTATTAAAACAGCTCAGGCTGTTACACTGATTGTCCTGCTCTATTTAGATGCCCCAGAATTCTGCTCCGCTCAGGCATTCTCCATTATACCCTGAAGAGTGAGCATGTTTCCTGGACTCCACAGCCTTTGCCAACCCCAGTACGTTTTCTGACTGACCCTGAAGCCCATCTTCCAACCAGAGTTTGCAGGACTCCATGTGGCCCAGTCACCTCTTCTCCCTAGGTCTGGATGCCACAAAGAACCACCCTTTTGGTAGTGTTCTCCTCTTAGAAAAGAAGCTTCGATTCTTTCTTTGGCTGAGCCTTTCATCATGACTGGTTTTCATTAGCTTTTCAAGGGGAAAACAAATTTTCCCCCCTGGAAAGTGGTCACTCACTTGCAGAGGCCTTGTCCATTTAATACGTTTGCCTGCTGAAGGCCCCAAGCCTGGGTCTACGGGGCTCTGCCCAGGTCCCTTAGGCAGCAAGTGTGATTTAGAAAGCTTCCTGCAGACACTGCCCAAGGAGACCATGTCCAGTGGCCTCTTGTTAAACTTTCAGGGTGGAGGAAACCTGGGGCCTTCAGCAATCTGCTGTCCATTGCTGCCTCCCCCTCCAGCCTTTTTCTCCCAGTCCAAGTCCTAGTTTACCTGGTGGAGAAGTCTCTCAAAGACTCCTCTTCTTCCTATCCTCTCTTCCCCTGGTGCTAAAAAAAAGACAGTAAGGAATCCAGCTGGTTAAACTCCAAGCCATGTTGCTATGTGGAGTCAAACAGGCCTTTCCTGGGCACAATCCTCCCTCAAGGGACCAATTCTACGAGGACTGAGACCAAGATGGAGAATCTGGACTCCCAGGGCACTGCTCAGGAGGTTCAGAATCCTGTAAGAGAAGGAAGAAAGGTAAGAAGTGGAGACTGCAAAAGGAAGTGGAGGATAGGCAGGAAGCAGAGAGACAGGAAGTGGAAATTTGTCCAACAGGAGGCCAATATGGCTGAACACTCCTTTGCCAAGTGGGTCTTCCATGCAAGGGGATGAGGAGAATTTAGGCTGTGGAAAATCAGCCTCCATCTTAGAAACCCTATCCTCAACATTGGCTGTTCTTCCTTCCTTCCTTTTTCTCTTTCTTTTTCGTGGATGTTTTGGTTTGGTTTGTTTGGGGTTTTTTTGTTATTCAGGAGGTTTTATGGAAAGATGTGTCAGCTAAAGCACTCACAGTTACAGGCCTGAGCGATGCCCTCTCTCCCATGAACCCCCACCCTACACGCACACTCTTGTGCAGAAGGTACTTCTTGGAGGTGATGGGGCAGAGATCAGGTATCAGGCGACCGGCCATGGCACATAGCTACTTAGAAATGCAGCTCCTCCTCAGAGTGAGTCAGGTAAGTCAGGATTTTTTTTTTCATAAATATAGAAACAAATCACATAATAAATAAGGTTTTATATTGGTATATATAATAAGTTCATGGTTTTCCCCGTCTCCTAGTCAACCCCTCTGAGGATTACCAGTTTGCTGTGTATCATTCATAGTTGTGTTTTGTTGTTGTTGTTGTTGTTAATACTTATAAATACACTTTTGCTTAGATGTTTTTTCCTTCAGACAATACTATGTAGGGCACACATCACCCCTAAACTTGCTTTTCTAAAATTTGACAATATATCCTGGCTATTTTCCAACTCACAAGATATGGATCTGACTCATTCTTTATAAACAAATGACATGGAGGAAGAGCATCAAGGGTCATCTCACAGAACAAGGGCATCTTAACTGGATCCCCTGTGTTGCCTCCCAGTTCCCTGAGGCCAGCTAGTTTTGCTGGTGGAGAAGAATCTAGAAAGATCTAGCAAGACGAATTCTGAACAGTTTCACTTACCTAAGGACCACAGAGTGGTCACATGCATGGACAGAGAACAGAATGGTGGCTGCCAGGGGCTGGAGGTGGGGCAACAGGGAGTTAGAGTTTAAGGGGCACAGAGATTTAGTTTTGTAAGATGAAAGATGCTCTGAAGACCTAGTGGTGATAAAAATCACACAATGAAAATTAGAGCATTCATGAGAAAAAAGGAGTTAAGGCCACACAGGAAAACTCTTCCAATTTTGCACTTTAAAAAGATATGATCCTCGGGGCTGGGGTTGTGGGTCAGTGGTAGAGCACTTGCCTACCATGTGTGAGGCACTGGGTTAGTTCCTAGCACCACATAAAAAATAAGCAAATAAAATAAAGGTATTGTGTCCTTTTATAACTAAAAATATATTTTTTAAAAAGATATGATCCTAATAAGAACAGTAACACAGTTTTACATGCATTAGACAGAAACACATAGATCTTTACATAAATATGGCACCTCTCCTTGAAGAAAAGAAAGATCTAGAACAGAGGCTCCTGAACTTCTTGATCTCAAGATTCCTTTACATTCTTAAACCACAATTAAGACCCCCCCCGCAAAGCTAGGTGTGCATGGTTTGTATTTATCCACATTTTCCACATTCAAAATGAAAATTTGGAAATATTTAGCAAACAAGAACCGCCTAGCACACACTCCATAGGCCTTCAGAGTGTAAGCATCAGCACGCAGCTCGTGGCCTCTGGAACTCGGCCCCTCACGCATGACGGAATGAAAGGGAAATACCATTATTACTGACCCGCAAACCAGTGACGAGTTCTGCTTCCTCGGGTGTTGAAGTATAACCCCAGAGAAGCAGGCCAAGGCAAGCATGTTAAGCAGGCTTTATTCAAAAGTAGTAAGACAAACTTCTCCCAGGAGGGAGAAGGGGGGCCATGGCTGATGTTCTAGAATCCCCGGAAGTGAGCGCACCCCACATCTTTTATAGGTTAGGGTCTTCTTTGTCCTGCTCTTTCCTTCAACCCTTATCTATCTCTCCTTCCTGCCTATTAGGCCCTGGTGACACAGCAAAAAGGTGAGATGCAAATGGCAGGGGGAAGGGCCACATGGCAATTCAGGTGGGGGCCCAGGGGGCATTAATGAGCAACTCCCTGCCTGCAGCTTTTGGGGAGGGGCAGTTAGGCAGGCAACCTTGGTGATCAAAAGGGCTCTGGAGACACTGACATTTCAGTCTCCCAGGGACAGTCTCCAACTTCCAGACTCTGATGGCCTCCATTCCTCAATTTGACCAGATTTCCTATTCTACACTGACTGCCTGTCCCCAATTCTGGCTTCACCATGATAGCATTCTTTGGAAACAGCTCTCACTTTGTCGATCTCCTGAGATCTTCTGTGCACCCCAGAATGCCCTGGGGACAGCCAACCTGTTCCAGAATGCAAGTGGGAGGTTGGGGGACAGTGGTGGGGGAGGGCAGGGGAGTTGAGGGCACCCTAGTGGGAAGCCAGGCACCGTTAGGAAAGATCTCACTGCCAGGTGCGGCAGGAAGGCCGTTGGCTGCAGGGAGAAGAAGGCCCAAGCTCACTCCCACACGGCCACGCCCGGGGTCTCCTCATCTTGACCACTAGGCCAAAGCTGCCCATGCTCCACCTCTCCCTGGGACTCTGGCTTCTGGACCTCCTCCAGGACCCTGGAGGGTAGCAACCCTTTCTGGATTATTCCTGAATTTGGAGCAGGAAGAAGCGATGGTTGGGGGTTTGCTATCTGCCAAGGCCGGGAAGTCACAGCCCGGCCCCAGGACGCTCCCGCAGATGCTACGTGAGTGAGCGGCAGCCAGTTTTTAATAAGGCTTATTTTAAAACAAAAACAAATCGGCTTACTTTCAGTGGGAAATGAGTGGTGCTGGGCCCTAATCCCTGCGGTCAGTCAGCACTCGGCCGTCGCGCCAGCCGTCCGTCCCCGCGGACCGCCGCAGTGAAGGTTACGCCCCCTTTCTAATGACAGAAGCAGAAATCCGGTAATGCATTCCGCGCAGTGAAAACTTAATCCCAGATATAATTTTTACCCATATGAGGAAAGTTAACCCGCTGAAGATTCAATTGGACAAACACTGTCTCCGAATCAAGGTCACTGATTTACTTAATGGCGACTTTGCTTTCTCACAGGACCTGTGACCAAAAGGCCGGCCAAGATTCTCTGTGGGTTTTATCCATCAGATGTGCTGTCTGTCATGGCAAGGGAACCCCAAGGGATGGGGACTGGCAGCGTGCACCCACCGAAGCCAAATGGACCTCACAGAACATTCAGGCATCTATAGGTGAGGTAGGTCGTGGGCAGGTCAAAAGGACAGGCCCCTTTGGAAGCCCCAGGACACTGGAGGAGCCACATATGCAGGAGTCCTGGGCCTCCAGAAGAAATAGTAGGAAGGCTGTGAGGCTGAAAGGAGGTCCCTGGACTCCCCTGCAGGAACTGGATCAACAAGTTCTCCAGAGAGGCAGAATCAACAGGACGTCCATAGAGATAGTGGAAGAGGTCCACTAGGTCCACTATAAGGAACTGGCTCACGTGATTATGGAGGGAATGAAATCCCACTATCTGCAGGAAGAGTGGGCAAACTGGAGAACGAGGAGAGTCATTGTCTCAGTTTAAGACAAAAAGTAGGAATCAACTGGTGTCCCAGCTTGAAGGCCATCAGGCAGGAGTCCTCTCTGATGCAGGCCTTTTGTACTGGAAAAGCCTTCAACTGACTGGGCGAGGCCCACCCATATTGGGTTGGGGGGGCAATCTGCTTTTCTCGGTGTTCCCATTCCAATGTTAATCCCCTTTAGCACACAGAATAATTTGACCCAATACTGTTGCACCCCACAGCCTAATAAAGTGGCAGAATTAAGCATTGCAGGCATCCAAAGGAAAAGGAAAGCAAAAATCAGAAGGGAAGAGTAGGGCCCATTTGAAACCAGGGAGAGCTGAAAACTGGGGGCCCACTCAGGCTAGGGATGGTGTCCAGGACTTGGGGCCTTCCTCTGTGAGCTCTTCCTGGGGACCATGACTTGGAAAGAAGTCTCTCTTGAATTCCACTGGGCCTTGATCGTTGGCAGGCCATTCAGGCAATAATCTCACTCCCAGTCCTGAGACCTGATGGCCTGCCTCCATCTGTGGGGCCTCTCCAAAGAAGGCCAGGTAGGTATTCTGACATGGTGTCACTCTCAGTGACACTCCTGTGGCTTTCCTGATCAATGTTGAATCTCTCAACAACCAACAAGAGTAAAGAACTTTAGTGGGAAAAAGCAAGGAACGGGAATTCAAAAGCTGCCCCAGACCCTGCACCAGGCAACTGGGCCAGCACCATCTCAGCCAGCAGATGAGATGGCCACAGCAGGCACGGGCCTCATCTAGCCAATTGCAGTTACCCATGGATCACAATCAGCACAACAAGTGCCTCCAAGAAGCCTGATTTCTGATCCTGATTCATTTCATGGCAGCCTCAGGGTGGTGACCCTTCTCCTTCCCATTTTACCCATGAAGGAAGTGAAGCATGTGGAAAGTAAGCCACATTGCCCGGGTGAACACCTACTGTGCTGTAGAGCTGGGATCCAAGCAGCCCTTCTGGAATTAACCACTCCACTACATCACCTCCTTTCGTGAGCAGATTCCTTATGTGGGGTCCCCCAGATCTGGCTTACACACTGAGCGCCCAGGGAGCTGGCCTGATCGGGGTGAGAGAGGATGCCAGGGCTGAGAAAGACCTCCCAGACTTCCAGCCTGGGCCTCTCTGGCCCCCTTCCTCCTGCCATGGGCACAAGGTTTTCCAGGAAGGGAATGACATCAAGTGAGGAAAATGGGTGGCCACCTACAGTGGAAGCCACGAGGCAGGAGTGGAGGAGCCCTGTCTGTAGGAGGGTGGGGGCTGCCTCCAGTCAAGATCCTTCAGCCTCCTGTACCCCTCTGGGCTCTTACAGGACATGTGTAAATCCCACGGGGACAGGGGCTCTCTCTCCTCCCAACCAGCAGCAGGCAGCCCGTCACCCCAGCAGACCCCCAACCAAACTGCCCTCTCGAGCCAGCCTTGGGCTTTGCTTTCACCCTGAGGGAAAGAGCTCAGTCTGTCCTCCAGGCGGGAGCAAGCCGTGCATTTTAATTCTGGATTTAATTCCATGTGGATTGAACTGGGGGCCCTTCAGAGGTGGATTAGCAGCCCTGACACTCAGCTGCTGGTCTTCGGAAAAAGCAAAGTAAATCACACCCACCAGAGCCAGCCCCCGTGGAATCCTCCCTGGGCTCAGGTAGGGCTTTCAGGGAAGGACCCCTCTGGGTCGCTTCACCATCTTTTGGGGAACACTCTGCCCAGCCAGCAGCAGGACTTGGCAACAGGATGGGGGGGCAGCAAGGGAGGAAGACACAGAGGAAGTAAGAGCTTTGACACCAATGGCCAGGGTGTCCTGGCATGTGGAAACACAGGCTTCCTGGTTTTTCTCCTCATGGTTCTCGCTGGGCACCACACACACATGCCAGGAGAGCAAAGGGCAGGCCAGTACCAGTCAGGGTCTCCAGAGAAACAGAGCTGATATAGAGAAAGTGTCGGGGGAGGAATTGACTCCCAATTATGGAGGCCAAGAAGCCCGAGTCTACAGACAGCAGGCTGGAGCCAGGACAGCCAGCAGCCGCTAGTCTAAAAGCCTTGAGACCCAGAAAGAGCCGATGTTGCAGTTCGAGTCTGAAAGCAGAAAAAAATAACACTTTCCAAGTCCAGGCAAGAAGGCAGTGGTGGCAGCCTTTGCAATGACCCCAGGACTTCCAGGGAGAGGAGGAGGCCCACCCTCATGAGGGAGGCAGTCTACTTTCCTGGGCTGCTGATTTATATGTTATCTCATGGAAACACCCAGTATAATATGGGAGCAAATATCTGGGCACCCCATGGCCCAGTCAAGATGACTCTTAAAATTAGTCATCACAGGGCTCAAGGTAGATAAAGAGGGGACACTTAGCATAAAAACAGCAAGTAGTGCCCAAGAAAAGGCTCCCTTTGGGCCAGATAAATGCCTGACTGTCCTACAGATGCCCCAGCCTGAGCAAGGCCAGGGCAGACACAAGGCAGTAGTAGAAGCGGAAGAGGAGACACTGCGGGTGCGGTGGTTGGGGGGTCTCTGGAGTGGGGAGGCCCATATGAGGAGGATGAGTGAACTAACATCTGGACTGTCATCGATTGATTAATACAAACATAAGAAATTTTTTAAAAACATCATCTCCTGTTCTCTGAGTAAGTAAAATGGTTTGTGCTGAAATTCCTCGTTGGTGAGCAACATCACAGCATGAACGATTCACCGAATCCATGTAGGAGTCCTAACTCAGTCATGGGCTTGTCCCTCGCTGCCAAGGCTCATGGGGTGATTGTTTTTCCTTTGTTCTGCCTGCCACCAGCTGGAAGGCCTCTGTCTAAGCCGAGACGCTTCAAACTCTTCCTTAGAGTGATGGTCACTCGGCCCCTGGCACCTCGTGCTATGCTGCAGGCATGGCTGCCAGGCATTCTGGCCACAAACCATGCCTGGAAAGACACCCGCCCACCTCATGGTCCAGATTCAGACCATGCACCTCGGTTGCAATGAACCCCATACTTCCCCTGACACCTCTGCTGTCACCCCCACTAAAGGCAGCTGCTCAGCTGTGATGGGCAGGCATGGCACTGCCCCTCACCACCCCTGTCCACTCTGTACCCCTGTCCTCTGTAGCTCCACTCTCAGCCCTGACAGCCTCCTCTGCTGTGGGCAATGTCATTGGGCGGTTCACAGCTTGTTGACTCAGACTCTCACCATCTGGGATGCAAGGATTTCAATATCTGAATCACAATGAGGCCTTGGCAGTATGTCCCCGCTGAGTGACAAGCCTGAGTCAGAGGGACCAAGGAGCACAAGGAAAGGGGTGGAAATAGAGGAGCCGATGCAGCGGCCTTTCCTACCAACTAAGTGAGGCCGCCCAGGAACCAGGAAGAGCCTCCACCGTTCACTGAGGAGCTCTGGAGTGAGCTGGAAAGAGAAGCTGGAGTCCAGGTCTGCTTTGAACAGCTAGACTCTGCTCTTAAGCACCCATGGCAAGAAGGCAGGGTGGAGCACTGGGCATGTATTCCAAGAGAAAGAGAGAGGGTAGATAGAGGGCAGATAGGTAGATGGTAGATAGGAGAGAGTAGATAGATGACAGATGACTATCTTGTCATGCTAGGCCCCGTGGAAGCTTTCCATATCAGTTTCCTTTACGTTTATTTTTTTAAAAAAACTCTTTAAAGAATGTCCTGTTACCTCACTTGAGGCTCACGAAATTCAGAGTTTGGATTTGACCATTGTCAGGCAGGCACTATATGGGCATTTTGCCAAACACTGGCCGAAAGAGATGGGCTCTGCCTCCGGGGAGCTTCAGCAAGGCTGGCATCAAAGAAATGCCCACAAATCAGCATGCTGCACAATGTCAGCACCAATTACAAGGAAGAGCCAGCGGTAAGGTGAGACACAACAACAGGGCTCCCTGAATCAGAGGACTCAAGGAAAGCTTCCTTCTAGGCCCCCAGAGTCACCCAGCCAGTGAGTTCCAGCACCAGATTTGAAGCCAAGGTCTTGCTCTCCCCACCATGCCACCAGCACCCCATTACTAAGCAAATGGGAGCAAGGACAATTGATTTCTCCATTGTTCAGTGTGAATGTCTGGGACATTCCTGGGCCACCAGGGCCCAAGGTTCCCACTCTGAATCTCCCTCTTCCTCTCAGGGTGTGATGTTACCCATGAGAAGATAGTAATGAGTGGTAGCAAAAGGCCCTGAGACCCAGGTTGCATTCCTGAACCCAGTGCTTCCCCAGCACAAGACTCAGACAAACACACGCTTACACAAACTGTAGGGAGTCAGGCCAGGGTCCTAGCTGCCATTTCCTAAGACCCTGCCCCATGGGGGCTGAACCAGCCCTCTCTGGTTAAATGCATTATTCACCCTAATTCTCCAGCATCAGGGCCTGCCCGTGGCAGTGTGCACTCCCCCATCCCTATCATAGGAGGCAGTCATGTGACCTGTTGCAGCCACTGGGGTGTTAGTAACAAAGCCACAAGTAGGGGCTTGAAATGTGCTTGAGCATGGGGTTTGCCTGCTTCTCCAAGTCGCCATTGCTGTTGGAAGAGCTCCCCCAGGCAGCTGAGGCCTCTCTGCCTGGGCCCACTGTGAGATTCATGAGTCAGCCAGACATGCAGCACGGAAAAACGAGGCCCAGTCATGCCAGCTACGTCAGCTGGTCCCAGCCAACCCTCAGAAACATTAGATACAAACACTTTTTTTTTTTTTTTTTTTGCGGTGCTGGGGATTGAACCCAGGGCCTTGTGCTTACAAGGCAAGCACTCCACCAACTGAGCTACATCCCCAGCTCCAAACATTTATTTTTAAAAGCCACTGAGAGGTGATGGCTGATTGTTACACAGCCATAGCTGACTGACACAGTTTTAAACCTCATGACTATGTGAGGTAAGCATTGTTCTCTACCAATTTACAGATGAAGTATCTGGAACCTGGTTATTAAAAGTTATGTAGGGACCTGGGTCATAAAATTAGTAAATGGCAGAGTTGGGATTTAAATTCAGGTTGGGTGGGGTTAAAGTTCAAAATGCAGGTATTTGTGTTGTCCCTACAATGACACACACGGGCGAGGCAAAGGGGGGTGTGACATAGGTGGCCACTGACCTCTGGAGCCTGGAGCTGCCCAGAAGCACAGACTCACCATTCATCCAGTAAACCTCTCAGGGGTGCCCCCCACTGTCGTGTGTGGGAATTTTCAGTCCCCTTTAAGGTCATCACAATGGTCTTACTGTATTATAATTAGCTAGAGGTCAAGAGTATTTTTTAGAAAAAACACTAGGGTTTGAAGAGGAAGAAGGGGGAACAGGGAGATGAAGGAAGTGGACCATATTTGAGATTATAAAATTCCAAAGAGGGAAAGAGGAGAAAATGATTATTCTTTCACTCAGGGGCCAGGGGTCCCCCAGAGGGAGGTCAGTGAAGAGGCTCTTCATTTAATCAGGCAAATGACAGGGATGACTTAGTGCAGGGTGAGAGGCACGTGGGGACCTGGAGAAGAGAAGCCCCGCTCTGCTGGAGGCACTGACACCACAGGGCAGAGGAGCTGGGTGGGCTCAGCACGGCTCCAGCTCTCATGCCACAGGCCAGAGCCAGCTGCCAGTCAGCGTGGCTCCCTCTCTCCTCCACCTGGGTCCTGGGGCCCTAAGTGAGCTGAACGAAGGGCCACCCAGCAGAGAGAGGGCTCCTGTGTCATTGCATCCTCAGGCAGCCAGGATGACTTCCCCCCTGGTGGGCTCCTCCTTCAGGGGCTCTGAGTGCCCAGCTGGGAGGGGGCGTTATTGCCACTGCATCTGGGCCTCTGTGACCAGCATGGATGAAGGACTCAGTCCCAGGCCCGGAGTCACGGCTAGAGAATCGGGAAGACCAGGCTTTCAAAGAGGCCACATGGAGACGGGGCATCAATAGGAACAGGAATCAGGTGGGACTGCGTTGGGCCGGCTTAGGTTCCACCTCTGCTCATGACCTGAAAGCCAGAGGGAGTCAGAGTCACCTGTCAGAAGGTGCACTGTCCCTCATGCTTCAGGCTTCGTTCCCAAGGAGGGTCTAGGGGATCAGCTATCCTTCCATGTCAGGCTGTCTCAGGGGGCAGCAGCAGTGGAGACTTGAGTGAAGCAAAGGACAACCGTGTGGTCCACCAAGACACACCCCAGCCACAGTCCTGCTGCCTCCCAAGTGCCCAGGCTTGGCTCTGGAAGCCAGTTCTGCGGAGGGCAGGGCGGGCCTGTCCCAGCTGAAGCATCTGGGTCACAGCTTTGCTATGTGTTTGTTTCTGGGCAGGCCAGCTGCAGCAGTGACTAAGCATGGAAGTCATAAACTTGGTAATAAACCTGTCAGTGAGGCTGTGGCAGGCCAGGAGGCAGACCCTGCCGCCTCCTGCAGTTGGGCAGGACCTCTCGCTCCCAGCTCCTCGGGGGCCCCCAGGTGGCCCTACCGGAAATGCACTAAAATCTCCAGGGCTCCCAGGGTCTGTTCTGATAAGCCAGGAGCTGCCCTGCTCTGGATAGGGAGAGAGAGCAAGGTCAGCACGGCCAGTGACCTTATCTCAGTCATTCTTGGAAGCCGTTCTGAATCTCTGAGCTGGGCACCCTGGGAGTTTCTGAAGTGGCTTGTCCCTCTGGGGATCTACTTTCTGTGGATGGTTTTCACACTGTAGCCATGTAACCCAGAATCCAATGAGACTGGCTATCTCAGCTCAGCCACGTGGCTTGGGCAGGAAGCATCTCTGTAAGCCTCAATTTTTTTTCAGCTATGAAATGGAAAAGATGACACTTGCCTGCTGTCCCCACAGGCTTGTGGCAGGCTCAAATGGAATACAGTATTCAGAGGATTTGCAAAAGTGGGACCTTGGGAGAGTCATTTAACCTATCTGGCCTCTATTTCTCCATCTGTGAACTGGGAGCAAAATGTATAAGTCTTCCCACTTCAGAGACTTAGAGGAAGGATCAAAAAAAAAAAAAAGAGAGACCCTGAAAGAGTTTGAAAGTGTGCTTATAGTGTGAATGAGTGTTTCTACTCCTAATTATCACTGAGGGGAAGGGAGGCCTCAGAAAGTGACAGGGGAAGCAGCAGACCCACCTGGGGACTTGGTATCCCTCTACAAGGGTCGTGCATGAGGAGGCTCAACTTCCCTCTGGGGAACATCAGCACCCTAGGCAGCTGTCCTGCTACATGGTGAGAGATTTCGATTACCCGACTAGAGGACAGTCACTGCGTCCTCCCAGCATGCCAGGCACCCCACCAGACCTTATGTGCAGCCGTCTGAGGTCCAATAAAAACAAATCCTAATCACCAAAACTTTGTTTTTTAGTTAAAATAGGTCAAAAGAGTTTATGGGAGGTGTCGAGGTTAAGAAAATGAGTCAGACAGACAGGGCTCAAATCCATTTCAGCTGTTACTAGTCAACATGAGCTTGGACATCAAAAACTTTCTGGGCCTCAGCGTACCCATCCGAAAAATGAGGTTGATACCACTAATCTCAGAGGGATACCGCGAGCTTTTAGTGAGGCTGTGCTTTTGACAGTAAGTGGGAGCTCTGGAGTGAGGATGGACACAGGCAGAGGCCCACATGTGGGCAGCAGGCCAGACCCAGACCAGGGGCTGTGGGGGTGGGCCAGGCAGGGAGACGGACAGGCCCTAGACCATGCAGGGCTGGCTTGGGAAATTCAGGGTGGGTGGGAAGAATGGATGGGAGGCTCCCTGGCTCCAGGAGGCCCTTCAGGCCACCAAGGGTCCTCCTCTGTGGGCAAGCCCTTCACACCCATGGTCACACTGCTCCTCCTGGTCTCCTCCCTTCTGTCTCCTCCCCTCTGCCTCCTCCCTTCTGCCCCCTCCCTCTTCCTCTCCTCTCCTTCTTCCTCTCTTTCTCTTCCCTCTCTGCTTCCTCCTCTCTTCTTTCCAAGCTCCTGGATCCAGGGATAATGTTCTGACTCCAACTGAAGCCCACCTCAGCTATGCCAAGCCTGGCTGCCTGAGCTGTGGAGAGAAGAGCAGGGTCCCTGTGGGTAGGGGAGGGCTGGACCAGCTGCTGCTGGTGGACACGCAGACCCTCTTAAGGAAGAGCCTCCCTCTGGGCGGTTCTGCTGTGAATTTCCTGAAACTGTGGCTGCTGTGGGCTCCAGCCCCCTAAACCCTTTGTGAGGCTGGGTGGGGGGATGGTTGCCATGAGGGAGAAAAGGGGAGTTTCAGAAGGAAAGGCCCCAAACCAAGAGAGAGACCAGGGAGGAGGTGGAACTGGCATGGTGGCCTCCGCTTCCTGCAGTGGTGGCTGGGGATGCCTGAAGGGCTGTGGACACCCAGAGGCAGCCAGGCCTGAGAGCTGAGGCAGGATTTGAGGCAGGGGCAGGGGCTGGCTGGGGCCTAAACAAGGAGTGCCTGAAACCCAGGAAACCTAGACTTTGAAAAGTGATCTCATTTCATGCTTTTTCACCCATAATTGCTTTGGTCTCCTTTCTTCTCCACAGACCTAAAACATTGGCACCAGAGAGAAGGAGGGGAGGTGACACATGAGACGCTTCCCCACCCAGCGCTGGGGCAGGGCTGGGGTCAATGGGAGGCCTGTGGCCCCCTCCAGCTCATCTGCATACAATGAGCCCATAAATCAGTCACCACCTTCTCCTTCCTGCCCGCCTGGCTGTGCCTTGGGTGACCTGTCTGCAGCCCCTAGCCTGCCCTGAGCTCACCAGGGAGAGATGGGTGGGGCCTGGGAGCCTGACGTGGCCTTCCTGGAGGTGACCCTGGTCCTGTAAGCATCTCACTTGTCCTGCTCAGGACACCCTGTCTCCTCACACAAGTGAGCCACATTGCTTTCCAGTTGGCACCAGGAAGTGGGGACCATGGCACCACTGATTTGAAAACAGACTGGCAGAAGCTGAGCTTCCTGTCGTGTGTGGCCACAGGGCAAGTCCTCCTCCTGCTCAGCTGCTGGGAGGAGGGAGAAGAGGGCTCCGGGGAGGTGCTCCACAGAGACTCAGGGGCAGACCCTGCTGAAGCAGAACGGGCTGAATGTGGCCCTGCAGGCCAGGGGGCTCAAGGATGAGATAAGCCCTTTCCTTGACAGCTCTTTGGGGACAGAGGAAACCTCCTCACACCATGCATTAAAGGGCTCAAGTGCTTCCATGGGAGTCTCACGGAGTGCTCTTTGTACCAAGCAACTGAGGGTTCTTTTGCTCGATTCAGACAGAAATCACAAAGAGGCAAAGTGCAGCTCCCTCAGGGTTAGCAGCTCTGAGCTCTGAGAGTCAGTGACTCTCAGGTCTTGGTGTTAGCTGCTCTCCTGTCAGTCAAAAGCTCTCTGGAACTTGTCTAGCAGCCAAAGCTAGCAGCTCCTAGCAGCTAGGCAAAATAGAACCAGGAAGAAGAGGCTTTATCAGGACTCATGCTGCAGGATAAGGGGAAGCAGCACACAGACTGACCAGAGAAGCGCGTGTGGAAGCTGCTCACATAGACCAAACAAGAGGCCCACAGATGTGCAATCTCTGCCAACCAACTGCAGCCTTTCTGCGTAGTCATGGGTTGGAGGAGGGCCCTTACTTTTCAGACTGGGGACAGCTGAAGGGCTGCAGAGGAATGGAGTTGTCCAGAGAGGCTGCAGGACAGAGTCATCTGGGCCAGACCTGCCACCAAAGCTGCCACAGCCAAAGCAGACTCCTCCAAGCTGCAGCTGTCAGACGTGGAAAGAAAGAAATAAAGAAATGCTCTCTTGAGGAGCATCAGGCATTTCTCCTTTGTCTCACTGTTGGGGCACAGAGGTGGCAGTGGGCATCCTGCATGGGGACCTTGTGGATGTCTGAGCCTTGGAGAATGCTTTTGTGGGAGGGACCAGTGCCAGCAAAGCCATGGAGCAAGTGCAAATTCATGGAGCCACGTGGTGTCTGGTCAGTAGAGCAGGGAAGCCACAGGTACTTGGGGTTATTTTATTTTGAGACAGGGTCTTGATAAGTTGCCCAGGCTGGTCTTGAACTTACAACCCTCCTGGCTCAACCTCCCAAGTAGCTGGCATTACAGGTGTGCACCACCATGCCTAGCCAGGAGGCAGGTGTGCATTTTTAAGGTGCCCAGGTGGGCAGAGCAAATGCAAATTGGGCACACAAATTTTTGGAGACGGGGAGGTATTTTCCCCTGCTCTCATTTTTTTCCTTTCCCCTGTGACCTCAGCTAGTGACTACGTCATGGAAGCACCATAATGAAATAGAAAAGAAGAAATATCTTAACTGTTCTCTGCTGTCACTCATCAGAATCCCTGCCCCTACAGGCAGGAGACAGAAGGGGTGTGGAAGACGGTCCTTCTCTGCCCCACCCCTGGTTGTTTTTCATACTAAATAGAAACTTAATTCTGTTCAGGAATCAAGTGGCCAGATGTTTCACAGCAGGCTGGGTTTCAGTCCTAACCCCAGCCCCAAGGTGGAATCTGGATGGGTCTAACTCAGGATTTTCAACCCAGGCTGCATATTAGGGTGGTCTTGGTGAGAGGACTTTAAAAATACCCAAGAATAGATCCTATCTGAAATCAGATGAAACAAGTTCTCTGGGGCTGAGACCTGGGCACAGGCATGATTTTTAAACTTTTCAGGTGGTTCTAAAGTACAGCCATAGTTAGGAAACAAACCAATCATAGCAATTCTATTCTCCTTGCCAGTGAGCAACTAAAGGTACAGCAATGGCTTAAAAAGAGGCATGAAAGGAATTGGGCTCCATATTCTTCAAAGGGGACAAGAGGAAGAGCTATGCCTTCTTCCAGCTTTCTGGCCTGTGGACATTGCTGTGTGAGGTTGATGGAGCTGTCTTGTGACCATGAGGGAGACCTTCTGGAGGCCAATGTACGGGAAGAAGCAGCGGAGTGAAAACATGGCAGGAGCCTGGGTCTTGGCACTTGCCAGTCAAGTCTTGCATTCAATGATGCTGAACTGCTAGGTTAACCAACCCTACAGCCCCCTCATTGCTTGACCTCTGGTTATCGAGATAATAAATGTTCTTCATTGATTCAACCACTCATTAGGCCTTTTGTTGCTGTTTCACTAGCACACATGTTTTGGGTGAGTCAGGAAGTCAGGGAATTCTATGAGGCTGTCCATTGGTTCCAATGTCCCTAAAAATGGTATCATTGGGATCCTTCAGTGGCAGTTACCCCCATCTCCCTTCCATAATGTCTGAGCTGCATCAGGCATCCTTGGGACTCCAGGGGGTGAATGCCATAATGATTAAGCCCATGGGCTCACATGCCATGGAGATCATGGGTCTGAATTTTCTAGAATATTCCCAACTTTTTGGTGAAGGCCCTTCATGGTAAAATGAAATGCCTTTCTATGTATATAGTTGTAAATCAAGAAAAAGCCTGTCAGACGCAGTCTCAATTCATGTTTCAACCAGGTGGCCTCAGTGGCTCCCTCCCCCAGGGAACTGAGAGTGTGAAGCAGCCTCCTGCAGGGCAGGATGGTGCAGTGGTCCACTGCCCACTTAGATGGGACGGTCACACATGCCACTCCAAGTCTTGACCACTCAAAGGTGCAGGAAGGAAGGTGACATTGGGAGGCACCTGCAGTCTTCGCCATGTCACCATCTTAACCAGATCAATACCTTAAACTGCTGAAGATGTCACTTGTTTTCTTTTTTAAAGAACCTTTCTATAGGTTAAATACACTTTGATAAAAAGCATGCAGATAATAAGGCTGAATGAATTATCACATGTGAACAAAGACATGGAATGCTACTGAAACCCCAAAAAGAAAGGCTCCCTCATGCAAACAAAAACAAACAAACAACAACAAAAAAAAACTACAAAAATTCCATGTCACTGTCTGATTCCATGTTGGTTCATGCAACTTCGTTTCCTTGGCCTTAGAGATATTTATTCCCAGTTTCTCTTTGGTGGCCTTTCTCCTGACAAATGAGCTGATGTGAGGTTGAACATCCCTCCAGAGAAATCCTGACCAATGAGGGGCTTTGTCCACAGCTTTAGTCATAAGCCACACTGAACGGCGGGATGCCGTTAACTGTGTGTCTATGTCGTGTCAGTCACTGCCCTGAGTGAAGATGCCATTTTTTGGAATAGTGCCATTGCCCCTGCTGTCCTCATTCCTGGATCTGCCCCTGATTGAGGCTGTACCATGTCACCTGAACTGGAAGTCACTTAAGCCAGTTCTGCCTTTGTTTTCTTATCTGCAAACTGGGGATGATATTGTGACGCATCAGAGAAGAAATGTGACCAGAGCAGATTGCAGACCGTGAAGTGCCCCTTAAAGCTGTTGCTCCTCTCCCCCAGGAGTCCATGTTCCAACCAGGCTCTTCCCACATGGCCACCCTCAGCATTTCCTTCCTGCCCTCACCTCTTGGCTCTGAGCCATGGAGGCAGGAGCCTCCCACCCCATCCCAGAGCTGAGGCTGGAGTGAGCACTATAGAAGCCTTTTGCTGACAGCCGGTACTTGCTGGTTGTCCTCTTCCAACTGGACCTGGGCGGTGACCCCTCTGCCTCCTGTTGTCACAGCCCAGGTTTCTGGAACACTCAGAGCGTCTCTGTTTTCCTTCCACGCCCCCTCCCCACTCCTACCCTGCTCACACTGTGCCCTCCTGTATATATTTAGCTCTTTCAATCTTGCTTCATAAATAATTCCTCCAAGTCAAGTTCCTGAAATCCCTCCAAACCGTGTCTGAAATACTCACCAATGCGTCATGGCCCACTCAGTCTGCAGCGCTGTCCTGGTCACCAGGAGAAGGACCATAAGAAAACTCTGGAGGAGCTGAGAGATGGGACTCTGGCTCTCCACACCAAGGTTTTGTCCCCCTTTCCCTGAAAGATGCTGAAACGGCATTGAAAGGCATGGAAAGCGATTTACTTTAGAGTCTTTCCCATGAAGGTTTCATCAAGTGGTCAGAGTTTGGGGCTCCAGCATCTGAGAATGTGAGTTACAATCCTAGTTTATTTCCTGGGGAAACTTGGCCAAGTTACTGAACCTCTCAGTACCTCAATATCCTCAGCTGTAAGATGGGAATGATGAGCAGTTATGAGAATTAAATGAGATAGCACACACACAGTTCTCATCACCACGCTTGGTACTTGGCAGTGTTCAATAGACATTAGCTTATCATAGTGGCTTTCTTGTGACTCCCCAGGTCCCATTCTTTTCATCATCTTTATTAACAGAGTCCTGGTTTTATGCAGGATACCAATATACCCTGTTGAAAAAAATAATAATGAAACTATTTTCAGCCTTCTCCTAGAGCCAGAAGTCACCAGCTGATGGTTCTAGTAAGAGATGTCAGCTGGAGACATAGATGATATTCCCAGGAAATATTTTTAAAGGGATTAGACTAACTGGTCATGTGCCTTTCTCCCTTTTCTTGTTTAGAATGTGAATGTGATGTCTGGAGCTTCAGCAGCCACATTTGACTAGGAATTCAATTTGAGATTGGCAGTCATGTGCTCAGGATGATGGAACAGAAAGAGAAATGGAGCCTGGATCTGTTCTCCCAGAGGATGCTGTGAAGGTGCCTGATCGGCCCCAGATAGCCTGCCTTTGGATTTCTCGTTGCCAAATTAAACATTAAAATATTAACTCATTAGTCTACTGAAGCCCCTATCTGTCAGTTCGCTATTTCTAGCAACCATACACAATTCCTAACTGCTACAGGCTCTTCCCGATGAACAGCAACTCCAGTTTAAACTGGATGAGATCTAGAAGAAGTTGGCAAAGTGCTCTGCAGGAGCGGAGGGATTCCACGGAGCCCCTCCCAGCCTGAAGACCCGGGCTGGGAGGAGCATGGGAACTTGCTGCCCACTCTCCCCGTCTTCTTACGAACTTTGTTTTCATGCATTTCAGAGGGAGAGGTGGCCCAGTTAGGTTTTATTTCGAGAACAGAGTGTTGGACAAAATAATAAATAAAAGGTTTGGAAACCCCTGTGCCTGTCCACCCCCCTCATTTTACAGATGAGTGATCTGAAGTTCCCAAAGTGCTTTGGCTGGTCCCGCTCAGCCAGTCTGAGCCAGGAGGAGAACCCAAGTTCTGCTCTCTCTGGGGCCCCTGCCAACTGCTGGAACTGCCACAAAAGAAGCAGATGCAAAGAGGTTACAATTGCTGCCGAAGTCCCCACCCACGGAGCCCTGAGAGGCCTCTGAGAGGCCTTGCTGGGAACTGGACAAGCCCCTCCAGTTACAGCTAATGAGGCCAGGAAAGCCCTGGCTGGGCCCTGGGCCGCCTCCTGCTGAGACGGGGCTGGACCCATTCCCTTCTGGCCCTACAGAGACTCACTAATTGTTTGTTTATTTTTTAGAAGTGCCCACACGGTGGGTGTGTGGAGGAAGGGGGTGCCACTCCTCAACACGCTGGTTCCTCCCCGTTCCTGTACTTCTGCAAACTGCTTGCTTAATCAATTCAAGATCAATGGCTGCTCAGTCTCAGCTGTAAACACCACCTCATTCAAGGTCAATTAGAGAGCGGCCCTGTGTTCTGCAGCAGGAAGTTTGAGGTGGGAGGGGCATGGGGGCATTTTCATGACCATTTAGAGGCCCTGTCCCTGTGGATCTGCCCTGTTTGGACGCAGTGGATCAAGTCAGTGGAAGATAAATTGCCTCTTGAGTTGAATAAATAGATGTTACAATTCAGAATATCTCGGTCCAAGACTAACTAGAATTCTTTCCCTGGTCCCTCCATTCCATCCCTCCATCCATTCCAAATTATTTATTGAGCACCTACTCTGTCGATCACTGGCACAGAAGGAAACAGGCAAAGTCCTCCCACTTCAAGTAGGCTGAAAACAAAGCCAAGCAAGAAGACCAACAATGGATCCTGTGGCAGGGATGTTCCTACCAGGAGAAGCAGCCCAGAGGCGGCCCTGCAGCCCTCAGGGGCAGCCGGGACAATGAGCCTCACCCCTCCGGTCTTGATCAAGAGCTGCAGTCAAAGTTGACTTACCAGGCGCCAGGCCCCGCATTAAGTGCTTTCTGTGGATTCTTCTGGTTAACTCCTTTTGGAAACAGTCTTTCTTCCCTCCTGCTGAGAGAGAGGGGACCTCCAAGCTCTCAGAAAAACCCAGGTATCAGGGTGAGCCTAGCATCACTTTGTTTTGTGAGCAGGATGCAAGGACTGGGCAGCCCCAGGACTCTTATTTGTAAACTGCAAACCTTCAGAACAGCTGCGTGATCCAGAAGAGTAATGCCATCTTTCATAAATTCATTCAGCACCTATTTTCTTTTTCCTTTTTAAAAATTGGTTCTTTTTAATTATACATGACAGTAGAATCCATTTTGATATAATTATGCAACAGGGAATTTTTTTTTTCACAATGTAGATTCACACATTCATATAATCTTATATACATAGGGTAATGCTGTCCTATTTTAAGGCAGTGGAGGGGAACCAGGACCCACACTGGATTTGGAATTGTAGATACAGCCTCTTTGGCAAGCCCTCAACTCGCCAAGCCTCTTTCCTGACCTGTAGAGGTGATACCGCTTTCCCACGCGTGGGCTTGGTATGAGAATGTTGAAATAGTGATGCTCAGGGGCTCCGTAGCGGGTGGCTGAGTTGGCCTTGAAGGCAGGAAGACCTGCAGAGAAATTGGGAGGTGACTTACAGTAATAGCCCCAGAAATTCTGACCCAGAGGGGACCTAGCACTGAGAAGGATGACTGGGAGAGACGTTGGGGTGCTCAGATCAGTGGGGCTTGGAGACCCTCTGGGTGGGAGTCAGGGAAGCCATATGATCGCAAGAAGCAGGGTAGGGCTCAGGAGGCTGCTGGAGGGGTGCCATTGACATACAGGACACCAGGGATGCTCAGTTTGGGAGACTAGTGGGCCCACCAGGCAGACCTCAATAGGCAGGTGGTAGTTGGGGACTGTGGGGATCATCCACGTGGTGGTAACTGAGAACCTGTCATGAGCCTGGTGAGGCTGCCAGGCCCCTGCCCTCAGCATCCATCTCTCCCTTGGCCATGGGACTGCTCCGATGGTGCATGTGACCCAACACGGGACACTCAGCGTTCTCCCTGGGGATCTTTTGATTTGAAATTGGACCAGATGGGGCTTTGTGTCTGGAGTCCCGGGGGGCAGGAGGAACGGAAGACTGCCAGGTGTACCTCGTGTGGTTTGAGGGAAGATAATTTGCAGGAAAGAATACATCTTGAGTTGGGTTTCTGTCACCTACATCCCCAAGAGTCCTAGCTAACTCAGCTCTCCAAGGCAGAAAGTTCACAAAGCAGCAGTTTCCAAAGCTTTGCAATTCAGACATGCGCTCCAGATGCTGATGGAAGCTGCGCATGGCGAACGCTCTCTGCTGTTCCAGGGGCATCTCCCTAAAAGCCCTCCCGGGGGCTCTCAGAACCTCTGGGGTACAGGACACAGCAGAGCACCTAGGGCTGACCCTTGGGGGCTAGTTCTCTCCAGGAGACAAAGGGAAGCAGATTAGGGCCAGGGAGAATTTACAAAGAGCCTCGAGGAGGGAGAACAAAGAAGCGGGTCATGGAGGAGCCACGCGCACTCCAGGGAGGAGGGACTCTCAGGAGGAGGGGATCGCCAGTAACTGGGCAGGGCAAAGAAAGTCCAAGCCCCTGGCCTTGGACATCTTAGAGGACTCAGCAAGGTCGGCCCAGGGTGGGCAGGCCCAGCCAGGCTGCAGGGTCTCTAAGAGGGCAAGCTGAAGACGTCGTGCTAGGGGAAGGAAGCCACACACGCCAGGACAGCACTGTCATGAAATGTCCAGAACTGGATGGGTGAACCCACAGAGGCTGAAAGAGGCTGAGCGAGTGCCAGAGGCTGGGAGGGAGGATTGGGAGTGTCTGCTGATGGGCACAGATCTCTTTTCAAAGTGGTGAAATTAGGGGGGAGAGGGTGGTGTTTGTACAACACAGCGAACCCTCTAAAACCTCTAAATTGTGCACACTGGATGGATAATATTATCCCAAGATTTGTAAATAAGTGGACGCTGATGGACAGGAGGTAGGAAGAACAGACCCTCTCTCCAGGGGCTCAGCAGTGAATCCATAGGAGAGCCTGGGGCAATCAGGGGGCAAAACAGGATATCTGGGAAATGATTTTTAAGGATAAATCCTGACCTCAGAGAGAACGTGGGTATGGTGGGCACAATAATGACCCCCAAGGACATCCTAAAACCTGGGAACATATTACCTTACAAGGTAAAAGTGAGTTAAGAATGCCAAAGGAATTAAGAATGCTGATAGGTTGACCTTAAAATGGGGAGATGACCCTGGAGTTACCTAGGCAGGCCCAAGTTCATCACTAGGGTCCTTGAAGGTAGAAGCGGGGGCAGAGCAGTGGACGTCAGAGCAGTGTGATGTGAGACTCAACAGCCGATGCTGCCGTGATGACAGAGGAAGCCGGTCACCGCTGAGGAATGGGGGTAAAGCCAGAAGCGGCCAGGAGGTGGACTCACCCCAGCAGGGAGAGCAGCCTGCAGGCCCCTCGCTTTTAGCCCAGTGGGGCAGACATCAGAGTCTGTCCTCCAGAGCCATCAGGTACACTGGAGTTCCCACGAGCCACCAGGTTTTTGCTAATTTGTTGAAACACCAAAGGAAACTTCAACAGTGGAGTGTCGCAAATGTAGGGATGACTAAAAAGTCGGGGGAAACCCAGTGGCTAGGAAAGATAGTGATGCAGCAGGACGCTGGCCAGGAGCCAAGTGATGTGTCAAACCCCAGACTGCCACCACATCGACTTCAGAGCCACAGGCAAGCCGTCCCTCCCTCTGTGGGCCTGCGTGTCCCCATCTGTGCTGCGGGAAGCCTGGAGAACATGGCCTCTGACACTCGGACACCACGGCTGCTCCCTCTGACCTTGCAGCTGGGGTCATCCGAGTAGCCCACCCTGAGGCTCTCTGGCAGGTCCCACGGGGGGTGCTGGCCCTGTCTTTGGTTTGTCCGAGAGGCTGTGCTGTCAGAGAGTGCTGGGAAAGGAAATCCAGTCACCTTCTACAGAGGCAGGAGCATGGAAGGCCCGGGGGACTTGGGCTACTCCTCTGTCACCATAACCACAGAAAACCCCTCCAGGTGCCCTGAAGCCTCCGTCTGAGCTCAGGCTTGGAGGGCATCTGCCCTGCAGGGCTGCTGCCACTCCCAGCCACCTCCCCTTTGCACACATCACCCATAGGTTTTAGATTCAGAGTCCTCCGCAAGGCAGCCACTCCCCATTGAGCAGAACTGAGCAGATGAGGTGAGATCCACGGCAGCCTGGGGTTGACGTTTCACTGATGCCAGTGAAACTGGCACTGATTTTCACTGATTGCCTTGACACAATTTTGACATTACGTCAGACCTTCAAGTGGTTTCGGTCATGGGCAGCCCACTCTGGGTTCATTAGTTCAGCAAGGTCCCCGTCATGGGTTCTGAGTTTGAACAATGGAAGCCAGCTCTGGCCAACTGAAGAGAAAACACCAAATCCCTTCTGAAAATGTTGGGTTGCTCACAACATTGGAAAAAGGAGCAGAGAAAGGAGGCAAGACCCTGGAAGTCAGCAGGGACGACACAGTCGTATGCCCAGGAAAGCTCCATTGAGACATCACTGTTACCATGGGGTGTCGGCACCTTACGTCCCAGCCACTGCAGGGGCACCTCAGCAGCTGCCTCCCAGGTTGTCTATCTTCTGGGTCATTCTCCAGATTCATAGTCCCAGGAGAGAACCAGCTGCCTGGGCATCGGTTAGGTGCTGCCCCCTGGTGGCCAAGGGCAGAAAGCCGGCCTGGGCTCCACTCCAACTTCCCCAGTGAGCTGGTGGGGGCTCTTCCCACCTTACTGCACCCTTCGGGAGAATTCCCCAGGTCCAAGTGACTTCACATGCCAAATTCCTTTAAAAGGGCATAAGATCCCCTGCACTCAGAAAATTCACGCTGGGATGCTCCTGCCAAAAAAGACAGGACCTATTGGTTCATCACTCTGTTTCAGAAAGCTCAGAGAAGCTGGCAGGTTAGCACCGGAGCTGAGATCAGAACACAGGCCTCCCAGCTTCCCCTCCCATGGCCTTCCCGCCCCACTGCACTGTCCTAAAGGCTGCAACTGGCCTGCTGCACCATGAGATCAGGAGGATGTGGAGATGGCTGCTCTATGAGATCAGAGGATGTGGGTATTGCCATGGCAACCCAGAGTCACAACTTGTCCAAGACTGGATGAATTTCTTGAATTTTCATACTTTTGCAAGAAGGATGAGTAATCGCTCTCTGGTAGTTAATCTTTATCCCTCTGTAAACATAACTTTGAGATGAATACATTTCTAATGCAGCAAAACAAGCCTTTCTCGAGTCCTATATTCCCGTGTTTTCGTTCTGAGAATCTGATTGGGATCGGTCCCTGGGGAAGTAGTTCTGTTTGAACACCACAGCGAGGGTCTCTGGGCAGCAGGGCAGCAGGGGGGCCAGAGTGTCTGGAGTGAGAGGAGGAAGAGGAAGCAGGAGGGGGCCCAGGCAGACAGGGACAGAACTGGAACTTCTAGCGACTTCATTATCTTTCAGCAGGCTGGCGCAGCAGCACTGCGTCTTGGCTGGACAGGGCAATTAACAGCTCCCCGAGCTCCTAATGAGTAGTTTTCTTGAGGTTTAAGTTGCCTGCCGAGTTTCCCAAGGGAATTTATTCCTGGAAGCTAACTCCTCAGAAGTGGCCTCCCCTCGGAACACCTAGTCCAGGACTACTGGATTTGACCAGTTGGTTGGAAACTGGGACTTCTGTGTCCAGAAGCACAGCCTGTCATTTGCAGAGGGAGACCAGTAGCACAGCTCAGCCCTGACTCCAGGATTCATGCTGCAGCCTGCCAAGAACACATCCATTTCTCCGGCAACTTAGAGGCTCTGCTTCCTCACAAACCTTTTTTAAGACCCTTTTCCCACGACGGGTCCATCCTACTTTGTACCTGGTTTTTTTAGGGATGAACTCAGTCCCCAAAGGCAATGGTTTCTAGTTGGCCAAGAGCCAAAACTCTGTCCTGTTAGTTAGTCTAAACTAACCAGACTGTCTCCTGAAGAACTTGAACTTGAGATTTGCAGAAAACCTATTACTAGATAACAGGAAGAGCAGTACACAAGGAATAGAAGGCTCTGGCTTTTGCAACATGGCTGCTTACGGTAGTATGGAGCCCCTCACAACCTACCCTGCGACTTGAAATAGTTCATCTCTGCTCTCTGTGGCCCCAAAGATCCTCATGCACACATTCAAACATGTGCACACACAACCAAGTGGACAATGGCACCCTTACCAGATTGATTCAAGCACAAGAGATTCCACCTTGGCCTGACCCTGAACAGACACTTGAAATCTACTATGATTCAAAAAAAAAAAAAAAAAAAAACCCATCTTCAGTTTGTCTATGAAATGTGGACAAGGTTAAAATCTAGGAGCAACAGACTCTTCAACAAGGAGAAACCTTCTCAGTGGAGTATTGTTCTGTAAGTTCCTAGGGTGGAGCCACTAAAGAACTTTCCTTCCGGAAATAATAGAATATGGCCTTTGGTTCCATGGAAAACACTAACATTTAGAGCCACAGTCCTCTGGTCTGCTCACTTGAGGGTGGTCTACAAAGTATGGCTGGTCCTTGTGACCTAGCAGCCTACCCCCACCTTTTATACCCAGCTAGAGCCATGTAATAGCTTCTAGTGTGCTATTTCATGCCTCCATTCAAATAGTACCCTTCCAGCCCTAGCTGTGGTATAAACTCCATTCCAATCTTCAGTGCTGTGTGGCCTGGGATTCTTTGGGTTGCAAGATATGGAAACTGACTCTGGATTAGTAGAGATTCTGGGATGCCTCACAGAAACAAGAGTTGGACTACCACATCTCAATAAGGATGGGGATTGGGCAGCTCATGAATTTTGAAACTGTCACCCCAGAGAAATGGTTCTCAGCTGGGGAGTGACTTTGTCCCACAGTGCCTACTTGAAAATAACTGGAGACTTTCTGATGGTCATGATGGGCCAGTGCTACAAGCATCTACTTGGTGGAGACCATGGAGGTTGCAGAACATCCTCTAATACACAGGATGGTTTCTTCCACCCAGCAAAGAATTAGTCAGTCCAAATGTCTATAGTGCCAAGGTTGAGAAACCCTTCCCCAGAGGGCTGCTGTCACCCTATGATTTGTTCCAATGACACCCAACCTCAGTAATTCCAAATTTCAATATACTGAGAGAAAAAGCTTGATTGACCACTTGAGTATTTGTCCAGTCCTGGACTTACCAGCTATGGCCAGGGGTGGGTGTCTCGGAGGAGTCAACTAATGTAGACTTGGGCACTGGGAACCCTTCTCTCATGTTGGGGGTATTCCCAGAAAAAATGACCTCTTATAGGCCATGCATCCCAAGAATGATGGAACCAGAGATCCGACAGGCATCAATCCCTTCCCTATTCCTTCAGGGTAGAGTTCCCTGCTGTTCTCTGAGCTGCCATTCTATCTTGTAAATGTTTAGTTTCACCAAATTATGTTTTGTCCATCATCTCTCCATTGCTAAATTGGAGAGATGAAGAAATTTGGAGCTCTCTAGGATTGAAATTGGGTCTCACTCATCCCTGAAAACCTAGGTCAACATTCTGGTTACATAATATAACAGAGCTACAGAACATTGCTACATAACAAACTACCCCAGAACTTCCAATAACAATCTTTTCACTTGATGATTTTGTAGGTCAGGAATCCAGGCAGGACTCAGCTCAGTGATTCCTCTGGGGTGACTCAGTGGTATGACTCAGGGGTATTCATTGGCAACAGGGCTGAACTGGAGAGTCCAAGATGGTGTCTCACATAACTAGTACCTTGGTGGCACAACCAGAGGCTGGGCTCATTTGAGCCCCTCTCTGGAGCCTCAGGACCTCTTCACGTGACCTTTCTAGAAGGGTGGATGTCTTAAGTAGCAGAGCAGGACTTCAAATGCAAACATTTCAAGAAGACCTAGACTGAAATGGAAAGGCTTCTTAAGACCTTGCATTGGAAGTTCCAGGAGATAATTTCAAATGCATCCTGTTGGTCAAGCGAATCACTAAGAACAGTCCAGACTGAAGGGGAAAAGAATTAGATTCCATTTCCTGCTGAGAGAGGCAGCATGCATGAAGAGAAAAGGAAGAAACTGATGGTTTCATGCTTAGAGATTATCTCCCACAGCCCAGAACAGTGATTGTTCAAAAAACATCTAGATAAATTAATATGAAGATAGATTAGCTCTAGTGAGTTTATCCAGTTGAAATAATGGTTAATGAAAGCACATGAGAAATGCTTTTGCAAGTATCAAATGCTATAAAGAAGTAAGGGGTCCCCAGTGGCAGAAAACTTCCTCTCGTTAGAAAATGTTTCCATCCTTCTCCCATCCCCCTCGCAGAGGTTGGTGGCAGACTTCGTTAACCAATCACAGCTATTTTCCACTGATGCCAGATGTGGTCTCAGAAACCTTCTCATCCCAACACTCCAGTCATCACTTGGAATTGACCAAAGTTGACAAGGGAGTTGATACCCACTCGTTATCCTGTTCTTATCTCAAGTCCACTTGCTAAACCACGTTCCAAAGAGCATGGGCTTTTAGTTTCTTTAAACACATACACAAGCTGCTTTTTTTAAAAAAGGAAATACAAAGTTGAAGCCCTGAGGAAGATGAAATGACGGACACTGTCACCCTTCCTAATTGGATTTTTAATGGAAACAGAAACTGATCATGGCAGCAAGCTCTATCATTATGAATTATTTTAAAATAGCTGCATGCAAGAATAGTTACAGGAGAGAATCTGTCCACCTGAGATATTTTCTTCCATGCAAACTCCAATTTCAAGGTGAGACAAGCCAGAACTTGCGTATCTGTAAATAGGAAGCCACTCAGGCTGATCACCCTCTGCCTCCATGCTCATCACCCACCCACAGATTCCCTACCACCCATGCCACCTGCCTTCCAGCTTTCTAAGGGATTTGGAAAATACATCTTAACTGCTCAATGAAAGTCCTCAGGGGAAAGTGAGGGAAAAGGACTCACATTTTATAACTCCACAGTGGTTTCCTGATCTGATGTCTGGGGATGTCAGTCCACCAGCAGATCCTTCCTCCTGCAGGGTGAGTGACCTCAGAACGACTTCTTGTCCTTTTGCATCCTCAAAACCCCACCCCTGCCATTAAACAAGAAAACAGCAGATTGAAAATCACCAGAAGAGGTGGGTAAGGTCAATTACAGAACTGAAAGTCACAGGATTTGGAAGCAGATCTGAGTTTGAGTCTCAGGGATGCCACCCAGTCACTTCACATCCCGATCCCATTCCCTCCTCTGTGCTAAGGGAGCAATCCTAGGACAGTGTGGAGGAAGCTGGAAGACCGAAGGCCTAATAAACTGGGAATCCTCTCTCCCCCACTGGGCCAGAGCCACCTGCAGAATGCAGAACAGATCAGGACCATCAGCTTCCCGAATGATAGGTTCCCAGATTCCTCAAATGTGGAAACTCCCAGGCTAGACAGCTGCCCTTCCCTGGGTGGCAGTCACCGGGCGCTACTGACCAACATCATGATTCTTGGAGGACAGCTAACCCGATTCGGACTGCACTGAGAATCAGCTCCTGCATCCAGAGCTTTGCCAACAATTGCATGAAGAAGGTATGAGGTGGCATTAATTGTTCTCATGTCAAAGATGAGGAAACTGATGCAGAGAGAGGTTAAGTGGCCCCAGCAAGTTTTCCCAGCTAACAAGTAGCAGAGTTGGGACTCTTACCTACAGAATCCAGCCCCTGAGGCTTTAACCATTAGATACACTACCCCTCCAGAAGATGAGGATGGCTGTCAGAAGCAGAGGCCAGTCCATTCAGACAGAAAGAGTCCCTCTCCCGCCACACTGGAAACTTGGGGAGCAGGATTTTCAGCCGTATGCTGCAGGGAAACAAATGAAGCAGAGCTATAGGTAAAAACATGTGCCAACCCCACTTTTAATATCAAGCATTATGTGAAAAAAGCAGAATGATACATTATGATGTAATTTACATAAAGATTGAAAACATGTAAAAGATGATGCTACCTAGAGATTCATACATATATAGCAACAGCCCCAAGAAGTCCCTGGGAGTGATGACCCACACCTTCCAGAGTCACCTTGGAGGTAGGGGAGGCCTCCACAAAAGCCTTCAACTTTACCTATAACTTCTTAAATTAAATTGGAGAGTAGGAGCGTGGATGTTCAGATAGTCACTCTTAATTCCTTTCTGTGTGTCTGAAACATATCTTAAGTTTCACTTAAAATCACTTTCCAACGTGAAGAACTTGTTGTGGAGATCTGGTTGACTTGTCCCTCAATTTACATCAGCCTCTACTCTGCTAAGCGAGTCACTTAACAGGTGGCCTGGACCACGTGCTAATCATTACAAGAGCTGACGTCCCCTGTGGGCTTAGTACGCACCAGTCACGGCTGAGTGCTTTGCGTACGCTGACTCACTTACGTTCACAATAACTCTGCAAGGCAGGGGTAATCGTTGTCTCCTTTTCAGAGATGGAGAGGCAGCAACTTGCTGAGGGTCCTCAGCTAATGTTTGGCAGAGCTGGGATTTGAATTTATGTCTGTCTGACCTAAAAGCCTGAATCCAAGCAAAACCCAGTGGAAGGGAGAGACAAGCAGGAAGGCTGATGTGGAGCCTACACCAAAGGGTTCCTGGTCAGTCAAGGCCATGACAGCACCCTCATTGACCCAGCTGTCACAGCGTGACCACCTGGCACCTCTCAGCCCCCACCTGGAGTGAGACAGTCCCCCACGGGCACTGCTCTCCTGGAGCAGCTGCATCCAGTGGCTGTTGACAGGTTGATGGGGCATGAGGGCCCAGCCCTATCCTATCCAAGGGCCTCCAGGGCTCCTGGAGGTTGGCTGGGACCTTTGATGGCGCTGCGTGGCAGCTCGGCTTCTCACTCTGCCCACTCCTGCCTCTGTCACCCTGATGTGGCAGCCCCAAATGCCATCCCAAATAAACTGTCCAACACAAGTCCTGTCCCAGAGCCTGGTTCTCAGGATAGGGACTGAGACTGTCTAAAGGGGGAACAAAGGCTCTCACAGAAGACTCTGGAACAATCCAATACTGCACTGCAAATACCCGCTAGGAGCAGTCAGGAGGGTCAAGGAGTTACAAAGGCTTCCTGGAGGTCAGGACTAAGCTGAACCTTGAAAGACAAGGGGAGTTAGAATATTACTCAGGTGGAAAAAAGAACAAAACACATCTAGAACATGGGTAAACCTTGAAAAAACAGACTAAGTGGAAGTTGACAGACACAAACAACCAAATATAGATTCCACTCACATGAACTGTCCAGAACAGGGAAATCTACAGAGACAGAAAGCACATGGGTGCTTGCCTTGGCCTGAGAACATGGGGTTGGGAGTTAGGAAGTGACAGATAAATGGCACTTACTGTTTGTTTATGTTTTGTACTGAGACTTGAACCCAAGGGTGCTTTACCACTGAAGTACATCCCTAGTCTTTTCTATTTTTCTTTTTTATTTTGAGACAAGGCTTGCTAAGTTGCTGAAGGTCTCACTAGGTTGCTGAGGCTGGCCTCCAGCTTCCCATACTCTTGCCTCAGCCTCCCAAGTTTCTGGGATTACAAGTGGGCACCATCATGGTATGCGTGCACCCACGGAGGTGCCCACACATGTGCACACGCGCGCACACACGCACGCGCGTATATATACTTTTGAAGACATCAGAGCATGATGGTAGATTGACAGGGGATAACGTAGAGAGAATCAAAGATTGGTCAAAAACATGGGTAAAAGTGTGAGACCTGAGGGTGTCTTTGTCCATCTGTCTGGGGGGGGGGGGGGCGGTGAGGGCAATGGGAAATAGGAGACAGCAGAGGGGTTTGGAAGGCTGTACTCAGGTAAGGAAGGCCGGAAGTCCCAGCAAGGAGGAAGCTCGTCTTGGAAGTCCTGGGAGTGCAGCGATCACAATGGGGCTTCAGGCAGATGGATTTGTCCAGAAAGGACGGTGGGCGGGGCTGAGAGGTGGAAACCAGCTAGTGGCTGGGAAGGTGTTCTTATCACAGCTAGGTATTACTTGGTTTCTCTCTCTCTCTCTCTCTCTCTCTCTCTCTCTCTCTCTCTCTCTCTCTCCATGGTATTAACTATCCTTTCACATCAGGCCCATTCCCATGTCTCTCCCACCAATCCTCCTGTTGCTCAAACTTACCACTCAGCCACATCAGCTCCCACCATACTTAACGTCCCTATAAAATCCTCTTTGTCAGGTTCCCAGAGTCTGCCTGGAGATGGCTGTGAACTTGGAAGAGCGCCCAACTTTCTCATAAACCAAGTCACTCACCTGGATTGTGCCTTTGATTTGGGCAGGGACTTTTTTGGGGTTGAAGACAGAAGTCATTTTGCTCCTCCACCAGGACCTCTCCATCTGCCATCTGAGACATCACTAGATCTCTCTGACCCACCATCCAGGGTGAGCTGAGGCTCTGCCCACCCGTCATCCTGAATGATGTCAGCCAACGTAATCACTCAGGTCATGCTCCAGAGTCAACTTACCTTAAAAATGCAGAACACCGGAGGTGGGTGGCCATGGAAGGTCCCCCAGATCCACCTCACTATGTGACAGGGGAGTGGGGCCTTCCACCTGCCTCTAACTGGAGGACAGAGGGGCTTCTCCTCCCCAGAAGTCCCACCACTTGGACCCTAAGCCTTCAGAGGAGACCTCCCAGGTGCAGTTAGGAGAGCTTCGGACCAGGGTGGCTAGATCAGAATCCCCCAGCGAGCCAAGGCCGAGGCCCAGGCTTCACATGCATGCCCTGTTGCCACATCCCAGTCAGTGGATGAGAAAAAGGCCCCTGACAATGTGGGTGCCAGATTGAGAGGTCTGGAGGGCCACCTTGAATTAAGAACAGCTCCCACAGGAGGAGGAGGAGGAGGAGGAAGACGGGATCAGCTGCCAGTTTGGGTAGGATAGGGTGGGGGTAAAAGGCTGTAGGGGGAAAGGCTGCAGGGTCCCAGGAAGTGAGAGGGATCCAGGGGCTGTCAGAGCTGTGCTTGGATGGGCTGTGGAGCCCTACAAAACAGTCGCATGGCTATGAGGGCCCCTCCCTGAGGGAGTGATGTAGTGCCCCCTCCCCCAGTTCTGACCCTACATTTGGATAAGCTCAGCAGGTAGAGCATGAGTTCTGGGGCCAGGTCGGCGGGGATTTGAGGGTCAGTTCCACAGTGTCGGGCTCCTGGGATCTGGCCTCTCCAAACCTCAGTTCCCTCTTCTAGTGCCTCATAGAGTTGCTGGAGGCTAAAAGAGGAGTGAATGGGTTCATGCAAGGGAAGCTTCTAGTGCAGGGTCCTCAGAACTCTCTCCCAGGGCCACTGTGTCCAGCCCATAAGCCCAGCCTCCCTTCTTTTCCTTCCTTCACATACAGTGGCTACTTCATGACACTTCCTGTGACTATTTTTATTCAAGCTACACATTCCCAGAATTTAAAGAGTCACATGGAGCCAGGCAAAGTGGTCCATGCCAACTACTTGGGAGGCTGAGGCAGGAGGATCCCAAGTTTGAGGCCAGCTGCAGTAACTTAGTAAGACCCTGTCTCAAAATAAAAAGGGCTGGGATGTGGCTCAGTGGTAGAGGAACCCTGGGTTCCAACCCCAATACTGTAGGGGAAAAAAAAATCACATAGTTATCCAGAGCTCTTCCTTCCTAGTTTTCTCCATCTTGAAGGCAACCACTTTGGTCTTACTTTAATACTTTAAAGACATCATGGCTGGGCGTGGTGGCACATGCCTGTAATCCCAGCAATTGGGAGGCTGAGGCAGGAGGATCGCGAGCTCAAAGCCACCCTCAGCAACTTAGCGAGGCCCTAAGCCACTCAGTGAGACCCTGTCTCTAAATAAAATACAAAATAGGGCTGGGGATGTGGCTCAGTGGTGGAGTGCCCGTGGGTTCAATCCCCAGTGCCAAAAAATAAAAAATAAAATAAATAAATAAGCACATCTGGAATCGTGCCATCAGTGAGAAGCCAGCAGAGATGTTCTAAGCCTGTGTTTGGAAGGTTGGTTCTGTCTCTCGCTAGATCAAATCCAAAATGGCTAGATCAAGCAATTTAGAGGAATCCAAGAACAGCAGCCTGTCAGAGAGGGGGCCGGAGTAACCCATCTGTTAATTAAAGTACACATTCGCTGTACACTTTGCTTTGGGTGAATGCACCTCTCTGATTGCATTTTGACACTGGTGCAGATGGCTCTGCCTGGCCGGGGAAGGGGTTTGGTTATCAAGCATAGATCAGTACTGACATCCAGTGGCCATAGAGAGTTATCTGCCTGAAGCTTGCATCTCTCTCTTCCCAGAATCCACTCAGTGTTTCAGACAGCAGGAAGGGAGTGAGAGGGAACAGTGCTGTTAGCTTTGGAGAACTGTGTGACCGTGTCCAGGGCCAAGGATCTCAGATCTGATTCCTCCTAATTTGCAAGATGTGCCTGAGTTATTTGAATGCTCACCCCAGAGTCGTAGGGAGAAATGGTAGCTATCACCAACACAGGGGTAAGGTCATTAAGATTAAAACAGAAGTGGCCACATAGCCTTCTAGAAAATGCACTGGGCTTTGAGTTAGAAACCTGGATTCAAGACCTGGGGCTGCTTCTGTGCCACCTGGAGCAAGTCCCTTGAACTCTCTGTGCTTTAGCTTCCTCGTCTTTGCAGTGAGGTGGATTCACCTGCTCTGCGGCCTTGTGAGGTGGTGGTAATGCCAAATGGAAAGCATTTTGTAAACTGTAAAGTGCTCTACAGCAAAGGCTGCCTGGGCAAAGGAGCTGATTTACAGGGCAGTGCAGTGTAGAGCTGTGACTCAGAAACACTGTGACTCTGGGGTCTTGGCCAGATGACAAATAACAGATCCAATTTCCAATGTCCTTCAAGCCGCAGAGGCTCAGCCTTGGCTTCCCAGGGCAACCTCACCAGAAAGGGCTTTCCACATTCTCTCTGGAAACAAGACTCTGAGGTGAAATCAGTAACTTCAGGGTCCACCAAGCTTCAAAAATTATACATCAAACAGGTTTTAAGAAAGAGAAGCACAGCGGGCGGTGGCCCACGCCTGTAATCCCAGTGGCTCAGGAGGCTGAGGCAGGAGGATCCCGAGTTCAAAGCCAGCCTCAGCAATTTAGCAAGGCCCTGAGCAACTCAGTGAGACCCTGTCTCTAAGTAAAATACAAAGTAGGGCTGGGGATGTGGCTCAGTGGCCGAGTGCCCCTGGGTTCAATGCCCAGCCCCCTCCCCCAACCCAGAGGAAAGATGCCATCCCCATTTTTTTCCCGTTAACGAGAGTCGGCATTAGCATTCGGTAGACTGGTACACTACTTTTTCATTTCCCTGCAATGTTTTTCTTGTATTTCCATTTATATTTGGAAGAAGAAATGATGAGGTGACCAGAGAGAGAGAAACAGCATGTGCCCAGGAGGGACCTGTAGAGGCATGAGGCCAGAGGCCCCAGGACTGACCGTTTTCCCAGCTATTTTAGTTTGTGCCATCGAAGTTCATAAATTACTAGAGCGGTTCTTCCCGAAGTTTAGTCTAGTCTGCTTAGTTGAGCTTAATTTAAAAGAAACAAGCTCAATTTTTTCATGTTTCCTTCAGGTATCAGAGTGCTTTGAAACAGAAGAAGTACTATGTTGCTTTTTGCAGATTTCCATGTAAATATATCTGTCAAGGAAAAAAAAGGCAGGCTAGCTAGTTCAAAACAGACAGGGGTTGATTGCAGTTTATACAATTATAGGACACTCTGGAAAAAGGTACCATTCCCAGTCCTATGGCATAATCAAGCTCCTGGGGGCAGCTGGCCCTTCTACGGCGGGCGAACCAGAAAGCTTCCATTGCAGCACGCTGCAAAATTGCTAACGGTGCCACACCCTCCACCCACAGAGGGACTAGTCATCGCTGAGACTTCTGTTAACACTGCCCAGTGCAGCCCAGCCCCCCGAGGCTGTGCCAACCAGCACAAGCAAAGCAGAGCAACTTCTATATCACTTACACCCTCCCAGTTCCCCACAAAGGATCCTGCAAAATCTAAGTCACCCTCAGAGTCCCCGCCGCAGAGGAGTCCAGGAAATGTCATTTTTCAGTTTCTGATGTCTGCCATATGGAAGGGATACCCTGAAGGAGGATAGAATGAGTTGTGAGCCCCCTAGCCCACCACACCTACCACCTCGGTTTATTTTTCTTTTATTTGGGAGTTATTTAAATTGTTTTAAATTGCAAAAGTAGTATATGTTTCACTATCAAAGATAACAAGTAATATGAAATAAAGTAAAAAAAAAGAAAAATTTAAAGTAACCTCCCCAATCCTGTTCTCCAAAGAGAATCATTATGAACAGACGAGAGAGTAGCCTGTCAGTGATTTTTGTGCATTACTTTTGTGGTGGGGGAAGGGAGTTGTACTCCATACTGTTCTGTGACTTTTCATGTCATTTGAATATATATCCTGGACTTCTTTCCATGAGAGGACTTGTGACTAACCCATTTTTTAAAAAGAACTTCTAAGTGGCCTATCAGAGAGATACCCTGCTGATGGAAAATGGACTTCTCTCTGTTCCCTCCTGTACGTAATGCAGAAGGAAGAGTTGTCTGGGCATGTGCAAAAGTCAGAGTTTTAGAAGGGAAAAACCTGAGCTGTGTTTTCAACTTTTCAAGTTGTGTTTTCAAGTTGTATTTTCTAAATAGCACAAAGTCAGGAGAGTCTGATTTTTTAAAACTCAAAAAAAAAAATTAGTGTAAGCCCTACAAATTTTGATTCATCAGGCTTTGAATCAAATTGAGGGGACCTTGGTTGTCAGCACGGCAGATTCACAGAGCTCCCTGTTCCTATGCCTAAGTGGCCTGCCCTCTGCAGAGAGAGACAGGCTGTACAGCTAGACAAGGACTGGTCCAGAGAGAAGCACCAAGAGCTAGAAGAGCAGGAGAGAGGACATGGCTTTGACCCTGGGGGTGGTTGAGTCTGGGGACATCAGAGACCTTGGGTTAAGAATCCCACTCTGCCACTGAGGGGATTCAGGGAGGCAGGAGGAAGGCTGCGGCACACTTCATCTGCTCCATCCTCAGTAGAGTTTGGCCAAGTGGGCACCAGAGGCTGCACACCGCCCCAAAGTGGGTTTCCTCCATAGCTGCTTTTTTAAAAGCTCCCTTTTCTCTGTGTAAGCCGAGCTGCCCCCAACACCTCGGCCAGCCCCCGTCTACGTTGGGCACACAATGACCTTAGCAACGACATCCTCAGTGGACACGTGCTGCTGAGTCCATTGTCTCCACTCTACTTCTCTCTCCAATAGGATTCTGATTTTCCTTTGGAGAATTCTCCCTCCTCCAGGGAATGGGGACAGATGGCTCTAAAATCTCCTTGCAATATAGTGGCCCACCTCAGCAAGTGGTTTATTTAAAAATGGCAGCAGATCTAGCCTGAATCATTAAGGAGAGGCAAATCCCAGCACTGTGCAAAATCTATGGGAAAAAAGAATACACCCTCTTTCTCTGAAGGTCTGAAACTGAGGCATGCTGCCACTGTATAGGAAGCCCAAAGCTTCTAGGGGTCATTTTATGAAACCTGAGGAAGGCAGTTTAAGAGGTAAAGCAATAACTTCAGAGACATCATTAGAGTCTGGATCAAGCATTACCTGAAGGCAGCTTTTTCTGCATAGATTTCTAAATTACATTAGCTATTGAACCTTCTTTATTGTTAAACTGGTTTAAGTTGGAGTTTTCCATCAATTGTGTCATAAAGAGGTTTAATGAAGAGATAGAACATTTTGCATATCCTCCACAGGGACTTTTATATAGCCTTTTCTCTTATGAGGCCACTGTTTCTAGTTGCCACCCCACAAACTAGTTGCTGCTGGCCTCTCAGTGAGAGCTCTCTGAATGCTTGTCCTTAGAAAGGTAACTTCAGCTGGAAAGCAGGAGGAATCAAAACAAGGGCCACTGACACCTTAGGATTCTGTGTTCCCTCCTGCGCATCTGGCTTCTTTCTCTCAAACCTGCTTCTCTTCAAGGCTGGAACTCAGCTAGGCTACCTCAGCTCTGGGCTCCTGTGTGGAGTTACCACTGCGAGGAAGTGGTTCATTTTCTCTAGTTCAAAATACAAGAGCCTCCAAGAACAACCCTGAGGAGCCTCATCGTGCTGCCAGAACACTTACTGCAGCTGGAAGAGCAAGGTACCAAGATGGATCCTCTTATTTTTGTTTTGACTTTTTGTCGGGGCGGGGGGAGCAAGATTCTTATAACAATGGTCTTATAAGCAATTCATTGAAGTAAGAAACGCAGTACCTTGGAAAAAGAGAGCAAAATAAAAAAATGGCAGAGGAAAGGGGAACTGGCAAGTCATAATAGAAATGTCCACAGCACCCCATCAAAGCTGTTGTGCACATCAGTTGACATGGGGTGCAGAAGAGCTTCTGAGCAGCTTTGATTCAAGCATGCAGGGGAATGCCTTCTGTCATGTGCGGATAGGAGTCCCTAGTAAAGCTAAGAGCCAGCAGCCAGGTGACCCAGTCCAGAACTTGGAGGCAGGAAGCTTGTTTGTTTTTTTTTTTTTTTTTTTTTTTTTTAATTTACTTATTGGTTCATTGAACACAAATGGAGTACAGCTGTTGTTTCTCTGGTTGTACACAAAGTAGAGTCACACCATCTGTGCGTTCATGCATGTACACAGGGCAATGGAGCTTGTTTGTTTTTTGTTTGTTTGTTTGTTTTTACAAGGTGCTGAGGATCGAACCCAGGGCCTCAGGCGTGCTAGGTGAGCATGCGCTACCACTGAGCCACAACCCCAGCCCAGCAGCTTGGTTTGTGACCAGTGTTGTGATTGGGCCAACTCACGCAGCCTCTCAGAGCCCTGACCTTTAAGGATGAAATGGTGCAACGCAGCCACGGTGCTCCCAACATGTAGAATTCTCATGGGACAGAAAGTGTAAAGCCCCATTATGAAAGTCTTTTCTGAAGATTTCAGCAGAGTCAGCAGGAGGAAACTCCAAAGTGTTGGACCACCAGATGAACAAGGTCCTAATTGTCCAAGAAAAAAAGTAGAAACTGCATAGACTTGACCTGGAATGTTTTCAAGATGTTACCCACAACAAAGAAATGCCAGAGAAGAAAACAGAAGAAATGCAAGCCCATTTCCCCTCCTGAAACCATTGTTCAGCTAATACATTGTGTCTTAATGCTGAAGAAACACTGAATCTATGAGTTCTTTGAGTTGCAGAGTACAACACTGCCTGGGGATTCTTCAGCCATTCCCATCCCTATGTCCTTCACTGGCCATGGCGTCACCAGCATGCTGGGTGTGTGACCTAAGTAGACAGGCTTATATTTATGGACATCATGCCCCAGATTTGTAGGACTGCCCCAGTTTCAATACCCGCCCCACTCTCTTCTCAGCACAGCCCTGCTCATCTGTGCCCTGTTGATTCTCTTCACAGGCTTCTCTCCCCTTGACACTTCCTCCCTTGCTCATTTCTTGGTTGACCTGTTTGTTTTCCCAAGCAGAATGTCAGCAGCTTAGGACAATCTTCATCTGTCCTGCTCATTATAGCGTCTTCAGCTCCTAAAACAGAACTGACATATGGCGGCCCCACGGCAATATTTATTAAGTGGAATTGAACTGAATCAAACGATTGAAAGCTATCAGACACGAGTCTATGCTTGTTTCATAGGACAGAGCCACAGCCCTTGGGTTCAGACCTTACCTTCCAGATGGGCCTCCCAGCAAAGCCATGAGTGAGCTATTATTCTTCCCATCCTGAAGATGAGAAAATAAATCTCACCAAGGCTCAATGGTTCACCTGACATCACGTGACTGGGAAGGGTGAGAACTGGACCTCCCCATCCAGTGCTTCTGCACCCCAGCACGTGCCTGTCAAAGCCAGATGAAGGACTGCAGAACAAAAGCTGCAATGAGGAGGTTTTGAGAACAGAAGGTGAGGAAAAATCAAAAGCTGTGCTTGGTTTAGTTGTGAAAGCTCTTCCCAGGAGCTTCCTGTAATTTCAATACAGATATTTTCAGGTTGCTGACCTCTTTTTGGGGGGGGGGGGGGGGTGCCGTACCAGGGATTGAACTCAGGTTTACTCAGCCACTGAGCCACATCTCCAGCCCCTTTTTTTGTATTTTATTTAGAGACAGGGTCTCACTGAGTTGCTTAGGGCCTCAATTTTGCTGAAACTGGCTTTGAACTCACAATCCTCCTGCCTCAGCCTCTCAAGTCGCTGAGGTTACAGGTGTGCACCACTGTGCCTAGCTGCTGACCTCTCTTAAGACATCATCTTCTACAGAGGCAGTGTTCTTTCTTAAGGTAGAAGTGAAGGGTTCTTTAAGGAAAAATAGTTCCTGGCATGACCAATGCTAGACTGGGCTTTGTTCCTGTGAATCTGGGCACTTTGGTCACAGCAATGGAAATGTAACTCAAACTCACTCAGACTTAAAGGAACTATCTCACCTCAATGCAGGAGGGATGGAGCTGCAGTTGAGCCATGGGAAAACTGAGACCAGGGAGGGACTCAGGTGCCACTTGATTCCATTCCCTCTTGCTGTGGCCCGGTTTTCTCCATGTGGTTGAGAACATGCCAACCCACAGTTTTTGTTCACATCCTGGTGCTGCCCACCTCCAGATGATTCCAAATCTGAAAAATTCCCAGGGAAGAACTCTGATTGGCTCAGCTTTAGCTAGGTGCTGGACCAATCAATTGTCTGGGTATGACATGGGTTTGAGAACACATAGCCCAGACTTGGTCCTACTCTGAGCCTCCTCCAGAGAAGGGCAGTTGCTGTGATCTGAGCATCTAACCCGTTGGAATCCCTCCCTGCACTTTGGAATCTGATAATTTCACTTGCCAATGACCTCTTCAATTACATTCACAGTACATTTATTCTTCATAAGTTAAAAACAAAACAAACCCCACCAAGCTCTTGACATTAAGTGTTAAGACAGAATGAGCTGATTGGTCTCTTAAGTCCCTGCCAACTCTTACCCATCTACAATTTCTGGGCGGCAGTCTCTCTATAGTCCCAACGTTCTCCCCCAGATCTGAGCAACCCTCTGATCTCTCCTCATCAAGCAGAAGGCAGGCACCCAGAAAGCCTGTGAGCCTGGAGAAGAAAATTGACTGGAGAAGTCAAAATTCAGTTGCATTGTGATCAGCGGGGAAAAAAAATACTGGCCTATAAACACAGTTCTTGGCAGAGTCCCTGCCCTCCAGCTTCCATCCCAGGAGGGCCACCTAGGTGAACCCAAAGCCCCTGAGGACTCTGCCCTAGAATCAGGCATTGGGATGTGCAGTGGCCATCTCTCCCAACAGGGGTGCCAGTGTGCCCACTCCAGGGGAAACCCAGGTCTCCTCAAAACACATACAGTCCCACTGATACAGAGCACACATAGCAAAGGGGGCAGCTGGGTGGTGCTGTCCTGCCCTCTGCTCTGCAGGACAGAAGGACAATGAAATTAAGGAAGCAATTGATGCTTCCTGTCAACAGGGGCAACACTCTCGGCAGTTTCTCCTGGGTCTTAAAATGAAGACAAATGGATGAATTCAGGTGTTTCTCTTGATGGTCTGGAGGCTCAGGCAGATGTTTTTGAATAACAAAAGAAGACTGAAACACAGTCCATTGTACCGGGATTTCAGGATCAGAAATGGGTCCAGTGCCTGCTGCCCCTAAGATTGGCTTATATTCTCCCCAGCGGTACCTGAAATGCCCCCATCAGGCCTTTCTTTGGCCTATGTACTGGGCCAGTTTAACAGTATATAGCAGTAGGCACGTGACACTTGTTTGCTATTTATAGGCAGGCAGGACGAGGTGTGGAGTTTCCATAAGGGAAGGCCTTTCGGAGCCAGGGAGGAGGTGATGCTAGAGTGAGGACTCGAGGAGGGATTACCAGTACAGGGAGAGCAGGGGAGAAAGCTATATGAATACTGGGCATTCTGGAAAATTCTTGACCTGAGCACAGCATGTGAGGTCAAGGGTAAGCTCACAAAGCCCTGGATATCACCTGAGGAGTTTAGATTATAACCCAGGAACTGAGCACCCCCAGGGTGCCCTTTCTGGGCAGGTCTGAGACCTGAAAAGAGGTGGGGGGGGGGGGCTGTGAGCCACACAGGTGCTGGAGCACAGCCTGGCAGGGACCTCTGTGCCTTGCCCTGGAGCTGCTGCCTCCCCGTGGGCCCCCACCTGATCACTCTCAGGCCCTTATCACAGTTGCCCAGCAGAGGTGAGTGATAGGAAAACCTGCGTGAAGGCCACCTACATGAAGATCCACAAGAAACCAGCCCAGCTGGAGAGGTGGTAGATAGCAGTTTGGAAGCTGGTGCATCAGCCCCAAGTCAGGGCTGCTGGTGGCAGGCCAGGATTAGACACAAGGGGCCTCTTGTGGCCCAGGAGGCATGGTGCCTGCCCCAGCCTCTGGGGCAGGGGCAGGGGCAGGACCAGGTTTATCACCTGCACCAGCCCCTCCTTTGCTGACAGTGCAGCTGACTGTCATGGGGGTAACAGCGGAGGTTGGCTCTTGGGCAGCCTGGAGAGCCACCTGGCTGCTTCCCTGCTCCCAGGAGCCATGGAGGCCCCAGGAGAAACACACATAATCAATAGGAGTCTGTAGTAATGGCTACCACCTCACACTCTCTCCTCCCCTTCCCTTTGGTGAGAAGTGACTCTGATTATTAATTTCTGGTTGCCTGTCATCGTTCCTGACTTGGAATCAATCTCCAGGTGTGCCAGGATGCTTTCTATTTCCTGCCCACTGCCTGCCTAGGCCTGCTGAGTTGGCAATCCTATTAGCAGGATTTGTTTTTCATTGTGTTTGTGAAATGAAATAAAATTTAAAAAGGCCCTGTCTCCAAAGAGTTCTTCTTGTCCCATATCTTTGGACACCATCAAGCTCTGAGGGATCATGAGGCCAAGAATGCTTCTGTGCCTTGGGTGTGAGTGGGCCTGGGCCACAGGCTGGATGGATCAAATCCTTTAATGAAGACAGGATCCTGTGTGCATGGGAGGAGATCCCCAAGAGGCATGCAGCTGAAATCATGGCCAAGAGGTCACAGCACAGGTCAAGGAACCCCAGGAAGAAGAGGGTTCCGGTCCCAGTTCCACCCCTACCACCCAATGAACTTGACCAAGCTATTCAAATTTTTTGTGTCACATTTTTTCATTTGCCAAGTGGGAACAGGGAACAGTTCCTTCTCCTGAGGAAGCCATGAGGGTTGAATGAAGTCTCACCCTTGGGCTAGAGCCCCACCCACTCTCCTAGGATCTCCTCCTCTCTGCACCTCCCAGTTCAGGCCCTTGTCAAGGCCCTTCTTTGGCCCCCAGACCTAGAAAGCAACACCACTTGAAAAATCTCACAATAGTCGACAGGCCCTCCACCTGGGGAACAGAGAAAGCTATTGCTAAGTAACTGGGCAATACAGTCTTGCTGAAAATCCATTTCCACTGGAACAGCCTCACTCAGCTCTGTTTTGAGAACAAGCAATAAGGTGTTTGATTTGTGAACACATTTAAGTCTTTGACTTCTCTAATTGCTACACCTTCCAATTTATGAGACAATAAAATCATGATCACGAGGAGTTGATTCAGCTTATTATAAGTTATTTGTTCCGGAAGTGCTCTGTGTTGGGCTTCCAGGGGGAAAATATATGCTTTTAGATTTGTCACTACCTATCTGACTCTGGAAGGACAGGTTGCCATGGGCTTTGGTTTTCCTTTTTGTACAAATGTGAGTTTCTGTATTTTTAGAACTCATTTGCAAATATGATCTGAAATATTTAAGTCATGGGAGGGTTCTGCGTTTTGATGATTTCAGTTGTCTCTGAAGTCTAGATTGTGCCGAAGGGGAAGCCCTCAGCAGCCTTCAAACACAACTGCGGGGTTCTCCGTCTGTTCAACCATGGGGGGGCTGAGTGTTACCTTTCTTCTGTGTTCAGCAAGAAGCCCCCAGAGGCAGCAGGCAGTGGCCCCAGAAAGCACTGGTGTGAGAGAACACAGGTGCTGGAGGGGCCCCAGCAAGAGCGACACAGGGGAGCCTCTCTTCTTCCCCAGATCAGCCAAAACCACCGCAGGGGACCCTGCCTGGGCCACAGCAGCAGCTCAGCAGCAGAAGGAAGGTACAGGCTTGGAAGGGGGCCTGCTCCCCCAGTTGCTCCCCCAGTTGCTCCCCTGGGTAAACTTGGACCTGTGTGCTCTTCTGTAAAATGGAAATAATCAGTAGCTTGCTATGAAGACTTTTTACATAATCAGTGGGATCGTCATGATGTAAGAAAAGGCCCCTTTTAGAGATATTTACCAAAGATATAGGGATGATAGAACTTGAGATCTTGGATTTGCTTTAAAATAATTCAGCAAAAATAGTGGGGGTTGATTCCATTTACATCAAGTTCAGGAACAGGCAAAAGTAATCTATGGTGATAAAAATAAGAACATTGATTTCCTTTGGAAGAGCACCAGGGAACTTTCTGGAGTACGGAAAATGCTCTACAACTCAACTTGATTTGTAGATGATAGCATGGGCATAAATATTTCTCAAAACTCATTGACCTGCAAGTGGTTCAGAAGAAGAATAATAGCGTCTGTGTATTCAGAAAAATCATTAACAATAGTGAGTGTATAAAGTACAACACAATCCTAGAGCAGGTGTGGTAAAAAATGTGAACATTTGGGCAGTCAGTGAAGAGGGCATGTGAACTATTATTTTTGAAATAATTTGTTAAAATTATTGTAAAAATATATATATAATTGTTGCTTTGTTATTTTTTTCATAATAACAAAAACTTAAAAACTCATCAATCTGTTTGCCTAAGATTGATGCATTTTGATGTATATATGTTAATCTGTCAAACGAAAATTTAAAAAGCTGGGGTAGGAAACACTGTAGCAAAATCTTAATAAATGTTGAATCTGAGTGACAGATACGTGAAGATTCATTATATATTCTTTCTACTTTTGTATATGTTTGACTCTTTTATTATGCAAACATAATTTTTAAAAGTTAAAACAATCAAAAAATATGCTTAAGCTCCCGTGCAGTGTGGGACACAGGGTGGCTCTCTCCCTGTGTCCCAGCTCTCCAGGGCTGTCCTGCACCCTCTACTGGGACTGTCAGCGGGTGGCGCATATGTCATGCTGCTGAGGTTGGCATTGCTTGTAACTGTGCTTGATGAAAAATGCACCCGCCCCAAGCTGTTTTTCTCTGACCTTGACCTAAACTGGGGTGAAATAAATCGGAGATGTGTGTCCTTTCCAAATGCCCACTTCAGCGAGTCCCTTTGCCCTTTGCCTGGGTGTCTTCTGCAGACTGAAGCTGCTCTAGGGCAGCTGCAGCCATGGCAGGAAACAACACAGAGAACAAAGACAGACATTTAAACTCGGGGGGGGGGGGGGGGGGGGGGGGGGGGCGCAAGCAAGAGCCACTCTGGATATAATTTCACTTGTATATGATAAACATTTGTCTTGGGCTGAGACCAGAGGAAGAAGTGAGGTCTGATAATGACCACTGAGGTCAATCAAACACATTTCTCAATAAGGTCTCCATTTTTATAAGGAGTAGGGTGGCTGAACAGGATCACAACCCTGGGGGAGGGAGACCTGGCTTCTTTCCACTACAGCTCCCTGTGACCTTGGTTGAATCACCTCCTCCTGCCTGGGTCTCTTTCCTCCACTGACAGCTGATGTTTTGAACAAAAGGAACCCTTGGGACATTTCATCTTTGCGGATTTGGGGAACAAACCTTGAATGTTGGGTAGAGAAGGACTCCAGGGCAGGGGTGGGCAGCAACGTTGGCCCACGAGTCCACCCAGAGTTGGAAGCCTGGAAAGAATCCAGAACCCAAGTAGCAGAAGAAGTGGGGGCGCAGGCAGGTGAAGGGTTGGGGAGACTCCTGGTGTGGTCAGCTCTCCAAATCTTCAAGAGAACTTGAAAATCCAGATTTTTAGTCATTTTCAAATGACAATTATTGCAAACACTTTTATAAATGTCATGTGAGCCTAACAAAAATGTGTGGACAGAATTAGGTCTCTAGGCTGTTTTTGGTGTGACATCATCCACTCTCCCCTTGGCAGGGGACTAGATAGGGGTCCCTGATCTTTTCAACCTCAGGGTTTTGCAACTCACTTAAGTCTAAGAGATCACTGCCTCAGAGCTAAAGACAAATTTTAATGATAAATACTTTAATCTGTGTAGCTCTCAAAGAAATCATTTTCAAACATTTTGTCATTGAGTGAGCTATGACATTAACATAGATCAAACATGTCTATGTCTTTCCACAATGTCAGAATTTATTAAATAGCAATAAAGTCACAAGCTAGGTCACTTTCCATTGCTATTCATTGAGTACTTGCGGGTCACCTAGTAGTCAAGGTGGGTGATCTTAACTACTTTTATTCCAATCTCAAGCACTAAAATCTGTAACACTCAAGACACACATATCAAACTTGCCACAATTACCAATGTATAACAGAAAGGCTAAGAAGGGGTTAAGGTGGCCCAGGGGCTCAGGAGGCTGAACTGAGAGCAAAGGCAGAGAGCAGCTAGGAAAGGGAAGCTAGGAATAGGCAGTCAGATAACATGACAAAGCAATGGAAATCTCATTCAGGACTCAGAAGTGTGGGAGTAGTGGGGACACAGGACTGGACAGATGCAGTTTCAGAGTGTCAGCTTGAGGTGTCGACTGGAAGGGGCTGTGCATTGTCTTTACAGGAAGGAGAAGCTACGCTGAAGCCCAGGGGCAGAGAATCAGAGGTTCGCCATGGGGGCGATTTTCCTGGGCAAGCCTCACAGCAAGTGACCCGGTGAGGGGTCAGTGTGCCACTGTGTCCAGTTCTGGGGAGCTCCTCCTTTTGTGGGTCTCGGGTGAGTGGGTGGTCTGGTGTGTTTGATAAGCTTATGGGCCTGGTTTTTCAGATATGGGTTTGATATACCCATCCATCCATAAGCTTCTAATTTAATTTAATTGCTAAGTTAATAATTGGTCATTTTTATTAGTATGATTCATTTATTTATCAGTTTGTACCCTATGCTTGTGCTAGGCAGATGGTGATTGTTTACTCAGTTTGTTTGGTACAAACTGAGTATAGGGTCATTCTACCTCAGTGCTTACATGCAAGATGGAGTAAGTCAAGGGCACATTACTGCTTTATAATTTTTTTTTTTTTTTTTTTTTTTTTTTGCGGTGCTGGGGTTTGCACCCAGGGCCTTGTGCTTGCAAGGCAGGCACTCTGCCAATTGAGCTATATCCCCAGTCCTACATTACTGCTTTATAAAATGGAATAACTCAAGGTTAGGCACAATCTGAAAACTACTGTCCTATTCATCGTGGCGTGACCCAGAGCAGGGCACAGCCTGATTGCCACACTTCCTTTTCACTACTGCCCACCACCAAAAGTCCATTTTACTTTGTGAGTGGTCACACACAGACACACACACATATGTGCATAATGAAACCAAAAGAAGAGTTATATAGAAAACAAAACTTATCCCAACTGCTTGCGACACAAACGGGTCTTTTCCATTGTATTTTATACTATTTCATTTTAATGCTGGGGCAACCCATTACAGTGATTTCATGGATTGTGGTTGAAAAACATTACTTTGGAGTTGTGCAAGGCAGGCCCTCTCTGCAGAGTTACTCCAAACGTATAGAACAGCATTTTTTTGATGAGTATTATGTTTTATTTGAAGTTTTTAATGTAAAAAAAAAAGTACACAAATACAGATTACATTATAATGACCAAAGAAGTACTCTACATGACAGAACTCAAAACAAAACAAATTGATAAAAGTAATTGTACCAGGGACTGGGGATATGGCTCAGTTGGTAGAGTGCCTGCCTTGTAAGCACAAGGCCCTGGGTTCAATCCCCAGCACCGCAAAACAAAAAACGAAAAAACAGTAATTATACCAGCATAAAACAAGCATAATACCTGACACAGCCAATCCAGTCTGTGTATCTGGGCCACATGCTCATGCAGATTAAATTATTTCCTAGAACACAAATACACCAGCCCTTTTGACTGTTCACTGCCTTATTGCCCCGGTGAGTATTTTGGGAGAACTTCTCTTTTAAGGCTGTACCTAAACCTGAACCAGTAGTTTCCCATAAGCTGCTCCATTTAAAAAAAAAAAAATTTATATATTTTTTTGGTTGTGGATGAACCTTTACTTTTACTTATTTTTATATGGTGCTGAGAATCGAACCCAGTGCCTCACACATGCTAGGCAAGTGCTCTACCTCCGAGCCACAAATCCAGCCCTAAGCTACTCCATTTTGAGTTTAAGTGCTCAGGTGGAATGAGTCTACCTTGTGTAGTATACATAGTATAAGTAAACAACCACCACCTGCCCGGCACAATCATAAGGCACAGACCCATAAATGAATTAATGGTGCTAGTAAGAATGCTCACCTGTGAACTCACCAGATTAATCAGAAGCATGTGGATGCATGGATGTATCAAACTCCTATCAGAAAAACCATGAACTTATTGAAAACACCAGACCACTGAATGAAGCAACCCCCTCACTGGAGGCCCGTATCAGGAGGAGCTCCCTGAGACTGGACACAGTGGCACCCTGACCCCATCACCTGGTCTCTCGTCACAAGTCTTGTCCAGAAAAAATCACCACAGCAATGAACTTCTGAATCTCTGTCCTTGGGCTTTAGCAGAGTGTGGTTGCTTGTGCCCATGACAACCACACAAGACCCACTCCAAGCTGACATCTCAAGCTAACACTCCACACTGACACTGAATTGCCATCTGTCTGGACTTCGGCCTAGAATAAGGTCCTGTACTTTGACAGCTCTGCACCCGGAACAAGTTCTTCCCCTGGTTCCTACTCTTATCTGACCATCTATTGTGGCTGTTTGCATTCCTATCTGTTCTTTGCCTTTGCTCTCAGCTCAGCCTCCGGAGTCCCTGGTGGCTGCCTTAACCCTTTCTTAGCCTTTCTATGATCCATATATATAATTGTGTGAAGTGTGACATGTGATCTGAGTGTCATAGATAATAGAAATTAAGATTAGAATAAAAGAACCTGTGGTTGCCCAGTTTAGGATTACCAGGTATCCCACAAGCGTTGGGTAAACTGTCACTGATGAAAGTGGTGTGGCCTGTGAATTTATTGTTATTCAATAAATTCTGACATTGTGGTAAGACACAAATGGGTCTGGTCTATGTTAGTGACACAGCTCACTCACAACCAGAGTTCACATGTACTTAATTCCCATTTAATTTTCTGTGTCACCTTCTAAGACAGGAATTATCATCCCTGTTTTACAGAATTTAAAAAAAAAAAAAAAACTTCACAATCTGGATCGAGATGGTTTAGGTTTATTTTGTTTATTTTTTTTTTAATCAAGAAAAACAAGAATAAGAGGAATAAGAGACTTCAAAGGATCACATGAAAGAGAAAAAGTGCCAGAGGCAAAGTGATCAAGGAGAACCTTGGGGAGGTTCCAGCAATGGCATCCAGGGCATGTTCCGGGGTGCATGCAATTTAAAGCCTCCTCCTGGCCCTCCTGTGAAATCTGCCATAAAACCTACAAGGCTCCCCGTGGGGCTGGTGAGTAGCTCCTTCAGGGAGCAGCCGGATTTATCATCCAGATGACCCAAGCAGACTCAGAGGGAACAGAGGCTGTGCTGCAACCTGGGAGGATGCTCATGTCTAGATCACAGTCATGAACTTGAAATTCCAGCTCCCAGACTCACCATGGTGGGTGACTGTCAGCTATAGGGGAAGAGAGAATGGGCAGGATCTAAATCCAGATCTATCTGACTTCCAAGGCTGGCCTGGGAAACTGTCCCTATTCTCTACCATCTCCCACTTCGTTGTTGAACTGACAAGTTATGTGTCTTCTCCACAGGCGAAGATCAGAGGGAGCAAGAACAGAGAGAGGCCAGCCAGGGATGTCAGTGGAAAACAGATATGGCACCAACTGGGTTCTTAAGACATGAACCTTACTCGTAGCTGGACCAGTCAGCTGAGTCTGATGGTATTGTTTCCATTAATCTTGCTGCAGACATCTGGGCTGAGGATAGAGATGGGACATCCCATTCAGCCTAGCACAGCCCAGCATGACCTCATTAGCCACCTGGGCTGTATTCTCTTTTATTTGTGTTCTACCTCTGCCTCTACCTCTAGATTCCTAAAGAGAGCCAGGGGAGGAGGGGATCTGTTCACAAAGCTCTCGGTAATGATTTCAGACTTCTGCTTTGGTGGCTTTCTGCTTTCTCCAAAGTCAATTGTGCTGGTGTGATATAGACATGGTTGTAGGGTAATGCTGAAAAGCCCCGGTACCTTAGATTAGCATCACAAAAGTCAATTAACAAGGCAATTTCTCCCCTTGATTTGTATTTGTGTATTATTAATGAACTACAGGACCTCCTAGTGCCGTCAATTAGCTGAGGTAACTGGGGAGCAGAGTACAAACATTTTCCCCCTTTAATGGCCCCAAACATTTATCTCATACAGAGAAAACTATATACAAGCCCAGGGAGGACTCCCTGTTCCTACAGCCAAGGAAGCACGTCAGAGTAGCTCTGATAAATATTGATGTTTATTTATCAAAATGCCACGGGCCATCCTGGCTGACTGCCACCCCCTGCCACCCTGGCAGAGTCTTCAGCGGCAGGATTCATTATGCAAGGAGATGCCGGAACCGCAATGCCTTTGCTGAAGGACCCTCAGCCCTTGTTTCCTGAATACAAGGAAAAAAAAAAAAAATAGGGGAACCGCTGTCCTGACCCTCAAAGGTTGGATCCAGCTAAAGAAGCTACGTTCTCCTTTATCGAAGGAACAAAACACACTCATTGGAGGCTTTCAGCTGAAATAGTGCATTTGGGAGGTCTGAGTGCACCCCCACAGTATGGCTTGTTACAAATTAATGCCATTAAGAAACTGTGCTGCATACAAGTTCCAAAGCATTAACATGAACACACCTCTGGCCGCACATCTGAGTCACCACTAAGCAACTAATATGTCCAAGCCAGTGGGAAGAATACCCTTAAAGAACAACCCCACTCACCTTTATCTAGGCAGCATGATTCAGCCTCAAAATGTTTGGAGACTGGAGCAAAGTATAAATTAATAAGGTCTATGTATTTATTCCTTTAATAAATATTTAGCAGATGCTTATCATGTAGATTCCAGGTGCTGGGCACAAAACAAACAGAAAAACACAGTCCCTGGAGGACTCCAGAGCTTTGTTGGGAGGCAGACAGGTCAGAGAGCATGATAAGCCGGCTGTGATGGGGATGTGACCCCAGGCTCCTGGAACACACTGGAAGGAATGGTCTCTTAGGATTGGCCAAGAAGGTGTCCTGGGGAGAAGTCAGGCACCTCCTCCTCACATCCTCTACTTTTCGCCATGTTGATCCCACTCCAGGGTCCAGGGTGACAAGCTTACTCCTGCAGGTGGCATCTCTGGCTGCAGGCCTCAGGCACACAGGTCTGAGGTGGTCAGGTGTCAGATGGAAAAATCTCAGGTGGGCATCTTCCTTTGCTGGAAGAATCCCATCTGCCTCTTTTAGTAACAAGATAAAAGAATACACAATAGCTCCTCTTTGCAACATTAATTTTCATTCTGGCAAATCTGTTGTTTTCTAAGTCCTTAGTCCTGTTAAACCAAGAGCATCTTCATGTACTATGGATGAGGCTGACACAGGGCCCTGGGGACTCTCGACTGGGCCCAGGATTTGAGGGACTTCTTAAAACACTCTGGAGAGATCTACAAGGGGTCAGAGACTGGGTGGAGAAACTCAAGCAGCCTCTTCTACCTGCAGATGACAAGAAGCAGAGCATGCCTGCCTGCTGGCCCATTCCCTCACAACGCCATGGGTGGACATACAGACATTTTATGAGTTTCAGCTGGGACAGCATAATGAATATCTGCGTGCTCTGTTCCTGTCACTGGAACATCCCCCTCCCAGCCTCCACCTCCCTCCTTCACCCAGTGAAACACCCACACACAACCTTCAGATCTCAGGGGAACATCCCTTCATTGGAGAAGCTGTCCCTGACCCTCGGGCTGTTGCCCAAGTTATTCACCTTCACCACACAAAGGTGCCTCTTCTGCATGGCCTTTCATAGCTTGCAATTATGCATTCATTTGTGTTATTTTCTTTCATCTCTGCCTGCCTCTCCCAAGAGTATAAACTCCACGTGGGAAGCCCAGTGTCCACCTGTTCCCCTTTGTAACCCACCCTCCAGCTCAAGGCCCAGCACTTGGTCCACACTCAACAGATTCTCATTGACTATTGAATGAGCATCGAGTAATGGGATTCCTCCCCAGATCCCATTTCTTCTGTTGTGCCTGGATTGGATTTATTTGCTTTGAGGCTTTGCTTTGAAGATAGAAAATTTTGTAGTCAAAGGCAAAGTCCTCCAACCTCCAATATCTCAGGTACCACTTGGCCTCAAGGAGTCATGTGAAAGCAGCATGTAAAAATAATGAACTGGAAATTGTATTAAGTTCTGAATCCAAAACAAAGCAAATATGACCCCAGTAGGAGCATGCATTTGCTATTTCAGGGAGAAAACTATAATAGGTAAAAATCAATAGGGTTTTTGTTCCAGTAGATTAACTTCATGTTTAGAGTAGGAAGAGAATCTAAATGGACGGCTTTTCTATAGCTCTTTCCTCCTCTGTAAAATGACGCAGAGAGAAGAGTTTGAAGAGGCAGGTTAGAAGGCCAAGGACATTGTCTAATTCAGGAGAGAAGGAAGATGTGAGGTTAGATTCTCTCAGACCTGTCACACTGGGGTCAGGGGGAGTTTAGCCCACTAGTTGTCTGCCCCTCAAAAATGTCCTTGCCATTCCAGTAGAAACCAGCAAAGGTGTCTACCAGTGAACTCCTGATCCCAGACAAAGGTCCCCAGACCTTTGGGGAGAGTTGATTATGCCAAGGAGGAGAGATCCTCTCTCTCTCTCTCTCTCTCTCTCTCTCTCTCTCTCTCTCTCTCTCTCTGGAGTCAGACCAGAACCGTCTGTTGCTCTGTTAGGCACTTGGAATAGAATGCGATGACAGGTCAAGTTCAAGGTTTGGTTGCATGAAGAACTAGAGAGAGCGAGTTTGCAGAAAAAGAAAGAAAAATGACAAAGGAGGAGAAGTCAGGAGTTCACGAATGAGGAAGTCATTCCATTTCCAACTGTCCAGGTCCTGGGCCTCATTCCTTATGAGATCAGCCTGAACTTCCTGTCCTTGGAATCATAATATACCTTCCGGTCTTCCTGGAAAACCCCTCTCACCACTTTTCTTCTTACCACAGATGGTTTGTGTGTGTTCCTGTTCCTTGTACATTAGCTTCTTGTGGCTGTTGTAAAACTTGCCCCAGCCTGTGTAGTTTAGAAGAGCAGGAATGTGTCTCTCGCTGTTCCAGAGCCTAGAAGTCTGGAATCAAGATGTCAGCAGAGTCAGGAGCCCTCTGAAGCCTCTAGGGGAGAATCCTTCTCTACTCCCTCCAACTTCGGGTGGCTGCAGGTGCTCCTTGGCTTCTGACGGCATCGTTCCAATCTTTGCCTCCATCTTCACATGACCTTCTCTCCTCTGGGTCTTCTCTTCTGTCTCTGACAAGGTACTTGTCAAAGGACGTAGGACACCCCTGGTTAACTCAGGATGATCTAGATCCTTTACTTACTTACATCTGCAAAGACCCTTTTCTCAAAGGAGGTCACACTGATAGGGTCCAAAAGTTAGGACTCAGACATATCTTTTGGGGTGCCATCAATCAACTCACTGACACCCTGCAGCACACTAAGTCCTGAGTTTGCCAAGTATTCCTGACTATCCTGGCAAGGTGACAGTGGCCAACTGATACACAGCCCACAACAAAAATGGTTTCTGAATTCTAAATGATGGATAAAATAATAAAGCAATATGTGTTGTGTTTTTTAAGGGCAATGTGTTTTGTGGCACTTCAATTTGGAATATTCTGGGATGGAGTTGAGTCTTGCTCTGTCACATTGGAAGTCACCGTCTTCTCTGGTATCCTGTTTTTGCACTGATGATAATAATTACAGCTAAATGACTGCCTCCCCATACTGCTAGGTGCCAGCCACTTTGTGTGGCTCTTTACATTGGACGTCACATAGAATCTTCACAACGAGCTTCCAGAAGCGGGTTTATTATCCCCAAGAGCCATACCCAAGCTGGTACCCACATGATGCTTTTCACCCCAGGATGCCCTTTACGGAGTCCCAGCACAGTTGAGGACTGTGGGGCGATGGTTCTGGCTTCTCCCAAGTTCATGTTGAGTTTGATTCTCCATTGTGATGGAAGAATGGAGAAGGAAGTGGAGTCTCAAGAAGTGATTAGATCATTAAGAGGGGTTAATGCCTTTCTCACAGGACTGGATTAATCTCATAGAACTGGATTCGCACATAAGAGTATGTTGTTATCAAGTCTGGCCACCCCTCAGGTTTTGTCTCTTCCACATGCATTCTCTTGTCTTTCTGACTTCCACCATGTTATGAAGCAGCACGAAGCTCTAACCAGATAGGATCACCAATCTCAGACTCCTAGCCTCCAGAACCATGAGCTAAAATTAACCTTTTTCCTTTATAAATTATCCAGTATTTGGTGTTATGCTTATAGTAACAGAAAATGGACTCAGATATGTGGGCAAACACCACAATGTGCCAACCTTTGTGTTTGGTGCTTCATGTCAGTTATCTCATTTGATCTTTCTAGCTCCTCTGACTGGAGACTGGTACAGAAGGCTGATCCCACTAGCCAGGGCTTCCCATGGATATAAACTGCAGAAGTCTGTAAGACAAAATACCTAACATTCCTGCTTCTCAGGCCCCAGGGGACCACCCCTCCAGGTCTGCTACAATAACTTAAGGAAACATGACAATGATAGATTCCAGAAAGGCAACTACAGATGTTAAGTCAGAAAATACTCCCTGGATTAGAATATTCTTCCTGCAGGAGAAGCGACGACTGTCACTTTTCAGGTTGTGGATCTGGATGGGAATGGAAGTGAGGCTGTCTCCCAGGCACGGGTCTCACTTAGCAATTTTTCTACCCTAACCCCCCGGGGGGAGGACTGCCTTTCAAAGGCCTCATGCCAATCTCACAGTTTCTTTCTTCCTCCTTATTGCCAAAGGTACTCCTCTCCTCCTCTACCCTCCGTGTTGAGGACACAGCTCAGATCAAGATGCAACCTTCCTTCTTCCCTTATTGCTCTCCACGTAACTCCATCTACATGGTCACCCAAGTTGGCCCCAGGATGCCTCCTCAATTCCCCTTTGACCTCTGCCCAGGGCCATCAGTCATCATGTTCTGCCTATCTGTCCCTCAGTGTCTTCCTCCCCCTAGTCCCTCACTGTTGTGGCCCTGGATTAGGTCCCAGAACTCCATGCCTCTGTCAGTTATTTGTTTTGTCTTGCTCCTTTGTGATCACCCCTGGCCCCCATTAGCCTTCAGCAGCCATTTTCAAAATATGTCCAGAGGAACCCTGGTTGAATGAGTCTTGGGATTTTCATGGACTAGTAAAGAAATTATGCCTGAGTTTCAAACAGATTGGGAGATAGAAATGAAAAGATTGCCTTTATCACTGATAAAGTTTTGTTGGAGGATACAGCTCAGGTCTGACCTCACTACTTGGTGACAAGTCCCTGAACAAAACCACACATGCCCCAGGCAGTATTGCATTTCTCCTTCTTGGGAAGTGGCTGTGCTTTGAGAACAGGGTCCCCAGGTCTGGCCCGAGCAGCGTGAATTAACTCGAGGACCCAGGGTTTAAGTGCACACCATGGGATACCAACCTTGAGAAGGGGTGGTCTGGGAAGAAACTTTAGAAATTGGGAAGAGAATTTAAATGGTCAAATGCCTTTAGAGGAACCAGCACACATTCTGTCTTGACATCAGCATGTTTGAGGCTCCAGCTCTAGAGGGACAGTAGAGAGAGCTTGCTTCTGGAGCTTAGCCCACTGTTCCCCCAAATCATGCAGCTAAAAATCCCTTTGGAGGTGGAGAGTCTTCTTTTTATTATTTTTTTTTAATTATACATGACAGTAGAACCCACTTTGATATAATTATACAGGAGGGAATATATCTTTATTTTTCACAGTGTAGATTCACACGATTCATAGAATCTTACATATACATAGGGTAATACTGTCTCAGTCTACTATCTTTCCTTCCCCCACCCCCTTCCATCCCATTTTCCTCTACACCATCCAAACTTCCTTCATTCTTTTCTTATCCCCCTCACAACCCCTGCCCCCATTATGTATCATCATCCACTGATCAGAGAAAACATTCAGCCTTTGGTTTTTTGGGCTTGACTTATTTCACTTAGCATGATATTCTCCAACTCCACCCATTTATCAGCAAATGCCATAGTTTATTCTTCTTCATGGCTGAGTAATATTCCATTGTGTATATATACCACAGTTTCTTTATCCATTCTTCAATTGAAGGGCATCTAGGTTGGTTCTATAATCTAGCTATTGCGAATTGAGCAGCTATGAACTTAGATGTAGCTGCATCCCTATACTTTGCTGATTTTAAGACCTTTGGGTATAATCCAAAGAGTGGGATAGCTGGGTCAAATGGGGGTTCCTTTCCAAGTTTTTTGAGGAATCTCCATACTGCTTTCCAGAGAGGCTGCACCAATTTGCAACTTGGAGATGGAGCATCTTATGTTCCTATTTGAAAGAAACTCCATCAGAGGAAGGCTGTTGACTGCTCTGTGCCATAGGAGGAGGAAGGGGAAGAGTGATGGATATGATTGGAGAATGAAGGGTGGGGGTTCTGGCCCCTCTCCCCCTTTCTTTCGCTAGGGTTTTCCTATGTGGATCTTTGTGTTTCATTTTTGTTATATAACACACAGTACCCCTAAAGTTTCTACTAATGTTTTGTTTTATTTTGACCCTGCATGGATCATTTAAGCATTACTTAAAAAGCTTATGATTAGGATAGAGAGAAAGGAATTCTTGATTTCACGAAACAAATGCAAATTATTCAAGCTTTCCATGTGACCTCTGAGCTCTGAACCCCTCTGGCAGGGGTTCACAAGGCCATTTATACTGGCCTTATGGTAGAAAGTGATATGAAATCCTCCCAAGGATTCTTTGCAAAGTAGAGTCACATGGAGTAGTTTGAAAGCAGAAGACTCCTGACCTTCCTATTGCACTGGAGGCCTGGGTCAGTGTTGTCCATTCTTAGTATTAAATGTACTAGGAAATTGCCCGTGGTTGAAAAGACAGTTTGGCTCCTTTTCCTGAAGAAAGGGATCCCCTCCAACCCATCCCTGTGGACTTTTGAGGCAATCTAGCAACATGCAAGAAGGAAGGTCTGCCGGCTAAGTGATTTTGTGGAAAGGACTCAACCTCCATCATTCTAGGGATGCTCTTGATCACTCCCATGCTGATGGGAATGACTATAATAAGGCATGTGGTCTAAAATGGGCAGGATCGATGTTCTTAGGCCAGCGCTTAGTCTGTCTTCAGTCCAAAGATATTTTGGTCTGAGCCAGGAAGTGAGACAGTGAGGGTAAAAACATCTGAAAACCATGAGCATCTTCCACCTATTGATCCAAAGGTAGCAGAGGATGTCAAGAGCCCAAGTGTGGTTTGAGAAAAGTGGTTTTTGTGCAAATGAGAACAGAACCTTCTGGAGGTTGAATGAGAGTCTAGGTCAACTTCTCTAGAGTTCCAGGAAAGAGGAGTTTTGACAACCAGGGTTTATTTAACCAATACATTCAAGCATTCGAGAAAATTCAGTTCTCACTAGGATTTTTAAAAAAACACATGTGTATAAGGTCCTGCAAGATTTCTTAGTAAACCTATCCCTGTCAATGAACCCAATAATCATCAATACTTCTCTCCAGTTTGCAAAGGAAAGACTTGCCCACAGATGAGCTGAAACTTTCAGGATCAATGGTTTGAAAATTTGAGTGTGTTCTTTTTCCCAAAGGAGTTCATACGGATCCAAATCATTCATTTGACACATGTTGCATTCCTGGGCATGGGGCTATAAAGACAGATGAGGTTATTGTCCCTGCCCTCAAGGAGCCCAATCAAGTAGGAGTGACAAGCATCTGAGGAAATTAAAGGACCTAGTAGAGTGACAGAGGCAAGGACGGAAGTACACACAGAGAACAATGAGGCCCAAAAGAAGGGGTGGTCAGAATGCCTCGGCACCTTCAAGAACAAAGAGGGAGTCTGACGGGGGCGTAGAGGAGGTCCATTCGAGACAAGTACCTATGCAAAGGCACCAAGGTACAAAGTCTTAGCATTCTAGGAATCTCTAATGGTCAGTAGGATGTGGACAGAAGTGAACAGAAAGACATGTAAGATGGAGGTGAAGAGGGAGAGGCCAGATCTTTCCCATATTGATTCAGATAATTACTGAGTACCTACTAGGTACCAGGCAGGTACTGTTTGATACAGAGAATAAGACCAAAGTAGTTGCTGCCCTTATGAGGTTTGCATTCTGGTGGGATGAGACAAAAAATAAACAAATAAACAAACATAATTTCAGATGATAATGAGTGCTATAAAGGACATAATCAGGGAAATGGGGGTCGGGAAGCATGGTGGAAAGCAAAACCTGGGAATTCACTCTGGGTCAATGACTTTTGTAGACCTGAAGAATATGAAGGGCAGAGAGAGATAAGAATGAAGGCCCTGAATCTGAAGGTCTCTATCATTTAGGGAACAGAGAGAGAAAGAGGAGGTAGCAAAATCAGAGATTTAAGACATACATTGGGAGAGGATGGAGTAAGCAACTCCAAGAGGGAGAAAAAGAATATGAAGGAGACGAAAGGCCTGGATTACAGTCATTCATCTTTTACTTTGTATTTTAAAATAGGTGATCATCTAATTCCTGGGTAAAGACAGCAGACTGATCCCAAGAATCTAATATTTCTTTTTATGAATGCATAAAGAAATTGCATATCCACACAATGGAATATTATTTGGCCATAAAAAAAGAACCAAGTACAGACACATGCAACAACATAGGCGAACCCTGAAAATGTGGCAAGAGCAAGAAGCTTCAAAAGACCATAAAAAGGGTTTCTTTTATGTGGAATATCCAGATTAAGAAAATCTCTAGAGACATAAAGTCATTAAGTGGTTTCTGGGTTGGGAGGGAACAGGGAGTGACTATTGATGCATATAGGTTTCCTCTTAGGGTGTTGAAAAATTCCAAAATTAGACTGTGGTGATGCTGACACACTCTGAATATATTTTAAACTGATGAACTTTACACTTTCGATGGATGAATTTTATGGAATGCAAAAATGTCTCAGCAAGGCTATTTAGAAATACCATTAATCATAAGGATATTGGCAAAACATATAGATATTGGCAATATTTTTGTAACACTGCAACATGTTTCCCCATCTTATGACTCAAGACCCTGCAGGTGATTTTTCAACTTGCTATAACCCTGCAAAGCATGTTGGTCTTCAAAAGATGAAGTAAGCCAGCATTTTGTAATTAAAGGTTCTCCAAAGTTCAGCAGTGGGGTTTGTACACAATCAGAAAAGTAGGTCAACAAAGGTTGCTCTTTAATATTTTATAATAACCCTGTAACACACACTTATTAACTGTTTACATGGGGTTAATAAGATTTATTTGTCTTTTGGCGTGAACCTGAAGAATAAGCAGAAGAAAGATGGTCAGCCAGGGGTTCCACTGAATTTTTCTTTGCAGTGTTGATTGTCCAGTTCCTTTGGATGTTGGGTGGAAGGGACTAAGAACTGGTGTTCTTACAAGGTCAGAATCTGCACACCTAGCTTGGAATAATGTCCCTGTCAGTAGCTAATGACCTTCTGCAAGCCACATAGACTCTCTGAGCCTCCATTTCCTTCTCTGTAAAATGGGAATTCTATATCTCAGTTTTTATTTGAAGATCTACCTTAATGGGAATCAAACAGGGAATTGATCCCAGGGCCTCACGTGGGCTAGGTGAATGCTCTACCTCTGAGCTACACCTCCAGTCCCATTTTCAAAAGGCCTTTAGTAAGCATCTGTGAGTATTCCTGACGTGTTGGCATTTTCTGCGGAACAATCTTCTCTTTCTTTCCCATTAGCTTTTCATCTGGATGTGTTTATTATTAAGTTACTCATCGAGTTCTTTTCTGAGAGTCTGCTATCAGTCAGGAAATGAAGAACTAAAGCCCCTGATTGCCAAGGATGAATTGTTTTATCACATGGGGTCTCCTCCTCCTCAGCAGAAGCCAGAGTCAGAGCGAGCTGCTGAGCTGCTGCAGCCCACCCTTCCGACGTGTGGTGGGCAGAGAGGAAGAGCGTAGGCAAGAGGCACTGCGCATTCCCTCAGCGCACACTTGCCTTTGAAGGCCCCACTCATTCCAGAGATTCCTTGGAGGCTGAGCGGAAGAGTTTGCTTTCCGTGCACATACCCGGTGACCTGTCAGTCAACCACCCAGCAGCCTCCTTCCTACACTGCCCTCAGCAGACCTGGGCAAGAGGAGAGAGATCCCTGACCTCAATGACCCTCCAACTGTACACACTCACATACACACACGCGCATGCACACACACACACACACACACACACAAGAATGTGTGTGCCTGTCACTTGGGATCTGGTAGCACAGGCACATCATGACCCCTCATCCTAAACATCCATTCTTCAGTCCAACACTGCTCAGGCCTCAGGGAACATCTGTCACAATTCCTTGCCTTTTGTCCTCTACTGAGCCCAAATGCCATGAAGTTTGTGGATTGCTCCTGCCCACAACAGAGAGGGACACTGCCTCAGAGGGCAGAGAGGGTTGAAAAGGTCAGAGCCCTTAGTAAGAAAAAAGGCAAATTAATTAAGCCGTCAATTCCTTCCTCCCAGAGCATGAATGGAATGGACTGCGGTGTGGCACAGCGTCATTGCCAGCGTGCTGGGCAGCTTTGTCTTTTATTTGTGTTTCATTTGTGCTTCCTAAAGAACTCATAAATTGGCATGATCATGAATATATGCATGTGGGTAGTTGGAAAATATACAATAATATTAGAAAGCTCATATTACTCAGCTACATTTGTAAGCCTATGCTTAATACAAGTAAAGCAAGATACTGATCATTTACATTGGCAGCTAGGTTAAGAGAATGGATGCCAGAATTGTGAACAGTTCACTTTGATGAAAATTAAAAATTGCCAAAAGTTTAAGTATAAGCCACAGCTTTACTTAAATAATTTTATCTATCACTTTTATATTCATTAATTTCTACTTTTCCTTTTAATGGTAATAATTTTCATGTTTTAAAAAGTAAAATATCTTCTAAAACATTCAATTTTTATTTCTACATTCACTTTCATTTTAGATTTTTGATGGAAATATATTCCAATTTGATGCTTTTTAAATACAATTACATGTTATTTTTAATTCTTTTAGGAATTATTGTCAATAGCACATAAATTATTTATACACTTTGATCACAATTATATAATTAGTCATTTTTTTTTCTGCCAAGAAAGGCAGTGGCGAGGGGAGGCTTGAGCACAGTTTTTCTCAGGGAGGAGGCTAAGCACATGTAGAAATAGTAACCTGCTTGTAGTTGGGCAGGAGTCCTGGGTTTAAGTTTCCGCAGGGGCAAAACACTTCTTTCTTCTGGGAAATAAGGCGTTTCAACACCATTCCTTCATTCTACAAAGATGGAGGCTGGAGCAGTAGGGCAGTGCGACTAGAGTGTGAATCAGGTTGAGCACAGGTGAGGCGGGAGAACTAGCCAAGATCAAGTCATTTGGAACCTGGGTCTTCGCTGGGAGGACCTTGGTTTTTCACCTTGCATAAAATAGGGAACTGTATTAGTTTCTTGTGGCTGCTGAAACAAATTACCACAAGCTTACAACTTAAAAGATACAGTTTATTATATTAAAGTACTGGACATAAAAAATCTGATCTCTAGTAGGACTCACTGTACTGAAATCCAGGTGAGAGACAAGACGAATTCTTTCTGGAGACTAATCTCAGGGAGAAGGCATTTCCTGGTATTTTCCAGCTCAGAGTCTGTCTACATTCCTTACTTCTAGTTCCACCTCCAAAGCTAGCAATGGCGGGTTGAGTCATCGTCACATCACATCACTCTGACTTTCCCTTCTGCCTCCCTCTTCCACTTTCAAGGAAGTGATTATATTGGGCCCAACTGGGGAATCCAGAATAATTTCCTTATCTGAAAGTCAGTTGATCAATAGGCTCAATTCCATCTGCACCATTAATTCTACTTTGCTAAGTAACCTAGTAGAGCCACAGGTTCTGGGGATGTGGACATGGACATCTTTGGGAGACCATTATTATTTATCCATCACAGAAACCACTGGTGGGCTGGGATTAGACGAGGAACGCGATGTTATATTTTAACAGAGCTATTGTGGCTGCTGTGTTGGAAGAGATGCCAAGGTGTCAAGGACAAAAGTAGAGAAGCCAGTTAAGAGCCACTCTAAGAATCCAGGTCCAAGATGCTGCATGCACCAGGAAGTGAATGCGTTGAGAAGTGGGTGCAGCCAACAGGGTTTGTTGCCAGAGTGAATGTAGATACAAGAGAAAGAAGGGGTCAAGGACAAGCCAAGGCTGTTGACCTGAGCAGCTGGAAGTACAGAGGTACCACTGACTGCCCAGGACGTGGGGTGGGATGAATATCTGCTCAGTTCTGTATTCTGTTCTCTACTCCACAGCCACGTGGAGGTGTCTGGCAGGCTACTGGATGTAAGGGCTTCCCAGAGGAGCTCAGACTGAATACATGCATTGGGATGCATCAGCATATGGACAGTATAAAAGCTATGAGACTGGATGAGTGCAAACAGGGGTGAGGCAGGTATGCTGGGCCCCAACAGGTGCACTGCTCTCCAAACAGAGGATTTGGATCCATGGTAGATCTCAAAGACCAAACATCTTGGAGCCTGTGACTACTCACCATGCTATTCTCTCCACCATTATCTTCCATGCTTTGCCAGGAGCACAGCAACATGATGGCCCCTCCAGGTCTCTCAGGGCATTTGCATGCTGTCTTTGCCTCCACCTGAGTCTCTTCTTCCAAACAGGTGGTAACAAAGCTTCAGGAGAATAGGTTGGCTCTTTCTCACCAAAAGTGGAGAGCACACCACGTAAATATCTTTATTCCCTTCATGATTATCAGCTGAACACTTCCTGTGTGCCAGGGCCTGGGCTCAGTATTGGGAAACTATGATTTACAAAATATACCTTGTGCAAGGGCTGCTGGTTCAGAAGCACCGTGAATACTGTGTCAAGATTGTATTTGGCTGCTAGTAGCAGAGACCAGAGAAATAGCTGCTTGACAGTTTAAGAGGCATTTTCCCTTCTAATGTAAAAGAAGTCCAGAAGTGGGGATTGCAATATTGAGTGTAGTTTCAATATCATCAATATTCTGAGCATCTTCTGTCCTGCCTAAACATTGTTAGTAGGTGGCATCTATCCTCAAGATTACCACACAGTTATATGATGGCCACTGCAGCTCCAGCCATTCCATCTGCTTTCCAGCAGAAAGGTGGGAGAGGGAAGGACATAAAACAAATAGAACATATTGAGCTGGAATTCTTTAAAGAGGGGTTGGGGTTGTGACTCAGTGATAGAGTGCTTGCTAAGCATGTGTGAAGCCCTAGGTTTGATCCTCAGCACCACATAAAAATGAAATAAAGGTCTTGTGTCCACCTACAACTATATATATGAATTCTTTAAAGAGCTTCCACCCAACAACTTCTGCAAGGCTAGTTAGGGAAAGACTTTTCTTAAGCTGAACAATTTGCTGCTCTCATATTCTTCTTTGAAATGAAGGAAGGAGCAAATGGACATGGGAGAAACTACTAGCAGTCTCTGGCTACAAGAATCAGAATAGGGAAGGCAGAAGATTTATATGATCAGGGAGCAGGGTCCAAGTCCAGGGTCAGGGAGAGCCTCCTTGGGAGGAATATTCAAGTCTGAACTTAAAGGGTTCAGATGACAATGACCCAGACCCACAAATTATCAGGGGAAGGACAGAAATGGAACGGATTGGAGGACAGTTTTGGGGGAATGCAAATGCTAGTTAAGGCCTCGTCCATTTGGAAAGGATCTGATTATAGGTGTTCCCAAAGGGAAGGGCCAAAATGACCTTCTGAGAAACCTCATGGCTCTGGGATTTAATTCAGTTTCTGAATTGTAATGAAAGGGGATAGAGATTGGTAGGCACCCTTAAATGAAAGATAAGAAGTTTGAGCTTGTCAAGTACAATGATTAAAGTGTAAAGTGGATAGAATTTAGAACTCTGACAGATTCTCCTGAACGTATTATCAGAAGCAGTTTTTCATTTCAATTGAGAAAGAGAAAATAAACAGTACTGTCCCTCCACTATTCCAAAAAATATTGAGTCATTCAGCAGGATGGGAACCAACTCATTGATCATCTTAATTCCTGAAAGTACCAGCCAGGTAGGCTGACCATCTTGCCCAGTCTGCCCAGGACTTTTCTAATTTTAGCCTTGAAGGTCTTGCTCTCAGGGACTCTCTTAGCTGTGGGAAAGCTGAAGCAGCTGGCCGTCCTGCACCCGGAGGGCTCTTTGTGGAAATTTTTTTTCTGTCATCATCTCTAGACACAGAAGTGGCAGGCAACGTTCAAGTGGCAATTTCTCTGCATGACAACATAAACAAGGAAGTGTGTTTTATGTTCAACTTCAGTTGACATCCTTTATGGTGTTACCAAGGGACAGAAGAGTTTTAAGAAAGAAGGAATGATCCATATTGCCAGAGGATCCTTGGATCTCTGATGAAATTTTTAAAAAATAGTCTGTTGGTTGTGACCAAAAGGCAGTCTTTGGCAAGAATGGGTTCATGGAGTCCAGGAGAGCTGTTCAGGCAGCAGTCAGATTACAGTGGAGTGGAAGGAAGAATACAATCAGAGAGAATCAACTAGACTTGACCATGAAGATAAGCAGAAAAGGCAGAAGTTGGAGGGCTAAAAGTAGGATGCTCGTTTTCATTTTATGAGAATGGAAAGAGTGGCTTATCTGCTACAGAAGGGGAGAAAGGGCCTGGGAGGCAGTGGGATCCATAACAGAAGCTGTGTTTTGCTGTGTTTTGTCTGTCTGCTTTTCTTTCTTTCCTCCTTCTCCTCCTCCTTTTAGTATATTTTGTTTTGCTTTTTGGGGGGTGGGGTCATTATGTTGTTGCCACAGAAGGATGAAAAGATGAGTGTATCCTGCAGGTGATCTGGGGGCAGGCAAGGCACTAAGGACAGGCTAGCCTCAGGGCCTCTTTTCTCCTTTTCTCCCTGAAATGGGGACCTGGGTCCTCTCTTGAGCTTGGTAGGGCAGGTGAGGGTGGGAGGCCTGAGATAGTCAAGGTTTGATGACACTGCTGTGGGAGAGATGATGATGCCAGCGGGGGTAATGGAGAAAAGTGTAGGTGGGCCTGGGGGTGCTATGAAGGCCCCAGTGAGAATGAAGAGCCTGTTTACAGATGCAGAGGGAAGGAAGACAGGTGGGTCACACTAAGGTTGATATTTTGCAGGCAGAGGAGATGGAAGGAAAGGTATTAAATGCTATGCTCTTGCTTTAAAAAACATTGAGGCCAGGCACAATGGTGCACGCCTGTAATTCCAGCTGCTCAGGAGGCTGAGGCAGGAGGATCTTGAGTTCAAAGCCAGCCTCAGCAAAATTGAGGCACTAAGCAACTCAGTAAGACCCTGTCTCTAAATAAAATATAAAACATTAGGGCTGGGGATGTGGCTCAGTGGTTGAGTGCCCAAGTTCAATCCCTGGTATCCCCCCTAAAAAAATCCCCCCAAATCGCAAAAACTTTGGAGACTTTAAAAAGCCTACAAAATAGAATCCACCTTTGCCCTGCCATTCAGTCCCTCCATAACTCAGTTTGCACCCACTTTGCTGTCTTCCCTTGTCTTCTTTCCTTCCCCTCTGCACCAGCCCTATTCATGCCACCCTCTTTCATTCATCCTGCTATTTCTCTAGGTTCTGTTGGAATTCCAATTTCTGAGCTTTGGCCTCCTTCTGATTAGAGCACCTGTCTAATCCTCAAATTCCATTTGCTCCAGGAAGCCTCTCACTTTTCCTAGCCAGCATTCATCTCTCATCATCTCCTATCAAACTAGAGTTGCCCACCACATTTTCTCAATCCCCCTTCTTGGAGAAGTTGCTTCACCTACCAGCCGTGCAGACGCAGCAAGCCCTTGGGCATAAATGGCTGGGTTTGTGTAGCCAGTTGGCACTCTCCCAGCAGTTGAGATTGAGCTAGCAGGCCACATGGGGCACTGGATACATGGGACTCTCTAGATTTGGGTGCAGAGCTGGTGCCTTCCAAGTTGCCTGCATGTGGAGGCCATAGGGGGAGCAGAAACCAAGAGCCACGCAGAATAAAATGGCAGACTGCAGAGAGCTGTGGGCACAAGATACTGGATGGGGTGGGGGCAGGTGAAAGAGAGAGAGAGAGAGAGAGAGAGAGAGAGAGAAAGCCCTCTCATCCCAGGGTTTCTGTGAGTGCCCCAGCTGAACATCTTTCAGTTGAGTTCCTGGAGATAATCCAGTATCCTTAACTTGAAGCCAATTTCAGTTAAGTTAGCCTGAGGCAGTTTGTGTTCCTTGTAGTCAACTGTCCCTGCCCATGAACCAGAAGGCTCTGCTATCACAGTAACTATCTCTTATCATCAAAGCCATGTTGCTCTGTTTGCTTCCACCTGGCAAACAAACGGGGGCTGGCACCCCTGAGGGCAAGGACTTGATCCTGTTCATTCAGAACCTCCAGAGCCTGACACACGTGTTGGATGCTCAGAAAATAGTTGTTGAATTTATATCCTCACAGTTCATAGGATGAGTTATCATTTGTTAGCAAACACTCTAAACTTTTCTATGCCTCCCCTCATGTTGCTATATTTGCATTATTTTATATGGTTTTAATCAAATCGGCTTTCATGTGCTCTCGAACTTTCCACACTCATATGCTTTAGCTTTCTATTTGGTGGACACCAGGAAGGAGTCAGAGCTTAGCAGCACTAGCGGCCCAAGCTTCTCTCTGGTTGGTGGGATTTCAAGTCTTACACAAAACCTGTCCTTCAACTGTCAACTGTTTTTGCCTTTGAAATGGATACTTCCTGTGAAGCTGTTGGGGCAGCTTAATTTCAATGATGTCATTTCAAGCACTTTAAGGGATCTGCAGCACAACTCCTTTCTTCAAAAACCTACTCAGAATTATAGATTTTTCAGAGCCAAGGCCAGTGGCTCTCAGACTTTAGAATTTCTATGAACCAGCATGAATATTTAAAAAGAGAAAGGGGGTGTTGAATTTATATTCTTCCAAAGAATAGTACTAAAAACACTAAGCTTCTGTTAGCACAACATCATTTCACAAAATAAAGGATGTTAACACCAAAATTATTATGCTCATTACCACTTAATTCAAATTTCAAATACATTTGACTGTATAAAAACTCATTAACATTTTGCTTTTCAAATGTTTTTAAAAATAGTTCAGTATTTTTTAAATCATAAAGTGCTTAACATTGTTCCTGGTACATGTTAATTCTCTGTATTGCTCTTGTTGGTGCTCAATAAGTGTTAACCATTTTTAACACAAGGGAATATTTTTCTTTTATCTTCCCCAAGAAGTTTGCTGAACTCCTTCATGTGCCCCTGAGGGGACAAGTTTTGCTGGGGATTGAATGACTGGAAAATGGTTTGAGAAGATTTGGGGTACCCAGAAGTATTCTGAGGAATAAGGCAGAGGTGGGAGAAGGGTAGATCCAGGATGGGTAAACTCAGAGTTTGAGGTTTTCACGTGTCACTAATGTGAAGTATTCCTTCTTCTCCTGACTCTACCTCCGGCTTTTGTAACATTTACAACAATGGTGTGTGAGTGTTATTCATAAGGTTTCTGAAATGGAGTCAAGGAGTACATTTCTAAGACAGCAGCCCAGAAGCAGAGGGTGATGATGAGAACAGAAGTTGCCTGAAGCTTCCAGAAATCCCAGCAAGGTTTTGAGCCTGGTTCCTGAGCACATACCTGTCTTATGTCTTCCTAGTAATAGAGTCATTCTCACTTGGCCATGAATAGGTAAGGTGAAATCAGACTGGTTCCAAAATTTTGTACTTACCCTAGTTGGGTCAGAACTCTGATTTTGTTCTAGAATCACCTAGAGTCAAGAGAATTCTTGGCCTGAATATTTTCTTTTGTTTCTTTTTAATTTTTTTAAAATTAATTCTAATTAGTTACACATTTGGCCTGAAGATTTTTAAGGGTTAGACAGCAGTGCTGCTCTGGTCCCTTAGGGACAGCCTGAATCTGCCTGACTTTTAGTATAGAATATCTGGCCTCTGTAGGATTAAGAGTGTTGTGGTGTCCACGTGGATGGAGGGACATAAGCATTTATGATGCAACAACTTAGAGATGGAAGGAGTAACACAGGTTGCTAAGCAACCTGGCTTCAATTGGTGGAGATGCTGCCCAGGACAAAATTCTGTTTTCCTTGACACCCCTCCTCCCACTCTCCCTTCTTTGGTGCACCAGGGAACTGATCAGCTCGCTTACAACTCTAGCAATCTTGGTGTTATGGTACAGAGTAGTGACCAAAAACGTTAGGGTTTTGTGTTAGATAAGCCAGGATCCACAGTGTGACCCCATGCAACTTCCTTAGACTCTGTGCCAATTAGCCTCTGTAAAATGGTGAGGGCTCACAATAACTGCCTCGGAGATGGACTTTAGGTGGTAATACACATAGGGGTTAAACAACTTGACAGTCACTAACTCATCTTCCAATCGCCTGGCAGATTCATTTTGGTCATCCTCCTGTCACTCTCATTTAAACTTCCTTAGGTGGGAAAGTTGGTCCTTTGCCTTTGTCTCTTCTTCCCAGGGCCCACGCTTCGCGGACGCAGGGCGACTGCTGGTCGGATGGCTGGCCAGCGATGCCGGTCTCTCAGACAGTCAGTCCTCTCCAGTCCGTTTGGACAGTGTCCGAATGGCCTGCTCAGGACTTCTGCAGCAGGGCTCTGCAGGGAAAGCCGCCGCCGTCGCCAGCTCAGCTCTCTGGGCGGGGAGATGGGGGCGGCAGCGAGTGGAAGGTCCACACTGCGGGAGAACAACGCTGCCGCAGAGGTAGCAGGCAAGGACGGTGGCCAGGGGAGGGGGATGGGCGCCTGGAGGATAACGGGATGCCCGCGACAAGCTGCCTCCACCGGACCTCGCAGCCTCTAACTCGAGCCCTCAGTTATCCTCTCAGATCCTGACCGCGACTCCTGAAGTGACAGCCACGTGGATCGCGGCGCGCGCGGCGTGGAATGGACTGTGGGCGTGGGGGGCGGGGCTGGAAGGCGCCCAAGAGGTGCAGGACCCGCGTCCGCGCGCCCTGACGCCGACTGCCAGGCGACGCCGCCGGGAGCGAGCACGCTCGACGTCACGCGCCGCTCGCCCAATGAGCGGAGGCCTGGGGGAGGCGCCGTCCCCGCCCCCTCCCGCCCTCGCCCCGCCGCCGCCGCCGCCGCCGCACCGGCCGCCCCCGGAGAACCTGAGGAGGCGCGGGCCGCTGCAGGCTCGGGCGCCGCAGCACGCGGGCCCAAGTCCCGGACGAGGCCCAGGGAGCCACTCGCCCCGACCCCGCCGCCCCATGTCCTCAAGATGGAGGCAGCGGGGGCGGCAGCGTGAAGAAAGCGGCGCTGTGGGCGCGGGAGCGGGGGTCCCGGCGGCCGGGGCGGCGGCAGTGGCGGGATGGGGCTGCTGCTCATGATCCTGGCGTCGGCCGTGCTGGGCTCCTTCCTCACGCTGCTCGCCCAGTTCCTGCTGCTGTACCGCAGGCAGCCCGAGCCGCCGGCGGACGAGGCGGCCCGCGCGGGCGACGGCTTCCGCTACATCAAGCCGGTGCCGGGCCTGCCCCTGAGGGAGTACCTCTATGGCGGCGGCGGGGCTGAGGAGCCCTCCAGCGGGGCGCCCGAGGGCGGCGCGACCCCGGCCCCCGAGACCCCCGCCCCGCCGACGCGGGAGACCTGCTACTTTCTCAACGCCACCATCCTGTTCCTGTTCCGGGAGCTGCGGGACACCGCGCTGACCCGCCGCTGGGTCACCAAGAAGATCAAGGTGGAGTTCGAGGAGCTGCTGCAGACCAAGACGGCGGGGCGCCTGCTGGAGGGGCTGAGCCTGCGGGACGTGTTCCTGGGCGAGACGGTGCCCTTCATCAAGACCATCCGGCTCGTGCGGCCCGTGGTGCCCTCGGCCACCGGGGAGCCCGACGGCCCCGAGGGGGAGGCGCTGCCCGCCGCCTGCCCCGAGGAGCTGGCCTTCGAGGCGGAGGTGGAGTATAACGGGGGCTTCCACCTGGCCATCGACGTGGACCTGGTCTTCGGCAAGTCTGCCTACCTGTTCGTCAAACTGTCCCGAGTGGAGGGCAGGCTGCGCTTCGTCCTCACCCGCGTGCCCTTCACCCACTGGTTCTTCTCCTTCGTGGAGGACCCGCTGATCGACTTCGAGGTGCGCTCCCAGTTTGAAGGGCGGCCCATGCCCCAGCTCACCTCCATCATCGTCAACCAGCTCAAGAAAGTCATCAAGCGCAAGCACACGCTGCCCAATTACAAGATCAGGTGAGGGGCCCGGGCACCCCCGGGTCGGCGGGCGCGGGCGGCGGCTGCTACTGCGGGGAGTGGGAAGGGCCGAGGCGTATTTGTACCCCCAGCCCCTGCGTCCCAGAATAGGGACCTAGGCAAAGGCCAGCAGTGGGCACTGTGTCCCCGAACGGCGCTGACACGAGCTCCAGACCTTTCCTTGTGTTCGTGGTGCTGTCAGCGGGCAGCAAGCAGCGCACGGATAATGGAAGTGTATTGACAATTTTCCCCAGAAGTCGCCTCTGGGACTGTTGAGAAACTTCCTGTGCGTGCTTGTTGCATGAAGGGCCGTGTCCTTGGCTTTGCAGCAACCCCTGGGCCACGTTGAGAAATTGTTCCTGGACGCAGAACAGGCATGAAGGGTGTGCTCTTAGGCCAGGTCGGTTCTAGTTTGCCATCTCCAGCCACTTTTGCTTTGCTGCTCTGGCAACTTTGAGGGCAGAGGTAGTAGCCATAGCAAGGGAATACTCTCCGCAGCAAATTGGAAAGGAGTTGGGAGCCCATACCTAGTATGCCCATCCGTGCATTTTGAATTACTGTCATTTTCCTCTTGGGGGTAGCTGACCCAGAATGTGCCCCTCAAGTGACTACTCTGTGGCTGTAAGCTCCTCACTCAGTACTTGAAGTCACCCTTCAGAGAGTATTTTAATGATGGAGTGATTTAAATTGTTTAAAGCCCTCTTGCATGTAACAAGTTATTTTTTTGGTAATACATTGTTTTGGTTAATATTCTTTTTTACTATCACAGAAGAAGTGGAAGGGAAAAAAGTTTTGTAGGACTTCATCCACTTTGGTCTGGGAAAGTTTGTGGTTAGAGTGGGAAGGGTCATACATGGCAGTTTCTTTTTAAAGAGCTGAATCTTTAATTTCTCTGTGTATTATCCCTTAATTTTGTGTTTATTGAAATATTTGAGCCTTTTGGATTTTACTCTTTATATGAAATTATGTCAGTATTGTAGTAGCCTTACCTAATGCCCCTTAGAGGAGGCTGAGTATTTCTGGATCACTAGTTTCCTGTCATTGTCTCAAGCCAGATAATCCAGAAATATTGTGAATTTGGAATGGACTGTTGACTTGTGTATGAGCAGACTTGTTTAGGCTAATAGCATGGAGTGACAAAATTGTTGGGTGGCAGAAATTGTTTTATAATGGAAAGTATGAGTATGCAGAGTATGGTGAACTGGTCATTCGCTGTGTTTTTGCTTTCTGGTTTTGTGAAATAGATCATACTTTATGAAACCTACTAAGTTGTGGAATATAGGTGATTAAATTATAAATGAGTGTTTAAGCAGTGGGATGTTTATTTATAGCAGTGTGTTGCTGAGAAAGTAATGAGAAAAACTTGTTACAGGTTTTATAATCACAATTTTAATACCGATGTCTTCTGGAGAATCTTCAGGTGATAAAATTTGAGTAGGTTTTTATTATTTGGGGCTTATTTTCAGAATAGTCATTGCTGGTGAGGTTGGATATCATTTTGAGAATTTTTTAAAATGTATATTTGGAATTCAATTAAATCTGAAAGAAACGATGAGTAAGAGTTACAGAGCTACCGAGAAGTTCATTACTTTGAAGAAACTTTATCATTGAACAGGATCACTATTTTAAGTATGGCAAAATTGTCCTTCATTTACTGTATACAGAAGAATTTTAAAGAAAACAGGGCATGCCCAGGTGTGGTGGTGCACACCTGTAATCCCAGCAACTCAGGAGGCTGAGGCAAGAAGATCACATGTTCCAGGACAGCCTGCACAGTTTAGGGAGACCCTCACAAACTTAGTGAGACCTTGTCTTTCTTCCTCTCCCCACCTCTACTCCCACAGAAGAGATTAAAAAAATAATAATAATAATAAGACTGGGAGTGTAGTCAGTAGTCAGCCATAGAGTGCCCCTGGTTTAAATCCCCAGTACCACACACATGTATGCACAAAAGTACAACATAAATTTGATTGCTATTTTAACTTTAAACCTTCAATATTAAATGATCATGTCTGAAAATGTACACATCTGTACTCTTTTTATTAGAGGGCATCTCTTTGATCAATCAGTAAATACTGCACAGAATGCATCACTCAGTTTTCAGGTATTTATTGGACACCTGCTATATGCTTATTATTCTAGGTGCTAGGGCTTTAATACTAAAGAGAAATAGCCTCGACCCTCATGGAATTTAGAGTCTAGTAACAGCTGAATTATCTCTACTTAATAAGATTTAAGGTAGAGTGGGATTGATGGGGTTGAAATAACCAGGAAATTGATTTTTGCTTAGTAAAAGAAAAATAGAAGTATAGGGTTGAAAAAGGGTATCTCAGAAAGTATTAACTTTTCTTCTTTGTGTACCTGCTCTTCAAGAAGTGTGTTAAACTGGTGATGTTGTAGAGCTCATTGAAGAAAGGAGAGTAAATTACAGTACATCTAAAATGTATCACAATTCTCACTGTGGGAATTAAAGCAGCCTAGTGTTCATCCTGTTTTATAGATGAGGGAGTGAAGCTCAGAGTAGTTTAATAACCTGCATAAAGTCACACAGCTCTCAGATGGTGAAATCTAGCTCTGAAGAAGTCAGGCTGCATTAAAAAAAAATTACACTGCATTGTTCTTAAGGGCTTTTAGAAAAATGCCATCAGTATAATATATGTGGGGTATCTTTCCAAGTTAACTGAGAACTCTGACTGTAAAGCGTATTTTTCCCTTAAATTGGAAATTTTAAGAGGATCCTTTTAAAGTTAAATCACAAGATTAAATCTTTGAGTGCTGCTCCAGATAGCATTTTTTTTTTTAATCCAGCAGATTGTGTTTTCCAATAGAAGGTCTTGCTAGTTTATCCATTTTAGCCATCTAATCTTCTTAGTAGAGCTAAAGCAGTAAAGAAAATTGTATTGAGTCTTGGGACCTTTGGCACTTTTAATCATTACAAAACAGAAATATCTTGCCAGTTAATGTTGTTGTCACTTCTCCCCCTTTTGTTTTCCCTTTTTAATGTTGCTAAATTGAAATGTTCCATCAGGACTGCCAGTTCCTGATGTCTCACCTAGAGATGCTAAAGTGGCTCAAGTTGTTGCTTCCTAAGGACCCAGCTGATTGACACTTCATTTTGCTTCACTAGCACATTTGGTTTATAAAATACTATCATTTAAAAAAAATGTAATATACAGAAAATGTGGTTTCTCACTAATTGAAATTAGGCTTTTCTTGATCCAGTCATGTCAGTGATAATGGTTTTGATATTTTTTCTTAAAATGTATACTAGGGGCTGGGGCTGTGGCTCAGTGGTGGAGCGCTTGCCTCAAACATGTGAGGCACTGGGTTTGATCCTCAGCACCACATAAAAATAAATAAAATAAAATGAAGATATTGTGTTGATCTACAATTAAAAATATTTTTTTTAAAAAGATACCGGTATAGGCAATGATTCTTTGATTAAAAAATATGTCTACTAAAATAGTATGTTAAAGTAGCATTGTTGAAAAAATTAACCCCAGAATTCCATCTTCTAATGGGAAAGATAACTGCTGGTATTCTTTAGTATGTGTAGAGCTTGTCTTCATTGTGAAATCTGAGTATTAATCTTGGGGTGAGGAGGGCTTTTTGGGGTTTTAGGAGTCACATATTTGAGATTCTTACTGATGCTTCTGTTTGTATTCTTTCCCTGCAGTTAGCATCAGTTGCATACTGGAAGGTCAAATGCATTTTGTACACACTTGGTATTTAACCTGCATTGTTCTCTGTTTTGATTTTTAATCGCTAACAGTAAAAAATGGAAGATTTCACTTTTTGACTTCTGTTAGGAATTACTGAAATATCTTGTACCAGGTCTTCTTTTCTTGTAGTTAACAATAGGATGGAAAGGGAACTGTAGTAGACTTGGTGGGTGGAGGGAGTGTGTAAGCTGCTATAAGTAGTTTACAGTCCCCATTTACCCCATTTGACTGGGGGTACTTGGCTAGCCTGGAGTTGGACCCTTATTGGAGGAGTAAATGAGAAGATCTAATAGATAGGAAAGGTTGATTGTTTTTAACCCCTTTTTGACCATTATATCTTTGAAAGGATTTTCATTGATCAGTTTTATTTTAAAAGAGTGTCTGTGTAATGATGAATTTTAAAAGTCTTTTCTGCCAGAAACTTATATCTCTTAATATGTCCACTTTTCTGTCATGTTGTAATAGTAAATAGGTGATGACTGCTTTTTGCTTGAGTTTGGTGGATATTTTGCTTTAGTTTTTCATTAGTTAACTGTATAAGTACTTTCATCTACAGAAGATCTATTTATTGACACTGTACTTAATTTAATGAATATGGAATACATTTCTGGAAAACTTGACTTTATAGTTTCATCCAGCATCTTCTGAGCATGACTGTTTTTGTCATAACTGATTATTTTGTTCTTTTACTTCTGAAAAACATTTTTGAAATATATTCATGGAAAATTTTCAAATATTCTTAGTGACTGGAAGGCAGGAAAGACCACTGTCTCCTTTAAGAATGAGGGACAGGGCTGTAGCATCTTTATATTAATCTATATGCCAGTAATTTCAGATAACTGAATTAGGCCCAGTCTATAAAGCTTCATAGTCTATAATGTGGTTTGTACACAGTGTATATCTTCCTTGGTCTTCTGAAATGAGGAACAAAAATGTTTATTCTTAATGTTATTTATAGCTTTTTATTTTATTGATTATTTGAGGTAAAGGTGATTTTAGTAATCCACGTCTTCTCAAAAATTTTAAAGCAAATTCCCTGAAAACTGACAAAACCATTTCTGAAGTTAATGTATTTATTTACTTGTTTTTTTCATTATTTCATTATGTGTGTGTGTGTGTATGTGTAGACAACTTCAAAAAAGTGTCTTAGGTTAGAAAATATTTTAAAACAGCTATTAAAAAATTCTTTAGTGATTATCGTCATCATAGTTTTACTTACTAGTGTTGGTAGGAAATGTAACTAACTTTTGATCCTTTGGTATACTGGAGACAATAGGCATTGTGTATTGATCTAACTGTCCTGGAGTAATGATGTAAGATAGTAGCTCATTTTAAATGTTATGCTTTTTTTTTCTTTTGTACTGGGAATCGAACCAAAGGGCGCTTCACCGCTGGGCTGCCCCAACCCTTTTCATTATTTTGATAATTTTTTTTCCCCCTGGTGCTAGGGATTGAACCCAAGGCCTTGTGCTTGTGAGGCAAGCACTCTACCAACTGAGCTATATCCCCAGCCATTTTTTTAATTATTTTGAGACAGGTTCCCAACTCAATTGCCAAGGCTGGCCTCCAGCATTTGTAATCCTCCTACCTCAGTCTCCCAAATAGCTGGGGTTATAGACGCACACCACCATATCTACTTTTTTGTGCTTTTTCTTGTACTTATTGTTAGAAGATACTACTACAGACTACCATGCCTAATGTGGTAAGTATGGTAAAGGTGAAATAATTATGCATAATAATTATGCTCTTATGCTGGTTAGTTTTTGTAGGGAAAGCAAAGAATTATTAAAGCTCATTATAATGGTATTTGGATATATTTAAGACCTTCAGTTTTGTGAGAAACAGGAAGAAGAGACATCATTCTTTCTGCTAAGGATATCCACGAATTACTTCATTGTATCTATGAAGAAACAGTACATTAGGATTTAGTACTATCTGTAGTTTCAGTCATCAACAGGGATCTTAGAACATATCCCTTGTAAGTAAGGGAAGACAGCTTATAATGTATTGTGACGTCGTATTCTGGTTTGGTGCTAGTTTTACTTCTTACAAGTTGGATTTCCTAAAGCTGCTTTGAATTATTGTGATTTAGGCTTTTAAAACAGTTTATTTCCTGGAAATAGCTAAAGTAGATCATTGAAGAGCAGATTGAATTGGAGGTACATGCTTGATCAAACATTTAATATTGATTTACAGGTATTACTAACAGTCTATTAGATGAGCAAGGGTACTAAATTTACTAAGGATGTGTATTTCAAGCACTGTGTGGGTTGACCGTGTACTTGCTCTCTCACATATATATATAGGTGAGGTGCAGTATCTCATTTTTTATAGCTGTAGAAATTTGAAACTTAGGGGAAATCAGTGAATTTCTCAGTTCTGGGTGGAAAAGTCCTAGACTCCCAAAGTCCATGCAGACTAGATCCCATTATGTTGTAGTTGAAGATGGACTTTTTATTCTTTTAAACTTGAAAGTTGTTTAAAAAGATGTGACAGACTTATATGCACCTGTAAATTCTAAAATATTACTATCTGGCCTTTTATTAAAAAGACTTGCTGATCCCTGCTCTTAAATTGAAAAAAAAAAAACAAAACTAAAATGCTTAATAAAAACGAGGATATGTAGGGGTACTACCACATACATTTGTAATCCCAGGGACTGTGGAGGCTGAGGCAGGAGGATCTCAAGTTTGAGGCCAACCTGTGCAACTTAGGGTGACCTGTCTCAATATTTTAAAAGTACTATAGGTATAGCGGGTGATAGAGAACCCCTGTGTTTCATCCCTAGTTCTGCAAAAAGGAAAAGGAAGAAAAGAGAATTTGTACATATACATTGAAAGTACTTTTCATCTTTTCTGAAGAGTCCTTGTTTTTTCAAAAGCTAATGAAAGCCATGGATAATTTTTGCAGATAAAAAATGCATAAACAGTTTTTTAATTTCATGAAATTCAGAGTCCCCTTGAAGCCTGTCTAGGTTTCTTCCACTTCAGGTTGGAAAGTAACACAGACAGGATACAACTTTGTTGCCATAAATATAACTAAAACTAACACCCTAAAATAAATATTCAAACTTCATAATCTTGCTTACCTTCTTAGAATAAATACAGGATTGGTATGGCTTAGGCATTTCTAAACAAGTTAGAGGGGGATGTAGCTCTCCATCTATTTAAGTGTAACATGTCCCCTCCGCCTGCCTCTTTTCCCTCTTGATGAGCTTCCCTGTAATAGTCTGAAGCACTCTGAATCAGTAGTTCAATAAGAATATCTAATATTTCCGTCTACTTAACTACCTTGTTTAAAAGTTAGATACAGACCTACCATTTCTTCCCATCACATTCTCCATTTTCTCAGAATAATGTCACCAGGATACAAGTGTTGTTAAATTCACTTCATTCCTAACTCAGAGTCAAAGAACATACAGACAGATTTTTTTTTTGGCATGACATTAGAGCACATCACACTTTACAGGAAAATCATAAAGCCAAATACTGGTTATCGCAGACATTTTACAGAGTAGCATCAAAATCCTTCTTGTAAAATTGATAACACTAGCATAAATAACTGCATAATTACTGTACTTGACCAGGGAAAAATGAGGCATGAGTGTTATTTACCTTCAGTGAGTAGAACTGTAGATGACAAAGAAGAGAATGCTGGTACTATAGAATTCTTTTTAACTTTTTTATTGGATTGAGTCTGTAGAGAAATACTTAGGTTGTCTCTTTGAGTAGATAGAGCTTTAGAGTAGTGTGGACCTCTTTCATATATCAGCAGTGCCCTGAACAACAGTCTTGGAACAAAAGACATTTTTTCATATTCTAGGTTTCCTTATTTATAAAATAGAAATGGAATTATTTAATTGTAGATAATGTCATATATATGATAGTTGTTGAATAAATATCTTTTTAACTAATCAGATACATTTTTGTTGATTACCCTACATTTGTCAACATTTTGCTAGAGATATATCAAATATTTTCTTGGTGGAACATTAATTTTTTTTCTTTTCAAATGAGTGATAAATTCATTTTAATAATTCAAGCTGTTAAAAATATATAATATAAAAAATCTGTAGTATATTTTCTTAAAGAAAACTATTAAATTTGGGAACTGTTTTTCCACTTAAAATGTATTATAATTTGTTCTTAATTTACAAAAACAAGATCATACTCAGTGTTAGCATCTTGTTTCCCCACCCGGCTTACTGTATCTTGGGTTTTCTAAATATACTTCTTTTGTTCTGATGTGGATATGGAATTACATTGGTCAGTACTACCATAAGTTAACCACTGTATTGTTCAGTTTTTTTTCCTTTCTTCATTTTTTTCTCACTAATATAAATAATGGTACCATAAACATCCTTCTATCCATCTCTTTGGGTAGATGCTGGATTTTCCAATTTTTTTAAAAGATTTTTTGGTCAGTTTTTTTTTGCAGACGTTCAAATACTACTGAATAGCTCAAATGCTAGTAGTTAAAAATCACCTCTCCATTTTAATTTTGTCTCCCTGATATACCCAGGGTTAAGTTTGAGGTCTATACCTAACTGCCTAACACACACAAGCCTCATATACTGAGGAGTAACTCTCGCTTCCATTTTCTTCCTTCATTTTCATCCCTCCCTCCCTTTGTCCTTAATATAAAATGGGAGTGTAATATAAATGTGATCCTGCAAATTGGCTTATAAATATAACATGGACATGTCTGCAGACAATATATATGAATCTAACTCGTTCTTCATCATTCGCTTTTTACTTGCACATTCTAGCTAGACCTGTCTTTCTTCTCTTTTCCTCTTACTGTCTTTAGCCTTCAGGCATGCCTCTTCATCTTACTCTCCAAGTATAGACCTTTACTTACTCTCACCACAGGACCTTTGCTTTTCTTATTTCTGCAATGTTTTTTCCACAGAAAACCAAAGGCTCCCTCCATCACATTTCAGGTCACTTTAAAATATTACCTTTGGACATCATAAAAAAGAGGGTTAAATACTGAATTTCTTTTCTTCATAAATTTCTTACTGAAGTATAATATGTGAATATGTCTGTACAGAAACTGCCAAAATCCTAAATGGTGAATTTTCACAGAGTGAACTCAGCCATGTAAGTGAAATGATGTGTTTTTGAATTTAGTCTTTCTAAAGAACATCTGTATTTTTGGATTTCTTAAACAGAATGAGTGGAACTTATTTTTCCCCCCTGAATGGTTTAAAGTTGTTAAAAACATAGGCTGATGACTGTAACCCAATACTGTTAAAATCTGTATTGAAGAGGAGTGTCTCCTCCCCTGTGTGCAGGCTCACAACTGTTATGGTGATAGAGGTCTGTAGCAATTCACCTTGCTGACTCTCAAGATCTATCCTGGTACCATCCAGGTACTCATTCACACACACACAAGCATAGATGTGATTGCAACCTTGTCTGACCCTCTGGAAGCCTTGGGTTTTATTTAATTTCACATTTCTCAGAAAAGTTAGTATTGATAAACTATAGTTTATGCATTCCCCTGGACTAATATGGAATAACAATAAAACTTGTTTTCATTAATCTGATGCATTTTTGTGAAATCAGCAAAATACTTTAGAACATATTTCTCTTTATCCTCCTAATCAGCACTTTGGGTATTTATGCCCTTGAATTCTTCATTTATTGTAAGGAGAATGGAGCTGATGAGATGGTGGGTGGGGTACTGAAATATCTGAGCTCTGATTTGCCCAACCAATAAAATATCTAGAAAATTTCCCACTCCCTGGCATAATTAGTTCTCGTTGCTATGTACTTTAAAAAATACTGTGATTTGCATGGTAAAAATAAGCTAATGAAGTTTATTCTTTTATATTAAGAGCCTATTTACCTGGGTCTTTGGTAAGATATGGAGCAGTTAAACAGACATTTTTGACTGAAGTATGTTCCTGAATGGTGTTTCTAGGATCAATTCTGTATCCTACCTCTGTAAACTACAATTGTAAGTGACTGTTTTTTTGTTTTTTGGGTTTTTTTTTTTTTTTTTTTTTGCTGTAATAAGACCATTTCTTTGTAGTAACTGACTACAAGAATCTATATTTTGAAAAATACCTTGTATTTTGTTCTTAGAAACAACTATTTCCTGCAGACAGCAGCATCTACTAAATAGTTCATTGGGTTTCTGTGGTGTGCTATATATTTTATCTTTTTCACTTAATAGTCTTTCATACTTACTAGATTATACTAACTCACTGGTCTTCTTTCCTTAATCCTTTGCTCATGCAACTTATTATTATTATTTTTTTTCTTTGCGATGCTGGGGATTGAATCCAGGGCCTTGTGCTTGTGAGGCAAGCACTCTACCAACTGAGCTATCCCCAGCCCATGCTCATGCAAATTATTTACTGAATCATGTAAGTAAATAATTCAAAGCTTATAGTTCTCTGCAATGTGCTTTGGCTGAAGTAAGCCATTCTAATGTAACTAATTTCATTTGTTTTGATAATTATTTTAATAATGCACTGAAAAATCATATTTTGTTCCCACCATTATTAAGTATAATGTTATTTTATGTCAAATTTAGGACAGGTGATACCTGTTTCAATATTTGGAAAGATTTATTAGTTCTCAGTGTTTATTTAACATTATAGATTTTAATCAGGACCAGAGTGGCAAACTCTTGGAAGAATTTCACTGAATGTTTACAGTAAAATATGTATCCTTCTTGTGTGGTAGGTTATGCAAATTGAATTTACTTTAGCTATTTTAACATTAGTAAGATGTTAAGAGAAAATTCCTGATAGCTTGTTGTGCTTTGGTCTGATTCATTTGACTGGTTTAAGATGACTAGATTTCTGTATTTATCCTTAATTGTTTATGCCTTTACAGTAGTAGTGAAGTGATAATTTTACCTTAAGATGTTTTCTGTCCCTCAATTCACAAAGACTTCAGAAAAGATTCATTTTATTCAATAAGTGTTTAATACCATCTTTGCCCATTCTACAGTATACTGAAGAAAGAACTAGTGCTAAAAGGGAATAAATCAAAATATAGTCATCTTTTATTTTTATTTTTAATGACATAGTAAGAAATAGTGACCTTAAAGTAAGGTAATGAGTTTTAGCTTAAACTTTTTAAAAGCAGCAATTTGAAAGAATAAAGATACATATGTAATGGGAAAAAAAAAGAATTGCCACAATTAAGAGTTGTTATAATCTAACTAAATGGTTTTCAAAGTGTTGTTGGGCACTCTTTTGGATTTCAAATCTTTCCCGGGTGGGCCTACCAAATCAAAACTATTCCCATAAGAATTTGAGATTGTTTCTGTCTTTCACTCTCATTCTCTAACAAGTGTATGGGTGGAGTTTTCCAAAAGTTAAATGATGTGTATGACCTCATCACCCTGACTGCTAAGGTTTGTAAGTTTGTATATTTATATATTTTTATGTTTATAAACATTTTAAATTTCTCATGGGAAATATCTATGAGTATAATTCACAGAAGTATTAGCCCTTTGGGGATCCACAATAATTTAAAGTTTGTATTGGGGTCTTGAGAACAAAATGTGTGGTCTAATAACCATATTTTTACAATATATAAAGAAACTACCTCTATTGCCTCACTTTATCAGTTGCCTTTAATAAATGCTAGGTACAGCACTATTTTAAATTGCTATCTGGTATTGCTTGTCCATCTCCGCACACAGGCTTGAATAGATCTGTTTCAGTTTTGACTGTAGTGTTTATTACATGATCATATACAAGCCACTTGGCCTTCTTCATCCTTAATTTCCTCATATGTAAAATTATGGGCTGAGGATGTAGTTCGGTAATAGGGTACTTGCCTAGCCTGCTTATGACCCTGGATTCAATCCCCAGTACCACATACATACACACAAAATAATTACATAGATGTATATAATACCATGCATTGTTATGAGTCCTGAGAATAAAGTATGTGTATGAAAGTATTGTATAATTTGCTTAAGTGCTAGAAATATATGAAGTGGTAGTTTTGATCATAGAGGATGGTAAAGGACCCTTACTTTTTGGGTTTTGATGAACATAAAAAGGATATTAGATTTGACAGACATGGTTAAGAGAATTACTTTGGTATCTCACTTGATACCTTATCTCTCTGATGGTTGGCATATCAGTTACCATTGATTCACCTCTGAGTCACCGGCTATTTGAGTTCTTTTATGAGAGACCTGCAAGCTTCTACTATTACTCTTTTGTTCCTTGTATATGTAAAACTGGCATTTTAGATCTTGATTATTCTTATGTAGAATTGAATAAAAGTAAGCATTATTAGAGGGTATAGGAATGAGTGGTGGAAATTTTGTATTTTTTTGGTAACAGTGTATGTTATTCTTGTTCATAATTTCATAACTATTCAAGAGTACTGTTTTCTCTGTAGAAGTACAGAAATTAAAATCCTTTCCCCAAGTATAGAATTGGTCAGCAATAATACACACCAAGGAATTCCATAAATAGAACAATTCTGTATGGGTTACCTTAATATATTCTTAATATATTCAGTTTAATATAATCTTAATTGTAAAACTTAATGACACAGAAGTAGTAGAAAGGTGATACCTAAAATAGGGAGGCATACTCGCTATTGTTAATTTGTTATTTTGCAATTACAAGTTGATAGTATCACAGAGGATGAAGTTTTTAAAAAATGAACTAGCGTGACAATTGAAATCATGGCCATGTGGTGTGTGAAGCCAGAGGAAGACAGATAGCCATGAGTTTGAACCTCACACATGGTGAATTCTGAGTCCTGGAAGTAGTTCCTTGTGAAGGGGAAGCAGTTTGCTGCCTGACATGTCTGTAGGAAACTAGCCTTAATATAAATAAATAGAAAGTTGATAGACGGTATTTCTGGAGCATCTCACTGTGCCAAATGCTTTATGAGAAATTTCTCATCTTATGCTTACAATAACTTAAAAAAATAGGTTCTGTAACTATCTTGCTTTACAGATGAAGAAACTCGGGTTTTAAAACTGAAGTAACTTCCCCAGGGTCTCAAAGCTAGTAACTTTTAGAGCCAAAATTGAAAACTATTAACTCTAAAGCCTATGTGCTTAACAACACTATTTTAAACTACCTTGTCAAAAAGAAACAGAGATATGAACGAGAAATAGAAAATCCAAGAGAAGAAAATCAGAGGAAAGGCAAAGATTAGGCTGATGGATATTAAAAATGGATGTGGAATACAAGCAGTGGGAATTAAGGGTCAGCAATTGGCAGAGAACTATTCCACAGTTCATGAAAGAAGAGTTGTAGAAGAAAGTAAGAAAGATGATTAAATTTATTATTCTACTCTGGGCCAGGATAGTACTATATTTTATATATATAAATACACACACACACATATATATATATACGTGTGTATATACACACACACACACACACACACATATATATATACAATATATTATCTATTAAATCCTTATAATAATACCATAATAGTGACAGTTCAGTTATAAATGAATCAGTATAGGTTCAGAAAGTTTAAATGAATTACTTAATTTGAAACCTAGGTTTCTGAGATTAAGGAGTTCATGCTTTTATATTGTATCCACTTTATAGTGAGGACTTTTAATTTTTTTTGTGGTACTCAGGATTGAACCTAGTGATATTCTACCATTGAGCCACACCCCAACCCTTAAATTGTTTTTTTTTTCTTTTTCTTTTTTTAAATTTCAATACAGAGTTCTGCTAAGTTTCTGAGGCTACCCTTGAACTTGCAATCCTCTGAATTGCTGGATTATAGGTGTGTGCTACCTTGTCCAACACTATTTTGACTATTTATTAGGAAAAATTTGACAGTTCAGAGCTAAAAAGTATAGTAAAATGAATTCTCAGATACCTGTCCCCTAACTTTAACACTTATCAACTCATGGCCAATCTTATTTTATCTCTAACCTCTCTCTCCCAGTCACCTTGATTATTTTGAAGCAAATCTCACATACCTACAAAGTATGTATATCTAAAGAAGAATTTTAGTTTTTATCAGATCTAAAATAAATTTTAACAGCAATGCCTAATTCATTAAATATCTAATTAGTGTTTAAATTTTCCTGATCCTGTAGGCATTTTTTAACATGGATTTTGGTTATTTTTATTTATTTATTTTTTTGGTATTGGGGATTGAACTCAAGGGCACTCTACCATTGAGCCACATCCTCAGCCCTATTTTGTATTTTATTTAGAGAGAGGTCTCACTGAGTTGCTTAGGGCCTCGCTGAATTGCTGAGGCTGGATTTGAACTCGCAATCCTCCTGTCTCAGCCTCCTGAGCCACTGGGATTACAGGTGTGCGCCACCGCGCCCGGCAGATTTTTGGTTAATTTTATACAACAGTGATCATGCTCTGAGATTCAACAATGAATCCTGATTTCCTACATTGTTTGTTTGTTGTTGTTTGTTTTGTATGGATATTGAACCTAGGGGTGCTTAACCATTGAGTCACATCCTTAGCCCTTTTTATTTTTTTATTTCAGGATAGAGTCTTGCTAAGTAATTTAGGGCCTCACTCAATTGGTAAGGCTGGCTGGCTTTGAACTTGCTATCTTCCTGCTCAGCTTCCTGAGCCGCTGGGATTACCGGCATGGAGGACTGCACCCAGCCCTGGCCATTGCTTTTTAACTTAAATATTTTCCTGTATTTTACTTTAACTTTGCAAATTATCTTTAAGACTTGACTGCATTCTTTTGTTTTCTTTAAACACTACTGTTCTATTTGTTTTTACTTGAAGAAAGTTTGTCACTATGAAAAACTGTGAGCTAAAATAATAACATGCTAATATGTTAAAATAATTTCCTAAAAGTTCAAAGATTTTGTATCATGGGATGGGAGGGGGCAGAGAATACTCCAAAACCTTAGATAAGGCAGACATGAACTCTTTCTATATCGATAGTAATCTTAATAATAACCACTTATGACTTAAAAGCTATGTGGGTTATTTCTAATTTTTCTGCTTCCCTTTTGTTCCTTCTGAATCCTGCTCCTCCTTCCTCTACCTAGGGTACCTACCTACCTTAATGGTAGATTAATAGTAGAGCATGTATTATTCTGTTATCACACCAGCCAAACTTAGTTTTGTTAAGGTTATGAGGAATAAGAATAACATGGTTTCCACCAAAAGTGGGTAACATTGCTAGTCTGATGCATTCAAATATATTCCTAAAAGAGGACAGGCCTGAGAGTCAATGTACCTACATTTTTAGACTCAGTAATATCGCTAATCTTTAGTTTCTATTTTTCTCATCAGTAAAATGAAGGGATTTAAATTCTTGGCTATCTTTGCAGTTATCTTTCATGTTTAACAATCTGTGGAATAAATTAGTAATTGGAAGTGCTTTTGTTATTTTCAAATGTTTATGATGATCCTCAAATAGAGTTTGCTCTTTTTAACATGTTAAATAATAAGATGAAAAATTATTTGTCTTATTAACTGATGCTAAGATGGAAAATTATGTTAAATATTAGGCAGTTCCAGATAAAACACAGAATTTAAAGAGTTTAAATTCTTTTTAAAAAGAGAATTTATAGGTAATTCAGTTAGTAGAAAAGAAAAAAAGAATGACTATGGAATAAACCAGTTGATAAAGCTCATTATATTTGTAATGAGTAATAATGGATGAGATCCTCTCCAACACTTAAGGCTACCATAGTCTTAGAAAAGAGAAAAATGTGTATATAGTAACTTAAAAATATAGTTGTTGGGGGCTGGGGATGTAGCTCGTTGGTAGAGTACTTGCCTGTCGTGCACAAGGCCCTGGGTTCAATCCTCAGTACCATGAAAAAAATATATATATATATATATACACACACACACATATATATGTGTGTGTATATATTTCTTATTTAAAAAAAAAAAAAAGCAGACCAATGAAACCTTTATAGGATTTTAGAAATTTCTGAAGATTTTCAGAAAAATCCAAGTATTGTAGTATAAGTAAAAGTTGTACCATTTTAACATCAAATAGCTTCTTTATTTTAGTGGATATATATTAAATGGCCAATTTACATGGTAGGCATTTTGTTTAATAGTAGGAATTTAAGCTGAACAATATTAATAGCTAATATTTATTGAAAGTTTGCTGGCATGGTTCTAAGTGGTTTTCATTATTTTGTGCAGTCCTTATAATACCACGGTGAAGTAGGTGTAATTTTTGCATTTGGGGAAACTGAGGCTTAAAGACAGTTTTCTTAAGGTCGTATTGCTGGAAATGGTTCAACAGGATCCCTAGCCAAGCAGTCTAGCTTGAAATTCTGCTTTTAGCTACTATTATTTATTGCCTATAATGTATGGTTCTTTTTCTCAACAACTCATAAATTAATTATGAGGAGGGTGCTATTTGGGGAGTACTAGAAATAGACAGGCATGTAAATGGTTTGATCTGTAGCATAATAGAAGTGTTTATAAAGTGATTTTAGAATGTAAGTGAGGATGAAATTACCACATGGTAAAGGAGGTAGGGAGACATGTTACAGACATAAGGTAACTTTAAAGTAGAACTTGAATAGTAAAAAGGAGTTTACCAGAGGGGGCTAGGTATGGATCAGAGTGGTTAGCAGGTATAGTTTATCAAGAGAAATAATATGGAGGACTAACCTTGGTAAGCGTAGAGGAGCTTGGTGTTATGATTGGAGGTGTGTGGGGGGGGATACCAGAGATTGAACCCAGGAGTACTCAACTCCTGAGCCACATCCCCAGACCTTTTTTTAAATTTTGAGACAAGGTCTAGCTCAGTTGCTTAGGGCCTCACTAAGTTGCCAAGGCTGGCTTTGAACTTGGGATCCTCCTGCCTCAGCCTCCTGAGCTGGTGCAAATTTTTTTTCAGCTTGAGCTGAAAATTCTTAACAGATTTATCACTCAGGCAAGGACACACAAGCCCCACACAAGTCAAAAGTAGATTTAGACCATAGCATATTTTTATATTGGATTTGTTATAAACCCTTTTCTCTAAAGATTGCAGTGTTTACTAACAGTTTTATTGCCGCCATGTGATGGAGATGTCACCAGCTGGTATTCAGGGTGCTTTATGGAGCAATCTTGAAAAGACATCTTTAGTTGTTAAAAAAAGGTTTTCTCAGATCCATATGTGAGAAAAAGGCTTGCTTTTCTTGTAGGTGTAAAATTTAAAATATATTTTAAAATTTTACTATACTAATACACATTTTAAAATAAAACTTTCTTTAAACGTCTATTAAAATATTACTCATTACCTGAAAAGTATACCAGTTGTAGAAGTTCAGCTCAGTGAGTTTTGACAAAGTGAACAGACCCATGGAACCAGTCTTTAGAATAAGTGACAGCAGAATATATCAGCAACCAAGAAGCCCCTCATATGATACCCAGTGCCTGTCCTTTCCTGCCTTCCCTGAAAGTAGCTACTCTCCTGACATCAAACACCATTGCTTTTTTAATAATATTTTTTAAACTTCATATAAATGGAATCATACTGTATTTGCTCTCTCTCTCTCTCTTTTTTTTGTCTTGCTTCTTAGACTTCAGTTTGTTTGTGGGACCAATCCATGTTGTTGCATATAGTTGTGGTTTGTTCGTTGTGTTTGCTGTGGAGTGTTCCACAGCGTGAATGTACCATTCTACCAATGATGTTGGATAGTGTTGTTATGAATGTTCTTACACATGTCTCTTGATGAATATTGGTTGTGAGTAGGAGTGTGGTTGCTAAGTCATGGACTGTGTGTATCTCTTCAGGTTTAGTAGATATTGACACACAGTTTTCAAAGTAATTTTAATAGCCTTATACCAGCAGTTTCACCTCCTCTTCAACATTTGGTATTGTCTGTCTTCATTTTAGCTAATGCCCATAGTTTAAAAATCAAATTGAACAGAAGGATTTACAATGAAAATCAACAGTTACCTCCCTAAACCCTCTGCTTTCCTGTGCTAAATCATGCTCTTCAGAAGCAACCATTTGTTAATTTCTCTTTTCAGCAATGTTGAAACATTGGTTAAGGGTATAGATCCTGGAAGCTAGACTGCTTAGATTCTTGACTCTTAATAGCTGTGTATCCTAGAGCAAATTGTTTAATATCTCTGTGTCTCAGCTCCCTCATTTGTAAATTAGGGGTTAATTATGTGACCTGTCTCATGAAATTGTTGTGGGAATTAACTAAGTTAATAAATATGATGCCTTTCCATGCTACGTATTCAATAAATATTAGCTACAGAAATAATTATGGTGTTATCTCTATATTGGTAAGCAGTATTACGTAGCTGTTCTTAGTTCAAAACTTTAGACATTGTCTATTGATTGACTTTCTAAGATAGATGAGGATTTAGCTAAGCAATATCCTCTCACCTTCCTTTTTACCTTTTCCCAATATATCACTATTTTCAGTTCATTCATTGAACTATATCCTTATTTTTATATAATTTATAACATTTATGTTCTGCTCTTTCTTGCTCTATGTATTTACATTATTATGTCTACATAAATGTTATGTCCATATACAATTCCTTCTCAGCATTCTAGTTTCTTAACTTTTGTGTCATTAAAAGCATTATGTTCCTTGAGTTGTTTGAATTCTTTTTTATTCTCTTATCAAATTACCTTAAGCCATGTTTTCACAATGCCCCTTTCCCTCTCATTTCTTTTATTTATCTTATTTATTTCCTTTATTTGGCTTACCACATACCTGTAATCTGGTTTTAGGGCATGATTGCACTCTTGACTTGGATTCATTGTTTTCTGGATCACTTTTTTCATTCTTGCCTTAGGCCCTCATTTGGTGGACCTGTATTTTCATGTAATTTTTTAAAATAAAAGGGTACAGCCTTCAGCAGACTCTTCATTCTTCCCAAACCTGTTAATGTATCTGTGGAAAATGAGGAAGTGATAGGGACCCCATTGCCTCACCATGTTATTGTGAGGATCAAGCACAATAACATATATGAGACCATGAGACTCCCTGGCAGGTACCTTTAGACTGGGATTAGAGCATATATTCCCACAACTAACAGGGTAAGAATCACATCAGTTTCAGACAGTAGCCAGGCAGTTACATTTGTGTTATGGACTGAATCGTGCCCTTTTTCTAGCCCTTGCAAATTCCTATGTTGAAGTCTTAATCTCAATCTGACTATATTTGAGATTGGGTCTTCAAGGAGATAATTAAGGTTAAGTGATATCATAAGACCTAACTCAATAAAACTGGTATTCTTATGAGAAGAAGAGACATCTGGAATGTGCACACAGAAAAGTCCAGGAGAGAGTAGAGTGAGAAGGAAGCCATCTGCCAGCCAAGGAGAGAGGCCTTACGGAAACCAACCTTGCCTGCACCTTGATCTTAGACTTCCGGCCTCCAAAACTGTCAGAAAATATACCCAGAATATTTCATAGCAGAATACCCAGGCCATGGTATTCTGTTATGAAAGTCTTAGCAGACTAGTACAGATTCCAGTTTTAGCTCTAATGTTTACTGGGTGTGAAAGTGCTAAGACTATATCCTTTACTATGTACATGCCTAATTTGGGGATCATTGTTAAGGATTAAGGTAGAAAATAAATGTAAAGTGCTTTATAGTCAGCACCTGGTGTGGTAGCTATTCAACAAATGTTTGTTTTTCATAATCTTTAAAGGGGGCTATAATTTGTTTTAACTGGAGCTGTGTCATTTATGGTTTTATTATTTAATCAAATAATTCTAACCAAACATATATCAAAGCAGAAATAGGAGCAATTTTTTAATAGCTTTATTGAAATAAATTTCATATTCCATACAATTCATCTATTTAAAAATTGTAATTCACTGGATTTTAGCATATTCATATATATGTGCAGCCGTCATGATCGTCAATTTTAGAGCATTTTAACACCTCAGAAAGAAAACTCGTAAACCCTTAGCTTTCACCCTTCTAATCTCTTACATACCCCCAATCTTAAACAACCACTCTGTAGATTTCACTGCTCCCAGATTTTAATATGAATGGAGCTCAGGCCCTACTGACCATCTCTCTCTATTTCTTGGAATATTTTGTTCTCCCCTTATCCTCCTGCTATTACCAGGTGTGTTTAATCAATGTCACACATTTCCCTAAAGTTCAGTTCATTTTTCTTCATTTTTTTTCTTTAGCTTTTAACTTCTGTTATTCTGTTTTCAAATTTAGTAATAGTTCTGGCAGTTCAAATCTACTGTTGGAAACCGTTCAGGTGAATGTTTAAATTTGTTGTTGTTGTTCTTTTTGGTACCAGAGATTGAACCCAGGGGTGCTTAACCACTGAGCCACATCCCTGGCCCCTTTTTATATTTTATTTAGAGATAGGGTCTTGTTGAGTTACTTAGGGCCTCACTAAGTTGCTGAGACTGGCTTTGAACTTGCGATCCTCCTGCCTTAACCTCCTGAGCTGCTGGGATTACAGGCATGCGCCACCGTGCCTGGCTCAATTATACTTTTCAATTCCAGAATATCCATTTTGTTTTTCTTAAAATAATTCCCCTTTATTGCTACTCTACCAAATGTGACATTATTATAATATCTCCTTTCTTAATCCAGTCAAATTGTGGCTCCTTCAGGAAATTTCTGAGATCAGTGTTTTTGATATTTGTTCTGACCCCAGGAGAGCTTCTCCCAGCTGATTCACATTGTGGTCTGGTCTGCAAACTCTGCAGACTGTCTCTTCCTTCAATCGGTGAGTCTCCTCCCATTGCCTTTTGCTGCAATTTCCATTGTTCTTGATAGTCCACTTGGGTTTGAAATTCATAGTCTATGATAAACGAAGTTGAAGTTCATTTTTCTTAGGAAGAGATTGGAGATACCTGTTTTATGATTTACCTGTTTCTGTCTCTCCTTCTGCCCCAAGCAAAATATCTGAGCAAAGGGGTAGAAACAATGGCAAGCTTCCCTCTGGGTGACATCCCCCACTCTAATTGCTGATCACTCCAATGGGAAGGGCAGCCTCAGGTCCTCTTGGCTTGCCTTTCCCACTGCAAAACTACCACCTCAAGTGCCAAGACAAAGATGATTAGGCTTTCAGTATGGGAGCCCCCACCCTTTGACCACACTTGTCTAACAGGTAGCTGGAGGTAAATGAGAGCTACTGGTGTCTTATTCCTTTAAGAAAGCCCTCCACCTGGGAGCTGGAGTCTTGTCTCTGCCTCCCTGAGTTTGCAGGGTAGGAAAGTAGTCTTGGTTCAAATACCACAGACTTGGCTTTCTTACCAAATGTTTGTAGGTTTTCTTGAATAGAGTTTCTTCATTTGCTATTGCCCTTAGGACCATTTCCAGAGAATTTAAGTATTTTGTTTTTAGATTTGTTTTAAAATAGTTTTCACCAGTTTCACTGGGGAGCCCACCAGCATAGTTCCTTTTGCTATTAACTTAAAAAAATGGACATGTTTTACATCTCTCATTGATAAGCTAATAAGAGATGAAGATTAAGGAAAGATAATTTGGTAGGATGGGAAGATAAAAGAGGGATATAGGTATCCTGCATAATTATTTGGGCTCCTATGGATTTGAGATATTTTAAAAGACTTGGATTTAAATGTTTTGAAACCCAAGTGTTTTTAGAAAACATTAGTGTGTGGATTATGTTATCTTTTTTTTCTTGACTGCACTGGGCATTGAATCAAGGCCTCACACATGCTAGGCAAGTGCTCTACCACTGAGCTACATCCCCAGCTTAGTGTATTCATTTTAAATGGAATATGTTTTTCTGACTTTAATATATTTTTGTGCTTAAACTCTCTTAGTTAAATCCTCTAGGCATTACTTACCCAAATTAGACTTTATTCCATATAACATTCAATTCACAACCTTGTGAGAAATTTTTTATTGAATTTTATAACTTTATACTTGACAAGAAAAGTTGATTCTAAAAGCAGTTGTTATTTTAGCTAATTAGCTTGGATTACTAAATTGAAATTTCTAGTATATGTAGTGATATTTGTTTTTTTTACAGAGTAACAAGGTTATATGTTCTTTAGAAGCAAAGGGCTTGTGTATTAAAATCCTTCAGTTACAGCATTGTGTTAATATAATGAATTTAGTTCCTAGATTTTTCCCTCTAAAAATTTGGTGCCAGTCTGCTTGACTCAAATGACTTCAAATGCAAATTAGTGTAGTAGCTGGGAGAAACTGAAGGGGCTTCTGTTTTCTATACTAGTTCAGATAAAGGAGAGAGCACCAAGCATTGTCTGTGTATCTACTTTTGTTTCCTTAAAAAGATTTTTTTCTTTAGTCCTGTTTACTGGGAAACCATAAAAACAGTACCCTTACCCCATCAGTATTTCTCAGTGTAAACTGTAGTGGGCTATTGATACTGACCAAGTGTTTTACTTCATTTTTAGTGTTGGATTTGTATAAATTAGGTCAACACATACTCAAGTCTTTAAGTGTGTGAGGAGCCCTGTCAAGTATATGAGGTGTGCAGAGAATTGTGGGTCTGGGTCATACTAGAGACTTCAAGGTATAAATGCACAACAGTTTAAATGACTGCAAGATAAAGAGGAGTGAAACTAGTGGGTGGGTCTGCTATGGTCTAGTATCTGCAGCCAGGTATAGGAAGAGCTTAGGAGTAGACAAGCCTTGAGGACTAAGGGAAACCTCCAGTGGATACAAAAGACCTGAATGCAGAAATATATGATGTTTTTGGAATACAGAAGGTGACTTCCTAGATTGAAAGGTTTATATTAAGTAAATGTATGATTAGAAAAATTGTGGTGGATCTTGAATGTGAAACTAGGGACTTAGGACTCTCTTTTTTGAATCGGGATAATGTTATATTACCCAGGATGATTGTGAACTCTCGTGATCTTCCTCCCTCAGTCTCCTGAATAGCTGGGACTACAGGCTTACCAGAATGCACCACCACACCTAGTTCTTTCCTTGTTGTTCTTTTTTGGTCAGTGGGAAGCCATGAAAACTTTCTGAACAAGTAAATATTGTTTAGGGTGAATCGAAAACTATTGGACTCCAGTTTTCTGTCATTTTCTTTGTCCTTTGCTATAATGAGGGAGTATGAGTTGTGTTTCAAATTAAAAGTTTTTCAAAGCCTCCAGTTTATAGCGCAGCTTAAGCATCTCCATAAAAACAAGGGTATTTGTTAACCATGAACATGTAAGTACCCAAATTATCCATGGGTGGCAGAATTGTTAAGTAGTTTGGGTTTTGGTGGAGTCAGATTAGCTTGAATTCTGGTTTTGCCACTCACACAGTAAAGCTGAACAAATGTTTCACTCAGATGAAGACTCACTCTTGATCTGGAGAAGGGAGCTAGCAATAGCACCCATTTGGTTTGTGAGCATTAAATAAAATAATGCATGTGAAACACTTAGCTGCTACCTGGCAAATGGTAAACATCTCTGATAAATATCTTTGCTGCTATTAATTGTTATTGACATTACTATTATCATCATGTACTAATCTCTCGTATTATTTCCATGGAACAATGAATTCTAAATTTTGATCTTGTGCTATAGGAACACTTTTCCCACCTGATCCAAAGAATCTTTCTTTGCCCCACTTAATCCTCACTGGAGTTTCCTTTCCATGATGAGTCCTGCCTTTTCAATGAGAGCAGACCAAAAAATGAGGATTCCTGGGTACTATAAAGAAGGTATCATTTGCTGGGTGTGGTGGCACACACCTGTAATCCCAGTGACTGGGGAAGCTGAGACCATTCTCAGCAACTTAGTGAGGTCCTAAGCAACTTAGCTAAACCCTGCCTCAAAATAAAGAAAAAGGACTGGGAATGTAGCTGGACGGTAAAGTATCTCTAGGTTCAACCCCCAGGATAAAAAAAAAAAAAAAGTGCCACCAATTGCTGCCAGTTATGGGCAAATGTGGTAAGCTTTGGTTTTGTAGAACACATGCACTATTAGGTGTTTTGTATTGTTTTATAAAGTACATGTAAGTTTTGCTGTTATGCTTTGAACTTTAGAGTAGTGTATTATTCAGAAATTTAGACTTATTTTTACTTTTGTCAGGTTTAAGCCGTTTTTTCCATACCAGACCTTGCAAGAATTTGAAGAAGATGAAGAGCATATCCATATACAACAATGGGCACTTACTGAAGGCCGTCTTAAAGTTACGTTGTTAGAATGTAGCAGGTATGTTCTGTTTTGTTACTACTACACTGTGGAAGAAAGTACTAAGAAAATGTACCTAAGCAGCATTTGTATATATTCCCTTTTTTGTTAATTTATGTTATATTGTTTCTTGTATATTCTTTCATTGTAAATTTAGTAAAAGTCCTTTCCAGCTTACAAGTATAAAACACATTTTAGAAAGTATTCTAATGGGAACATTTTTTCTGAAATAATTCCCAAACTTTTTAGATCTACAGTGCTCTTCTGGCATATTTTTAACTCTCTGCCTATTGGAGAGCTGTTGTAACATACTGGATGTGAGAATTGTGATAATTGGAAGTAATCTGGCAAGTTGCATAGCCAGACTTGGACCCCCCCGGGTTCAGAAATAATATTGCCTAAGCTCATTATTTTACTTTGCTCCCACCATAGTCCAAATTAAGTTCTTATTGTGCTTGAACTACTTACTGTGCTAGTTTTCTTATTTATCTCTTAACACCCTAGCTCCCAGTATAACAGCCAGAATGATCTTTTCAAAATATAAATCTAGTTGTCAGTCTCCTTAAAACTCTTTATTTAATAACTTCCCCACTGCTCCTAGGATGTGAACGCAAATCCTTACTTCCCCCTATGAGTCTCCTGTTCTGTTCTTTCTCACCATCCTCTACCCAACCCCTCACTCATAATACTTCAGATATATAGGCTCTCCTATGGGAAGAGATCACCATTTTTTTTCTCTGAGGTGCCAATGGTAAATATTTTAGTCTCTGTGATTCATTTGGTCTCTGTTGCAGTTACTCAGCTCTGCCATGTAGTGCGAAAACAGTCACACACATGATGTGAATGTATGGCATAGGTCTGTGGCAGTAAAACTTCAGATACGAGTATCTTAATTTTCATGTGTCATGAAATGTTCTTTTGATTTTTTTCAACCATTTAAAAACATAAAACCACTGGTAGGCCACAGGCTGCATGAAATAAGCAGTGGACTGGATTCCAACTACTGCCATTCCCTGCTTAGACATTTTGAAGTACCAAACCTCTGTTTTTTTCCTTGTCTGGTAAGGCCATTCTCTCTCTGATCCTTAAAACCAATGTTGTGAGTTACTTTAGATTAGGTAGGGGGATTGAAGGGGAGGGGAAGGGGATATGGGGATAGGGAGGGTAGTAGAATGAATCAGGCATTATTACCCTGTGTACATATATAACTATATGACCAGTGGGATTCTACATCATGTATAACCAGAAGAATGAGAAATTATACTACATTATATATGATGTATCGAAGTGCATTCTACTGTCATGTGTAACTAATTAAAACAAAACAAAAACAAAATAACAAAAAAAAACCTTGCCTAGTTCAGCCTTAATGTCTCTCTTGATCATTCTAAGTGAAATATACTCTGTCTACTACATTTTTCTGACACTTATTTGTATCATTTACTTGATACTTACAGTTTTTATTTCCAACCCATAATAAAAATAAGCACTTGAGTACCAAGGTTCCATTTAAGTCCTGAGGGACATGCGATTGTTCATCATTGTCAGCAAGTCTGGTTGACAAAGAATTCTTTTACTACTGCACCCCCCCCCCCAACAATTAAAAGGCAAAGTATCCTCTATATTTTGTAAAACAAACTGGAGTAAAATAGATGTAATAGGTACCATGCTCAGTATTTAGAAAAGACTAGTTCCTTTGCCTTAGGATTGTTGTGAGGTGAAGGATTGATATAGTTTCTTAGCTTGTGGCTATGTGACTACTAGCTTTGGTGTTTCTTTTGCTCATTGTTTTTTTTTTGCTTTACCTGGGTACTACTCAAAGCCTTGCCACAGGAATCAGAGATTGCATTAGGCCTGAGAAGGGGTAGACAGACATTATTTAGGTCATGTTGCGTCGAGATAAATGGTAAAAAGGAAAGCATTAGAGTTTGTGGAATATGTGCAACCTTCTTTATTTTAATAAAGAACTGCATAATAAATTCTGAAAGGATACATGAGAAACGAATAAAAATTCTTATAGGGATCAAGGTTGATGATGATAAAGAGGGAGGGATCTAGGTTGATAATGATGGATGGGGTCAAGGTAACAGTACACTTTTTACAAAATAGAACTCTCAGATTCTAAGTTCGTGGGATTCAAACTAAATAGAGAAGGTATTACTAAGCATTATTTCAGTATTTGTCTTATTTTGAGCATAAATTCATCCTCTGGTTTATCATCATCTCTGAAGCAGAGAATGACACTAGAGAAAATAGAACAAATAATAATATGCCCCTTCTTTGGAGGAAAAACAAAAAGCAATGCTTATTTCACATATTGGAAACAAGTTAAATATTTAACACCTGGAGGTGTGTGTTTGTTTTAACCTTAACTATTTAGTGATAGAAAAAAATTGAAATAAATAGAATGGTCCAAATTTTTAAAAGAACAAAAACTAGTTAAAATTAAGGTGTTTCTGTAGACTACTCGTATGTAGATAAAGTTGTTTTGAATTAGCATGCTTTCATGCCTTGGAGTTTGCTTTGTTTTTAGCATTTGGGCGTGCATTTTCACATTTCTACTGTTTGAACAAGACCTATTTAAACCTTATCTGAGTGTTATGATATCATATGGATCATTTACTGTCAATTCTAGCTCCGTTATTAAATTTTTATTTATTAAGGTTTTTAGAACTTGAATCAGGTACAAAGAATATAACTTCATTAATTGTTTCCCCAAATCCATAAGGTGGAATATCATACTCATCATCCACAGATAGCCATGGTTCTGTGTGAGGACTTTTTTGACTGAACCCAGGGCCTTGTGCATGCAAGGCAAGCACTCTCCCAGCTGAGCTATATCCCCAGCCCAGTATTTTTATTTTTTAAAATTTTTTGAAATTTTTGATTTTGGAGTAATTTCAGACTTACAGAAAAGTCTGTGAAGATTTTTATTGAACTTCCCTGTTGTAAGATTTTAAGAATGAATTTTGCCAACGTGGAAACATTAGAAACATTAATAGAAAACACACTGCTTTCTGAAACTCTCAGAGCTGGTGATTGTGATCAGAGATAGGTCACTGCACCACAGTGCCTACCTCCTTATACACCTGCAATAGATGTAGCTTCTGTTGTTATGTCTCAAGATAATCGTAGGTTTATCAAGAAAAAGTTGTTAAACAAAACTGTCTTCTCTTCTGCATATTTTGTTGTGAGAATTTGAATTTGAATTTATTAAAGGGTCTCACATTGTAAAGGGAGGTTCAGTTCTAAATTATCTGAAATATAGTTTTGAAATTCCCAAGCAATAACTTGGAAGTGGAAAGACAATTTTGTTTGTAAATATTGATTCTAATGTTTTGCTTTTGTCTATTCCATTTTTAAAAGCAGTCATTCTAAATGGTGGCATGTTTAAGTTGACTGAGGCTGATATTTTTAACCACAGATTAATTCAATTGCTGTATTTGTAGTACTGCTATTTAGAGGCCCTATTGTTTTACATTAGAGTTGTAATCATATTGTTGTTTTTAGTTTTAACCTACAGTCTCTCTTCTATCTTAAAGAACTTGAGATGTTTTTCAAAGAAAACATACCCTTGTGTGATTAAATACAAGATAAATTAGATCAAAACAACCATACAGAAAAGAGATCGATTTTCTGACAACCTTGGCAACAAAGGAAACTTGATGAGTCATTTAGCTCTTATTATCATTTAAAAAAACATATTTTTAATTGATAAAGTTATGTTTATCTTGTATAACATGTTTTGAAATGTATATAGTTACAGATATAGATATACACACATTGTAAAATGGCTAACTCCAGCTAAGTAACATGTATTACCTCACATGTGCTTAGTTCATATTTTCTGATAAGCTATGCATGTTCTTTAGGAGAAAAAAATTCTGACTTCACATTCTAAGAAGGACCTGTCCCATAGAGCTTTATGTAAGACATTGAATAATGTAGTGGAAATATTTTGGGGAGCTGATTTTGCTAACCCAGTTACATTTTTTAAAAACAAAATTAAGATTATAGTCAGTAAAAGCAAAGGTTGTAAGACTTTGTTGTGTAAGACTCCCCTACTCCAAAGAAGTATATTTAAGATTGCCCGAACTCATTTTGGATAGAAGGAGATAGTAATTAAGGTCAGTTCTTCACTGAAGCACGCTTAGGCTGTTCTAAAGCCTGTGTTTTCTCAGCAGCTTTTAATGTGTTGTTTTGTTTTACTGGGTTCCAAAAATACATCTTTAAAACACTTTTTAATGTTAAATATAAAATAAAGCAGCTGGCATTCTT